>OZ007587.1:25970808-26442808 GCA_963931845.1 Maratus michaelseni
TGCAAAAACTTTGTTTCTTCTGTAGATGGATTTTTCCTATGTTTTTAATATTTTCTTTTCTTAATTTTCAATAATTTGCTGTATTATTTGGTGCCTTATAACAGATAAATTTTAATTTATTATGTATTATATGCATAAAAAATTGTATTAAGAGTAATAATTGCTTCTTTTTGCAACAGTACTAACCAGTGTTGAATTCAGACATTTTTCACCGGGAGGGGGGGGGGGGGGGAGGGGAATTGCACTTTTTGCTCATTAAAAGTATAAAATCTCAAATCTTCCGGGGGGGGATTTCAATTTTCCGGGGGATAATGTCCCCTCCGGGCCACCCCCTGAATTCAACAGAGGTACCAACATTTTCTTTTTTCGAACATATACTTTTTTTAAATTATTTGCCTGATTATCTATTTATCAATTCCAATAAAAAGCAACAATTATCTTAATCAGACTTGTTTATTACATGCTATTAAAATAATGTTTTTTAATCTCTTATTTAAACAAACTTACGCAAATAAACAATTTTATAATAAATTAAATTTTTATATTTCAGCTATGCTGAGAGCTTTTGCGTACGCTTCTGTTAAACATTATATTTTTAACATTACATTAAAAAAAAAAAAAAAAAAAAAAAAAACTTAATGACTTTGGGATAGGTAAGTTTAAATATGGACTAACTGATTTAATTTAAATTAAGTTAGTTTAATTTATAAAAATATGAACTAACGAAATAAATTAAAAACGTTATAAAATTAAAAACTTGATTTTAATAAAAGTAAAGAAAAAACATTAACTAATTTTATAAATTTAAAGAAAAAATTGTAAACTTTGTAAACTTTATAAAATAATAAATTATAGCGTAATTCATAAATTTGTAAGCCAAAACAGTTTAGTTTAATACCAATTTGCATAGCTATAATTATGTTATATTATGAAATCTTTAAATAACACAATATTGCCTCACATTAAAAAAGATAAATAAAAAAAAAATAGTGAAAAAAAAATCATAAATTTGAAGTACTATCAAGAAAAAAGTAAGTAGATTTTAATTTTTTTTTTTTTTTTTTTTTTTTTTTTTTTTTTTTTTTTGTAATTTATAAAAATAAAATAAATTTCTAAATATTTCATTAAAAAATATAAATATTACTATTCTTTTCACAATAAATTGACATGGCCTCGGTTAGAATGGGCCAGCGGGTCGAGCCGGGCCAGGCCTGTATCCTAGAAGAACTCTAGTAAATACAATCTTAATTCGCATTTCAGAAAAGGCGATTCCTGTACTCAACCTTTAAACGTCATTTATGGAAATTGTACTGTTTTGCAAGAAATACGGACATTGTACTGTTTTGAAAGAAATACGGAAAAAATCCATCAAATTTACGGAAAACTTTCTGCATATTTACGGATGTGAAGTCTCTTTAACGGAACTAGTGTCATTTACGGAAATTGTACTGAAATTTTGGGAAAATGAAACTTCTCCGTAAAATTTTACGGAAAATCTCTTGTATTTTCACGGATTTTTTTTAGAGTGCGAACAACAATGAGGTTAAACTGAATAAGGTACAACAATGGAGTTAATGTTTTAATTAATAACAAAATGAAGCGTTTCTTGGTTTGATTTTGCACTTTATTTTCTTTCCTTTTTAGAAAGTAACTAGTTTTTAAAAATAAATAAGAAAAATTACCGGCCAATTTTTACAAAAATTGTATTTTTGGATGCAAAAAATATTTCTACATATGTGTGACATTTAAATCGATACCTCAAATACTTTTCTTAATATTCGCAAATTAGTGAAAACAAACCTTCCCTTGCCATCGGCAAATGATAAATAATCGCAATTTCTGTGACACGTACGATAGCGTAATATATATATAGATTTTTCTCAGTTGTTGAAAACATATTTTTTGTATTTTCCTTTCTCACTTTAAAAACGCATAATAACAGAACTATTTTAGGTTAGATTTCGTAAGAAGTACTATACTTATTACATTTTCCCCTATGTTGGAATTTCTAAACATTTTTTACAGATTTACGCCGATCATGACTCCTAGAATCCAAAACCACCCCCAGTTTAAAACTTTCTATCTATCTTTCTATCTATCTATCTATCTCTCTCTATATATATCACAATTCATAACTTCTTCAATTCACAAGATATCAAATCCGATTAAATTTATTATAAATCTCCTTAATATTATATACAACTTTTATATTGGCAAGTTTTTGATAGAACCAACTCTTACAGCAAAAGTAAATTTAAAAATAATGTATATAGGGGTTGTAGAAGAAAAAAAAATCGTCGTTAATCCGCCACTAAGGCTATAAAAAGTATCATTGGCGTGATGAAAATTTTTGACAATCCTCGGAGATGCTGTAATTAAACGCGCGCTTGTCTCAATAAAAAGAACGTCAGAATTTTTTGTAGTTACAAGTTTTTGATAGGATAATTAAGTGAAATCAGTACTTAACTTTGAAATCTACCTGCGCTTGTAGGCCGAGCTGGCAAGGATTTTTTTATATTTATTTCTAAGATTTAAATGAGGAAAATAAAGTATAATTCCCGATTTATTCATACTCTCATAAAATAATATTGAGACTACACAACTGCGCTACTTAAATTAATATATTAGAATGGTACAGAACAGCCGTTACGAAACTTTGCCGTTATATGACTCACTTTAAAGTTTGAAAATGTTTCGCGATCCGCCTATAATATGTAGGTATACAGTATAATTTGTGTAACCTAATACCATTGTAAAAAAACGCGAGCTTTCATCAAATCTCGCCTTTTATACACGAAAACTCATCGAAATTCAGATACTTATGCGTATGAAACGGGTGGTTCAATTTAAAACGTTTTAAACAGTTTTTTTCTTCTTTTTTTCCAGATATTTTTTGCGCCTGAAATCTCTCATTATAGTTGAAACGTTTGAATTGCTACCATTTTTTTACTTCTCATTTTTCGGCAATACGCAGCCATTTTTGACCACTTTTTTGTGTGCGGGGAATTATATGCATAGCTATGATTAACGACATTGAATCTCTTCCTGAATAAATTGGAAATATTTTACCATAAAACCCAACCCTAGGGTTGGGTTTCTTTCAGAAGATGGACTGATTAAAGCATGGTCAAAGTAGCCCGTCGCACTGGCCCCCTGTGACTTTAGGGTCCACTAAATTTGGTATGCTTTTTTACCAAAGTACATATTTTAAATATCTGTCGACGCTCTAATGATTATAATCAATAGTAGGATAAAGTTAAAACAAAAAATATATTTATCTAAATAAAATTAAATTCTCTATTTAAAATAACAGCTTTACGAAAATTGAATACCACATTTGTGGGGGGCGGGGGGGGGCAGGTTGCTCATGATTTACTCACGCCCTGCTTTTGAAAGAAACCCAACCTTGCTAATGATTCGCTAAATAGAGGTGTCCGCTATACGGGACTGTGCGTAAAGAACGTTTTACTGTATGACAGTAAAATCGCCATAACGGACTCTCCCAAATAGCGTACACTTAAAATTTAGCAAACATCTTTCAAAATTCACAACACACAAATAATTTTACCCTTTTACCTCTGAGAACCGGACACCTCCGAATAGCGGAAAAATTTTAAGGTCCCGTTGTTAAGAGGTTTTGCTGTATATAATTTATTTATTCATTGATATGTATATTTTAAATCATTAATAATTTTTTGTGACAGCATTAGAAATGTTCTTAAAATTAATTCCATACAAGATGGTTGACATTCATTCGTCAGCCTCCCTCTCTTCTCCATATCCATATACTATTACAAAAAAAAATTAAACTTTATCATTTGATGACCTTAAAAATGTATATGAATATATAAATTCATGTTTGGATAAATACAATAAAACTTCCATAACAGATATTCCTGAATAGCGGACATCTCATCTCTATTTAGCGAACACCTTTTTCAATCCACAACACATACACATTTGCATATTTTTACCTCTGAAAAGAGGACACCTTCGAATAGCGGGCAAATTCCGCAGTCCCGAGGTGCCGGCTGGTGAGAGGCTTTGCTATATATCATTTTTCTTTAATCTTAACTATTCTAAAACTATAAAATAATAAGTGTAAACGGTACAATTTCGAAATAGGTTTAAATTATCAGCTTTACGAAAATTTATGCTGTCTCTCATGGTGCTGGTACATACATCAATATTTACAGAGGTGGTAACTGCCAAATTGTTGAAACAAAAAATCGCTATATATAATAAATATCTAATATTTTACACCCATAAAATCATTTTCTGTGACACCCTTTTTATGAAACTACTATTAATTAGGCCCCTACTGTTGTGGCTCTTACAGCCGATTTATTAAAACATCAAACAATATAATGGAGCCAAAAAAAAATTAACCTTTATCCTACATGTTTAAAAAAATAATTATTTGAGACCTCCAACTCAGGTGGTTTCACTGTTCATTTCATAAAACAAAAATAAGTATAATATAACAGGTCACTAAAATAAAACAAAAAAATAAAACAAAGTTATCCTGTTCCTCAAGTTGTGAGGACCCTAATGTTTAATCATTTAAACGACAATCAAAGCACAATTAAAAAAAAAATCTAATCTTGAAGTAGAACTTAATATAAATCAATAACATAAGCACACATTAAATGTAAATAAACACTTCAATTTCAGCTGAAAACCTAGAATCAATTAAAGCAAAACAAAATGCGTAATATCATATAAAACTTAAGAATAGAAATACTGAAAATCTCAATCAGACATTCACGTGTAAATAATATTAAAACACAGTTTTCTACTTGTAAACTGTAGATGTAGTAACTTTTAGATATAAAATATTTGTTTAGAATTATTAATTTGTTATTCAATGAAAATAAGCATCTTCTAAAATTAAACCCTCCTATTTAAATTTCTTATTTCAAAACATTAACTAGATTCGTACCACATCATACAATTACATAATATTTAATGACACTATTTATGAATAATGTACAGGTTTGTCACAGGGTGGTAAAGCGTCTAACATTTTTGACAGTTTTTTATCTATATTATTACGAAATAAATAAACCAGTAACTGGTTGTATTTTCTACCGGTACGTTGATGACATTATTGTATTTTAAATGAAACATCAATCGTCTTATTTATTGTCTGCACGTTATCACAGAAATCTAGAATTAAGTGAAAATGATATTGGAGATAATGCCTTTATTTTCTTTGATTTAAATATGACTATAAATGAAGAAAATAAACTTACATTTGACGGTTACGAAAAGTGTAATGATTTCCCTTTCAATGTTAAATTTATTCACACATTGCAAATCCTGTTTTCATAAATATGTCAATGTTAATATTTTACTTAACTTTGCACGTAGAATTAAAGATATTTGTTAAAATAAATATATAGGTTAAAATTTAATATTTTTTTCTAAACAAGCTATATATTTTCTAAACAAGCTATGCGCAGACCCAACACATCTTATTAAAACAATGTTACACATATAGTTTTCTTATTATTTATACATATATAAAGGTGGGTTGGTGCTTTAGTGTCGCAGTAGGGTGTTATTGTCAGAATTCATTATATAGTAGTGTTGGGAGATGAATGTTTATGCAGATTGGATGTTGTTGTATGGTTTTATAAAATAGTTGGTAGGGTGGGCAGATGATAAATTATGGAGGTTGGGTGTTGTATGTTTTTAATATTTGTTAGAGCAGATAGATGTTATATTATGGAGGTAGGGCGTTGTTGTTTGGGCTTATTTATCTAATACACAATAAAAACTAATAATTCTTGGCATCTTCTATAATTATTGGTCACTGGTTTAATGTGAGTTGCATTTTGTGAATTTCATTACAACACATGGTAATTGTGATTATATGATATTATAAACATATTGATTATATGTTAGTTCTTCCAATTACTCTCTAACTTAAATTAATAACTACTATTATTTTCAATTTTAATATAAAAAATTTACTTTTCCTATATACATTTAAACTAGATTGTCCTTTTTTTTACTTCAATAAAATTTCTTTTATTAAATGTAAATTTTATTATATCCAATGGTTGGAGTATCATAGTTGAGATTTTTTCCAACAGAGCGAAAATATGCCGGGACCAGGACTCGAACCTGGGTACTTTGGTTTGACGTACTAAAACTCTCCCTACTGAGCTATCCCGACGATATCCTGGACTGGCATATTTCACTCTTATTTGTTGGACAATTGGATATAATTTACCTAGTTGAATATACTTTCCTCTACTCATTATGACCTAATTACATGGTATAGAGGAGTACTGCCCAAGCAGGGCTTGCACATTCTAAAGCCATATGGTAGGCCTCCCTGCTTGGTTGAATCTGGTATACAGGAGTTTCCGTGCTATATCAGATTCATCATGTAAATGCTATAGTTATAACTCGGATGAATGAAATTAGCGCTGCAGTTCACGGCCTTGTCGAGCAAATAAGAGTGAAATATGCAATTCCAGGATATCGTCAGGATAGCTCAGTAGGGAGAGCGTTGGTACGGCAAATCAAAGTACCCAGGTTCGAGTACTGGTCCCGGCATATTTTCGCTCTGTTGGAAAAAATCTCAATTATGATACTCCAACCATTGGATAGTGGTTTTCTTCGAACCTTGCCATAAATACGGGTTAGGATCCCTTAGAAAGACTCCCACGGAGTTCACTCCCCACCTATGGCGTATATCCCTCGTGTAGAAAATCGGCCGTCATAAATCAACCAACCAACCAACCATTGGATATAATTTACCTAGTTGAATATACTTTCCTCTATTCATTATGTAAATTTTATTAATTCAATTTCATCAATTCTATTTTTTTTTCTCAATTATTTTTAATTGTTTCAACTCTTAACATTAAGAAAAGAAAAATACATTATTTTTTTTTCTTTTATATTTTTCTTTAATGAATTTTAAAGAATTTCATTTTTTTAAATTTAAATAATTACTTTTTTTAACTTATATTTTTGCTTTAAATTATGATTTAAGTTTTAAATATTTCATATTTTGATAATTTAGTTTATTCTTTCATATCCTAATTATGAATCTCACTTTATTATTTCTGATTTCTATTTTAATATATTCATCTTTTTCTGAAGTGGATAACATTTTATGGATTTTTATTTTTAAATGTTAATTATAAGGTATATTTTAACCCTTCTCATGATAAATGATTTTTTTATTGTTAAAATATACTATTAATAATAATTGTATAAATGATTAACTATTTAATATTTTTTTTTTTGCCTTAATAATTTTAAATTTCTTATTATTTTAATATTAAGTTTATAATTTCAGCCTATAAATGACAGCATTTTTGTTTCATTTTACCTAAAAATTATACATTAGAGCATTTATTTATTTATTTCATCTGATGTTAGTTGGCTACTTTCTGTTTCAGTCGATTGTCAGTATAGCAATCAATTTATTATTTTATAATTTTCTAGATAGTAATTAAACTTTTTATCTCGCTTATTATATATATTTTTTATTATTATTTTATCTTTCTGTACATCATATACATTATATTTATCTTTCGTTACGTCACATTTCTGTTAACAGATGCACTAATGTTATACGTATTAACTTAAAAATTATCCATAGAGTATATTTTTTACTTCTAATAAATCTCGATATATGTATATTTTTCATTCGTTCCTCTTTTTTATATGTTAATGGGTTGTTAAAATAGTCATTTTTTAATGGCTTTGCAATTAATTAATTACTTAAATTTATTAATATTTTATCTCCAATTTAATTATTTATCTTTATGGCTATTTCATAATTTTGTTAAAATTACTTCCACATATTAACTGTTAACATATAATTATTCCATGTGTTTGGAACAATTTCTAGTCAAGTTCAAACGATTAAAGTTGCATTGGTATGAGAAGATTTTCTTTTGTTTTATTTCTTAAATTGGATTTATGTTAAATGGCTTTTTTAAATATTTTCCTTTCAATATGATATAATATTTATTTTGTTTTTCTATTGGTTTTGATATGACATTTTTCTACTATGTAATCGAACTGTTTTCTGAAATTTTCGGTAAATGCAAAAAATAGTTCATAAAATGCTGTCAAAGTTGCCGTTTTGAACCGAATTTGAACCGAGAAAGCGCAGGAAAGGAAAAAAAAATTCCATCCTGAAACAATAATTGCTTAAAAAGCAAAATGATGATCGGAAAATTAAATAAACTGTTCTATTTCAAATCACTTCAATAATCATGCTTGCAGGTATCGTACTTTTTGTTTAAAAATGAGTCAGAAAATATATCAAAGTTTCTCGTTGTTGAGCGGGAAAAATATTCTTTTGAGAGCCAGCCGCCTTGTCATGACGATGTCATAATTTTCCTGGTTTATTTCAATGGAATTGATTTTCTAAGAATATTTTCTCCGTTGCACAAATTCGTTATTTTATTTATTTGTATTTGTTATCTTATTTTTTCTTCACTGTATGTATTTGTAAGAGTTAATGTCCAGGCAGAATGCCTTATCGCCAGGAAAAGGAAGCAGACAGATGCCTGTTGCCACTTCCGCTGAAGGACTGCTTCCCGAACCTCGGTCAAAACTTTCGTATGTTCGGACCACCCCGACAGTTTTTCTATGAAGATGACGTTTGATGAAATCTGTTTCATTACCAAAAACGATAACAGACCGGATTCCGTTTACTAACAACGAAAAAATATTTTGCTTTTAAGTAATGTTCTCAAATTCAATCTCGCTACTCTCGAAGATATTCACAGAAAAGTTTTCGCCCCTTGAATACTAGGTTATGCTCTGATTTTTTAAAGTGTCTGTACGGTTCCCTGAATTTAGACCACCAGTATTTTCTTAAAGTTCCTTTTGACTTATTTAACGTCAGAAAAATAAGGCATAGAAAACTTTTAGAAATTATTGGATTTAAAATTTAAGGTGTCTACAAACTCTGAATATAATCCGCTTACGACAGGCGCCACTTTTATGTCAGTGCTTAGGTCTAGTATTCAAAGGGCGGTGGTATGTACGTGAATTTCGAGGCTGTTTTATTCGGATACTACCAATTTGAACAAAGTTTACGTTTTATTATAAAAAATAAAGAATCATTTAGAAAATGTCATGAAAGTTGGCATTTTGAATAAATTTTTGGATATGATACTAATCACAGTGTTGCCAGTGGGCTACTTTTTTAAAATTCAGATTGATTGACACCACTTTTTTTATATGGTATAATTCGCCTTGTTTTTTGCCTTATTTAATCTGTCTTTAAATAAGGCGAATTTTACTTTCTGAAAAAACTGGTGTCAATGAAGAAAACTGAATTTAAAAAAAGTAGTCCACTGGCAACACAGCAATGGTGGTCATCGGAGAGTAATTTAACGGTGGTTCAATACAGGTGGTTCGAAAAAAAAAATGTGTTTCACCGCTCAGCAACGCGAAACTTTCTGACTCGTTGTTCAACGTAAAAGCATGATACTTGCAGGCATGATTATTTAAGTGATTTGTAATCGAACAGTTTTCTCATTTCATAAATGAATTACATCTTGAGTTATAATCGAATATTGTCTCAGGACGTCAGCTTTTTTATTTCCTGTACTGTCGCGTCCGAAAATTCGGTTCAAAACGCCAACTTAGACAGCATTTTCTAAAAAATCTGCTGCCTTTACAGTAAAACTTTAAAATCAGTCCGATTACATATCTGAGTAAGTGAATCTACTAATTTGACACGTTTTCAAAGAAAAATGAATTAAAATATATGTCAGAAAGTAGCCAATTTGGATTTGAGAACAGCTTTAAGATACATCGAATCATGGGCATACATATGAGTTATTTTAGAGGGGTGTGTGTGTGGTAAAAATCATAACTTATTGCAAGGCTATTAAACATTTTAGTGAATATACACAAAATGCTAAACATATATACGATCCCTGTTCATCGCAAAAACCTTTATGTATCGAATTTTATGTATTTCCCTGCATTTTCAATTGAAAATTCCTCGGACTTTCAATTGAAGATAGAAATGATGAAGCTGATTTTAAAACTGCCCTTGCAACTTATGCTTCATGTATAATGATGATATGTTAAAAACCAGATGAGTTAAAATATGAAGTCCTTCACTTTTTATTAAAAAAAGAGTTACAAGTAAACTAATTAAAGTTACTTATCAATGTTATATAACTGAGATAATTTCTTTCTAGCTTTAACTCTTTTCACATTTTACAAGATCGAGGATCAACTGAAATTAATTTGAATGGCATGTCATTTACGATCTGTAATTCTTCATTCAAATGACACAATTAAAAATTTAAGTGAATAATAAAAAAAAAAGCTGCTCTGTAATAAGTAAATAGAATTGTCACAGGAATTTTCGAATGATGCGTTTATCTAAGTGCAGACAGACATACCTTGTCTGTTAGTAGATGTTCATGTCAATTTACAGAAAAACCTCATATCATTTTGCCATGAAAAATTCACCAAATTCTTCTTCGGATTCCATCCTGTGCATGCGAAAAAACTTCGAAATTTTCTTCTTTACGCATTGATGTACAGAAGTCATAATATTCCTTACAAAAGTCATCATATTCGACAAAATGTATAATGTCCAGTGTGTCCGGATACTTTTGATCTTATAGTGCGTGTCAATATTAGAATACAACTTTTAAAACATTTATGGCTGTAAATAAGTTACTATTTAAAAACAAAATGTTTATATGTGTATAAAGCATAATCTTATTAATTGTGTCAAAACATAGAAACTTATTGAATTCTGATACCTTTCTTCCATCCAAAAGGCATGAAAATAAAATAATAATAATAATAATAATGTGAAACCTTTGAAAATAGGTCACATCGGGAGCGTGTAATATGTCCGCTATTCAGAGGGGCACATTTTTAGAAGTAAAAATATACAAATGTATAGGTGTGGGGAGTTGAAAAAGTGTTCGCTAAAAAGAGGTGTCTGCTATTAGGGAGTGTCCGTCATGAAGGTTTTACTGTAAATAATAATAATAATAATAATAATAATAATGAAACTTACATAAAGGAAAACTCAAGACAAAATTTATTTAAAATCTTGAAATGCGAATTTTTATGTGATTGACACTCCATACATCTACCAATCTACTCCAGAAAAAAAAAATGCTGATTTTACAGTATAATACTAGCATCCTAGCTTCCAGAATTATATCGCAAAATTAACAGTAATAAACAGTAATACGCTGCCGCCCATGCACTGTAGTGTACATAATACTGGCAGCTTGTGGGATGATAATTTTAAATTCCCCATAAATTTCTCTTTTACTGCAATTGCACAGTTTCAATTTTTATACCGTCGAATAAGGAAAAAAAATGTACTTCCAAATGGAATTTGTTTGAAAACTGTATCTCAATTCATTAACTTTTTATGTATTTTAAAATAATTTTCAAGCATAAAGTTTTTTAAATCTGCGAAAAATCCAGTTACAGAAGATGAACTCGTTTGCCCCAAAAACAATGTAAATAATTCAGCATTTGTTTGTTTCCATGTAATATTCTTTAATTAAATTGAAAAACGAAATTAAAACTTCACAAATAAATATATAAGTAAATAAATAAAGCACGAATTTAACAGTTACATAATCGAACAACGCGCTTAAACACTGATATAATCAGAATAACAAAGGTTATATATAATGAAAGGTTAAAGGATTGACCACTAGCACGCGGCTAATACGGAGGTAAAAAATAATAATGCTTTTTGGTGTAGTTGGCTGTCAATCTGAGAAAATCACTGAAAAAAAACTGGTAATTTTATGGTAAAATTAACAGTAATAAAGAGTAAAATAGCAGTTAATACACAGAAAAAATAACAGCTAAAACGGGTAAAAACACGATTTGGGTTAAAAGGATTCTTAAGTATGGGGTTCTCCAATTTGTGTTCATGTCATGACCCTTGCCTGTTTTGGTTACCATTGTGTATCCATTTTAGGTATCTGAAGACCCATTCTGGACAACAACCAAAATGGGTATTTAACAGTCCCCCAAACACTACCGCACATGAGCGGCAGTGTATTACTACTTATTGTACTGTTTATTTCTGTTAATTTTACTGTATAATACTAACAGCTGGGGTGTCAGTATTATACCACAAAAACATCAGTTTTTTACATAGTACTGAGATTTACTTCAGGTAAAATTTCTGATCCTTCTGGACTTTCTCCCTCTTTTTCACTGTCTTCAATAAATATTTCTAAACATTCAGCTGTTTATTTTATTCATAATAAATAAATAAAAATTTAATCTCACTACTATTAAATCTATTTCAAAATAATTATGAGACTCATATTCGTCGTTGAAATCCACCAGGAACGTAAAGTGGTTCTCAAATGAGCTGCTCAAAAACGCGAAACTTTCTGACACAATTTCAGACTCTTTTTGTAAACGCAAAAGCATAAAATTGGCAGGACTGTAACGACCGAAGAAACCCATGGCCTATCCTGACTCGTGAGTTGTTGGGCTAGAGTTGTCCAGAGTTTGTCCATGGTTTTGTCGCCTAGCTTCAGAGGTTGATCGCCGTGTAATCGAATCGAAAGGACAGTTTTCGATATGCGAGAGACTGCAAGAGATGTTAGTTGGCAAGTCAAGAGAAGTGACCCGAGCTAAGCTGATAGAGATGGGGAGAAGGTTGTGCAGATGATGGCTGAGCAAAAAATGTGAACTGTGCGTGTTTATATATTCTCAGATTGTGAATAGGGAGTTTTGTTCGCTGGGTTTTTAAAGAAAAGTGTGATGTGTTTTTAAAGGTTTTATATTGTTTTAAATTGTATCAATAAAGCTGAATAAAGGTGTTGGACGTAAAGCGTCAACTGGGATCTGACTGGAGTTGTCATTCACTTCGTTACAGTCTTATGGAGTTAAAATGGAGGATCCACCGAGATGGTGTTGTTTACATGTGAAACTAGCGGAAATTTTATGAAAGGTATGTCATTTTCCCTTTTATCCATTGCAGTGTGCCTTTGGTGTTAGTAGTTTTATAGGTTTATATTTAAGAAAGTTTAGATTTGGGGTTTTTGTGCTAAACTGGCTTTTTTGTTTTGTATTAAATGCAGCTGTTCACAATTGCCAGCAGGGTGTATTTTATTTAAAAACTGGTTTTGAGTTTGTATTCGTATATAAAAATAAATATGCATCTTATTTTGAGAAAAAATTGGTGATTTCAAATCTTAAAACTTAAGATAAATATAAAGGTGAAGCCAAACTGGCTGAAATAAATGAATAACGATTCATTATTGAAAATCAAACTGATTTTAATTAAATTGTTTTACGCCAAACTGGCAGATATGAATTAAATGAATAACGATTCATTATTGAAAATCAAACCGATTTTAATTAAATTGTTTTACGCCAAACTGGCAGATATGAATTAAATGAATAACAATTCATGTATTGAAAATCAAACTGATTTTAATTAAATTGTTTTACGCCAAACTGGCAGATATGAATTAAATGAATAACAATTCATGTATTGAAAATCAAACTGATTTTAATTAAATTGTTTTACGCCAAACTGGCAGATATGAATGAACATAATAGTGATTCATAAAGTTCTTAAGCTGAGTATAAGACAGTATATTGTTACACCAAACTGGTGAATTAATTTATTGGATGTATATAGTGTAAAAACCAAACTGGTTTAAATTCTTAAACTAAGAATAAGAATAGACGTTGAAATAAAAAAGAGAGAGTTGGTGATTTCAGAAATTGAAAAATTGTTTAAAAGTGTTGTAGTGGTAAACAGTTGTACAGTATTTTCAAAGTAAAGGGATATTGTAAAGTGATATTTAATGTGTTTGGTTTAAACCTTGAAATTGAATATAAAATTAATTTTCAGAAATTGGAGATTTGAGTTTTAGAAATTTATCAGATTTTAAACTGATGGTGTAAATTTTAGAGAAGTAATGTAATATTACTGTTTGAAACTGGCGTTTTCCAGCTATGCCATGATATATACTTCTGTAGTGTATAAAAATAGTACACTGCTCAAAACAATTAAAGGATATTGCAGTTTTAGGTGGATTTTGTATCTGGGAAACTTTTTAGCTGATTGATACATGGTCGACAGACATAGTAGGTTATATGAGAATAAATTACACATGTTTGGCAGAAAAAAATGCATTTTATTGCGCATTTGTGTACAAAAGGAAAAAAACACAATTTGTGCACATGAGAAAAAAAGAATAAGAAAAGGTGTTTTCTTCAAAGAAAATCATTTTCAGTAGGGGGTATGGTTTCCACGGGCGGCCAGCAATGTTGAACACCTTTGAGGCATGGACTCAATGAGGCTATTAATGACGAGTTGGGGTATTCTGCCCCACTCTTCCAGAAGAGCTCTTTCCAGTTCTTGGAGAGTTTGTGGGGGTTGTTGGCGGCCAGAAACTCGTCTTCCTAGAGCGTCCCAAACGTGCTCGATTGGATTCATGTCTGGAGAACACGCTGGCCATTCCATTCGAACGATTCCTTCCTCGAAAAGGAAATCCTCCACCAGGTTTGCACGATGTGGCCTGCAGTTGTCGTCCATTAAAATGAAGTTATCTCCGATTGCTGCAGCGTAAGGGACTACAATAGGTCTGAGGATCTCATCCCTATATCGGCGACCAGTCAGAGCTCCATCTCGAATGATGTAGAGGTCAGTGCGCCCGTCAATGGAGATGCCACCATACACCAACACTCCTCCACCGCCAAATCTGACACTTTTGTGCACGAACGCAGGATTATTCCTACTGCCACGGTCCCTCCAGATGAAAATACGCCTATTATCCGGATGCACAGAAAAACGGGACTCGTCAGAAAACAGAATATTGCTCCATTCATTTCTCCTCCAGTTGACATGCTCGGTTGCCCACTCCCTGCGGTCGCGACGATGCCTTGATGTTAATCTAACACATACCATCGGTCGGCGAGCATACAGACCTACAGCATGGAGCCGGTTTCGGACAGTCTGAGTTGAAATCGTGGTGCCTGTAGCCGAGCGAAGGTGTTGTTGGAGAAGAGTAGCGTTCATGTTTCGGTGTCTCCGAGCTGTTAACGCTAAATACCGATCTTCATTGGGCGTTGTTGCCCGTCTACGACCTTGCCTTGGTCTTCGGCCTGCACATCCACTCTCCAAAAAACGGTTCCAGATCCTGGAAATGACACTTTGTGACACTCCAATGGCTTGCGCTACTTCGGCTTGAGTTTGGCCCCTTCTAACCTACCAACAATTCTCCAAGCTTCTGAATCTGTCAAATGACTTCGCTGAGACATCGTACTCATCGAAACAAAGCAATCACTGAATGCCGATCATCCTTGTCTTCATCTCTTTTATCCAGTTGAAAGTCAAATTTCATTCGCTGCCGCTGAAGCGACGTTTTTGACGTCGAACTCAAAATTTGCATACTCCACAGTTTGAAAACCAGAAAAATTTGCATTTGTGATTCTCTTCTTCTATTTTCGGCAAAAAAAATTTCGTTTATATCTTTATTTTATATAAAACTTCAAATATCCTTTAATTGTTTTGAGTAGTGTATTTATAGATGTGTTGAAATCTGTTTTGAAATTTTAATATTTAGATATTGTGAAATATATATTTGTTTACTGAGTTAGTAACATTCATTCTATTGAGTAAATAGTTTTGAAGGTATCGAATTAATTTTAGTTAGTTGGTTGGGTGTCTGTGGCTCTGAGGAAGTGTTTGAACTACGCACTAGAGTGCTGAAATTGAACTTTGAGATGGCGTATTTTGGAAAAGGCCAAAAGGAGGACCTGAGAGTTGTTGCAGTGGAATTGGGAGAGGAAGTTAATGATAGCATGAGAATAATTGATTTACGTAACTTAATTATGAAAAATGCTAGTTATGAAGAGGGTTTTGTAAAGGAATTGCTATCAACTGTGATGAATGAAAGAGTAGAGAAGGAAAAGGAAAGGGAAAGAGAGAGGAAAAGAGCAGAAAAAGAAATGGCAGAGGAAAGAAATTTTTAGTTGGAAGAACTGAGATGGGAGTTGCAATTTGCTAAGGAAAAAATATTGGGTAAAAAGCAAGTCAATAAGATAGGAAAAGAAGAGAAATTGGAATTGACTGAAAAATTGGAGGAGAGTTCCGGTGCAAATTGTAATCTTTTGCCGGAGGTAGTGGAAACTGAGACCATTTTGGATTTGGTGAAAGTGGATTCGAATAGATTTGCTGAGGTGAAAAAGAGGAGTAAGGAATTGGCTCCATTGTTTACATTGGTCAAAAAGACTGAAAAGGAATCCAAGGTATTTGGAGTAGTTGAAAAAAAATTATTGGTTAAGAGGAAAGTTGATAAGATGGAAAAAGAGGTGGATTTTCTTGTGGATCCTGATCATACTGATAAAATATTACTAGACATTGCTCATTTGTTTAAAACTGTTCCTGTGAATGGCGAAGCAATATGTGGTATGGATGATATTGAAACGATAAAAGAAAAAGAGAGTTTGCGTGAAGAGACTTTCAATAACAAGTTGAGAGTTTTGGACTTTACTTTAGTCGAAAATCAGTCATTGGCTGAGGTACATTGTGAATCTACTAAAGTTGAAACTGATAATGTTGCAAAAGTGAAAGAGGAGCTTGAATTATCTAGATTTGAAGATGTGAAAGGTGAACAAGGGGAAATGATGAAAGAGGGAAGCGAAACTCAGGAAATGTTAAGCTTAAAGCAGATTAATGGAGCTGGTGAGTCAAAGATTGAAGAAGATATAGAACTATTTAACTTATCACAAGTTAGAAATTTTGTAAATTTAAATGAAGTTGGTAATGAGACTAATTTTGAATTCAATGTTGGACTTTCTCAAACTGATGTTAATGAATTCTGTGGAAATGGTTATCCTTTTAGGTTGAAAAATAAGGATAATTTAGAAATAGATGATGAGGTTTAAAAGGAGGAGAGTTTTAATCCTGATAGAAATGATTTATGTGAAGATCATGAATTTGAAAGTAATGATGAGATTAAAAGTGAGATTTCTGAAATGACTGAGGAAATTGTGAAAGGTCATCAAAACCATCTTATGGCTGATTTAGTCAGGAGTGTAAATGAGGCGAAAGATGAAATTGATGGGAAGATTGATAAAGATAATTATTCTAATGAACAGAATGATGGAAATCTTGAACCTGATTTGTTAGCTGAAAGATGTGAGGAAAATGTGACAGTGAAAAGAGATACTAAGGTAAGTTTACCTAACATAGGAAACTCATATAATCAATGCGCATCAAAAGATGAAAATCTTCGTAAAACAGAAATCGGAATCACCTGTGGTCAGGTCAAGAAAGGTGCTGGTAGAAATGGGAGCTATGCTGATGTTGGGGAATGTTACAGAATGTGTGACAAGAAGATAGAGAGAAAAGCAGTGGTAAAATTAAGGAAAAATAAAATGATGAAGAATCATAAGAAAAGAAGGAAGAGATCACCTGTAGAATTAAAGGTGCACTCAGTTAAGGAGTTACAGAAAGAATTTCTACTGCAAATTGATGCATCGGACACTGGTCTGGGTATAGTTTTGGCCCAGATTAGCGATCAAGGGGAGGAGCATCCTATTTTATACATTAGTAGGAAGCTCAAGCAATCAGAGCAGAAATACTGTACCATTGAAAAGGGGTGTACCGCTATAGTGTATGCAGTAAAAGAATTAAGGTGTTATTTGGATGGCCATTTGCCATTTATAATACAAACTGATCACAACCTATTGGTGTGGCTTAAAACTCATGCGGGATCTAATCAGAGACTTTTGCGATGGGCCCTGGCATTACAACAGTTCAATTATAGGATTGAGCATAAAAAAGGAAAAGATTACTGTAATGCAAACACTCTGAGCCGGCACCCATACACTGAGTAATATTTATTAAGTTTATAAATTCTATATATTAAAATGGTATTATTTGTGTGAAGAAAAAAAAAAGTGTATATTTTTATATTTATTTATTGTCTGTGTTAGAATAAGAGAAAAAATACAAAAATAACTTTGAAATGTTAAATTATGATCTAGAATTTATTGGTTGAAAATTTATAGATATTTTTTGAAATTGTGTTAATTCATATGAAAAGTTGTTTCATTTGGTAGAGAAAAGGTGTGAGATATTCATTTGTTTTTGTATCATGTTAAACTTATATAAAAAGAAAAAAAATCTGTTAATTGTTTTCGTATTTGTGTAAAATTACATTGGTTATAATTTTGTCTAAAAGTTACAAAATTTTGTGTGTGTTTAAATCATGGTAAATTAGTGCAAATTTCATATAATATAATTTATGTATCTGTATTACTGGCATGGTGTGAATTGCTGTATTTTTTCGCGTACTTCAAAATTATTTTGCTAGTAAATTTAAAATTTATGGAATTTTAGCTAGGGCGGCACATTGCTGTGATGGATCCGGAAAGGGGGTGAGATGACTTGTATGTGGCAAAGTAACAAGTTGTTCCTGAACATTGTGAATTAAAAGAAAAAATTGGTGTTAAATGGAACTTGTCACAATCACAACTGTATATTCTCGTCCATGACCCCGTTTGGACAAGTCAAAATTTGGAGGGGGAGGAGTCTGTAACGACCGAAGAAACCCATGGCCTATCCTGACTCGTGAGTTGCTGGGCTAGAGTTGTCCAGAGTTTGTCCATGGTTTTGTCGCCTAGCTTCAGAGGTTGATCGACGTGTAATCGAATCTAAAGGACAGTTTTCGATATGCGAGGAGACTGCAAGAGATGTTAGTTGGCAAGTCAAGGGAAGTGACCCGAGCTAAGCTGATGGAGATGGAGAGAAGGTTGTGCAGATGATGGCTGAGCAAAAAATGTGAACTGTGCGTGTGTAAAATAGGGAGTTTTGTTCGCTGGGTTTTTAAGGAAAAGTTTGATGTGTTTTTAAAGGTTTTATATTGTTTTAAATTGTATCAATGAAGCTGAGTAAAGGTGTTGGACGTAAAGCGTCAACTCGGATCTGACTGGAGTTGTCATTCACTTCGTTACAGGACTGTCTATTGAAGCGATTTGGAATCGAAATGAGTTTACCATTTTTTGATAAATAAATTACTTATCAAGTTATAAGCGATTTTCACGTCTTCCACAGTCAGGCCTACCAATTTTATACCTCTGCATTTAAAAATGAGTCAGAAATTGAATCAAAGTTTTGAGTTGCTGAGCAGATCATTTGAGAACCACCTTAAAAAATGTGTCATAAAGTAGCCTGTTCAATTAAGAACAATCTTAATAACTTTATAATTAGTGAAGGAGCTGACTTGACCCCTCACAGCTGGAGTAATAATTTTGTCGAGGTATTTCTGAAGAGTCACTTCTTCGCCAACAACATGTGAAGAGTTATGATCCGAGACTTTTTGGTTGCTTTTCAACTATGGTTACCAATTGAGCGAGCACATCAAAAGAATGTAGTTTACTCTCAATCATCAAGTCATCTCGGTCTTTACAGCGAAGCCACCAGTGTTAAGCGATGAACTATCAACCAGTTGTCTAAGTGCTGCCATATTGAGTTTTTCGAATTTCTGCCAATGTGGATTCTGGAACTGTTGGACAAAGTAATAAGGCTGAAAAAAATGCACTGTTGGAGCGTCCTGTTGTGTTGGTAATTTTTATGGTGATTCAGGAAGTTTTTTCTCCATTTTAATAGCCAAATCCTCAATTTTTTTGTCCAGAAGGAGCTGAACCGCAGAAATAAGGACCTCTGTTTCATTCACTGACTGGTGTAAGTGCTGAAGCTGCTTTTATGCAACCAGCAGGTCTTCTTGCTATTTATAAAAATTTTCCTGTAGTAATGAATAATTTTCCAACTTCTGATTACGGGAATGGATTTCTGTACTATGAATTATTTGAAGTGAGTCAGTTTTTCAAGCAAAGCACTAAGCGTGTCATTGAGTTACATCTAATTGAATCTTTTCATTTGACAGTCTTCCAAACTCCTGTTGAGATTCTGACTTAAGTAATTTTTGAGATTTCAATTCTTTTGATTGTTCATTGAAACTTTTCTCTAGTAATTTATATTCTTCTGTGATGTTATCAAATTTTTGTCTGAGTTCCGCCAGAGCTTTTTCTTTTTGATTATTTTCTTAAGTAAACTATCTGACTTCTGTTGATGTAAGAGTATCTCGGAATCAAGATCGCTTAGTTTCTGCGTTAGTAGATAAATTTCTGATTTAAGGGCTTTTTGTTTTGATTTGAGATTTTTGATATTCTCTTTGGGATGTTTAATTTTTCCTACGTTTGTGGTGTTTTCTTCCATGAAATTATTATGTTTAAATTTTAGTGCTTGAATCTCTCTATTTAGAGCTAATTCGTCTGTTCTCATACGTCTGTAGCTTTTGTTTTAGAGAATTTTTTTCTTATTCTTTATCTTTTTGCTGTAAATCTAGATTATTGATTTTGTTCCCGAGTTCTATAATTTTCTTCTCATTTTTGGCATTTTCTTCAATGGATTTCTTTAGTTTTAATTTTAAAGATTGTACTTCTGTTTTAAGAGCTAAATCTCCCATTGTTGCACTTACTAAAGGTGGTTAACAAAGATCCTTCAATTGCTTTTCCTTTTCTTTGAGATTTGTTTGTACTTTGTTTTGAGGAAGGTTCTATATTTAGAAGCTTCATCAGCACTACCCTTAGCATGGCGCTTAAGATGAGTTGATAATTTATTTAGAAGTTGTTTAATCGACATTTCATTTGCTGTATTTAAACTAAAATTAATGGGAGGATCACCTTTTTCTTTCGTCTTCTGAGGATAGGATTGTGAGGAGTTATCTGTGGAAAATTCTTGATCTATTAATGAGGTATCAAAATTAGTAGTAGTTTATGGAATAGTCTCCGAAATTACTTCTCAGACGATATGAATGAAAGATCTACAAAGTGGATGATTATCAAATTGAGGAATTCAAGGAGCCATAACAGGCTGCCAAGGAGTCGTTGGTGACAACTCTCATCAATTGAATGACTTAAAAATTCGAAGAGAGCTATGTTACCGTGAAGTGCAACACCAAGCGGACTAGAAGAGAAGCCATTGTCTATACAGTTTTCTTGTGAATCTGAAAGGCGGTCGTAATTTTCCTTTCTACTTGAAATGCCATCGTAGCGTAAGTTGATCTCTATGATCGGATTTAGTAGGAACAACTGTTTTCCTTTGGGACATACTTGAATTAGTGATGGGTGTTTTTCTTCGAGACATATTTGACAGGAATAAGTATGTCACTGGCCCGGCAGCGTGGTTGGTAGCGAAGGCGACTGCCACGGTGAGGGCCCGGGTTCGAATCCTGGTAAAGCACGGATGTCATTGTGTGTGTGTATCTTCAGTGCTGTCAACTTCCTTGTGTCTATCCCGTCCTCAAGAAAAAGATTTATGTAATTTGTCAAAGTCCTGTATGTATTTCTGTGAATAAAAAATATGTATCTTTCAAGACAATAGCCTTGTAGCTTATAGGTCTCAAAGCAATCTCCTTCAAATGTTCATATAATTATGTCAAAATACATAAAAGAAGATTATATTCTGATGGTATGTCAAAATGCATAAAAGAATATTATAATCTGTAATGTTGTGCGGATGATTATGCTCTAGCGGGTGATAATTAAAATATAATCTAAGATAAAACACGAGAAGAGGGTATAATATTTTTAATCAAGTGGAGCAATCTTAGTGAACGCCAGTGTTCAAATTCTTTAAATTTTCAGCATTTGAGGTGGGATTGCTATTAGATGATTTATTTGACATAATTATATTAATTGGTGAAGAATGGGAGCCCATTGAGTCTATATTAGAAGTCATAACGATATAATTCAAAAGATTACTTACTACAGGATGTTAACAGGCAAATAATTAGCAATTTAATATACGTTTGGTAATATTCAGTAAGGATCAATGATAAAAGAGTCTATTTAACAATGGACAGATATCGAGGCTCATCAACCCATATCATTAGAAAGAAAGGATGGTTAATATAGCGATAGGATAGAAAAGCAAAAATGAGATGCCTAGACCTCTGAAAATAACTAAGATAAATAAATAGTCGAAAATAGGGCAAAATAATAAATAAATAAATAAATAAACGAAAAAGAAAGTATCAAGAGGAGGAAAAGAGTGATGGTGAAGTGAGATGGTCCAAAAGGAAGAGGTTACTTAAAAATATCCTTAAAATATATTGTAAAATAGTATGCTTGTGCTGGGCAACAGACAGTGATTTGTTAGAGAATTTTTATTTGTATTCAAATATATATGGTCGAGGTAATTACGCGTATTAAAACATTGTCATGATTAGAATATAAAGTAAGCGTTGTGGTTATTATAACACTTCCTAACACAAAAAGTGAGCTATCATAAAAGGCATTGTTTTATACCCATGAAAATATTTTGACAGGAGGAGGCGTAAGGAATATTGCATAAAAAGCATTGTTTGATTCACAAGAGAAAATTTTGGGGAAGGTATGAGGAAATCGAATTAAAAGGCATTTTTTGCTTCATGGAGTAGAATTTTGGCCGTCAATCTGACATCAGCGTTACTAACAGACATTTTTTACTTTATAATATAGATTTAGAGTAGCTAGTAAATTAATTGTTAGAATGAAAATAGAAAAAAAAAGTCCTTCCGGCCTGTACCGGGAGGAAAAGGTAGCTTTCCTATATCTTCGTTTTAAAATTTTAGCTAATGTTACACGAAAACAGCAACTTAAAATGCAAATAAAACGTTTACAAAAGATTCGTTAATACTGAATTTGAATAAGAAATTCGCCAAATTATTGAGCAATAGCCAAATTGGCTTCATTTATGAAGACTTATTTTGGTCGCCAAATTTGGCGATATTTCGCCAAATGTCGCCAAGTTTGGCGAGAATTTGGCGCTAACGGATATGAATATATAGTTTTATGCGTTTGATTGGGAAAATTATTACAACAATGACAATTTTTGTAATGTGCTGTCTTGTTTCAAAATGTCAGCCACCCTAGAATTTCAAACTGCTCTATCTAAGCCGTTTTTTAAGATAGAGGTAAAACAAAAAATGCTCTGGAATCCTCGTTTCAAGGCCTAACACTGAATTAAAAAATAAATTTGAATTTTTAACTTTTTTGTATATTTATTTTAGTTTTAAATTTTTAATTGGCCGCCATCTTGAAACAAAATGGCGGACCAAGCTGTCCAACGAACTCGGTCGAGACATTGGTGAGCTTAATACACACAATTAGTTTCATCAAAATTGATTTATAAATACGAGCGTTATCGTATGACATAGGTCAGATATATATATATATATATATATATATGGATATATATATATATATATATATATATATATATATATATATATATATATATATATATATATATATATATATATATATATATATATCAACATTTGAACGGAGGGTGGTTTTGGGGTCTGGGGGTCATGATCGGTGAAAATATATCGAAATTTTCCGGAACTGCTTTCCTCCGAACGGCTGCAATAGGTAGCTTTATACTTTTTTGTGTTGAAAGCTACCTAATAATGTTATTAACGTTTCTTAGCAATAAAGCTTAAATTAAAAAATAATAATTACGCAAAATCCAGCTTTATTCCTAGCATATCTGTAATCAGAGTAGTGGAAACTGTCCTAAAATGTCATACCCTAAGGAAAAAGTGCTTCTATTCATAAAATTTTTTTTTCATGACCTTTATATTTTACAAAATAACATTGCGAAGTATACAAAATGAAATGGTACATTTTAAAAAACATCAAATAAAGTCACAACGTCCTAATAACGATTTATATAAAATGCTGCACTATGTCATTTTATCCATAGTGCTGTCCTAAAACGACACACCCATAAATTTCTATTAATTTTACTAGCATACATCACAAACAAATTTTTTTACACGCACCAAGAAATACCTGCACATTCACTATGTGCCCACTTTGAACACTTAACACAGTTTATTCACTTCTCCTTTGGTTTTGAGTGACTGAATAAATCGTTGGAATAAAGACAGGCTGCATCATCATCATTGGCAGAAAGATCCATGTCTTTGTCTTCATTATTGGTTGCAACAAGGCGGATTTCCTTTCTAGCCTGTAGAACTGCACGCCTTGAGTGTGAATTTTTTTCTCAGCACTTTTGCCTTCGCTTCAGGAATATTAGGACTGCTAGTCAGAACTTTTGCACCTTCATGGTTCCTCTTTTTAGAGAATGATCTAACATGAGGTACACAAAGAAGTGGAGATACATCAAGTTGTCTGATATATGATGAACTTGAAGATGCTGCCGGTTGAAAATATTTTCTCGTCTTCGGAGTATCGGAAACAGATGTTGTCGTGGCTGGAATTGAAGGAGGTGACATTTAAACTGTGAAAATTGTCAGACTAGGTCTATATAGGCTGTTATTTGTAGAATCTGTATTGCTGTCGTTGCTTTCCTAATTTTCCAGTGTACATTCTGTCACAATTGAAGCACAGAAAACATGATCGGGAAAGATGTCTGGCGGTACGTCATTTTACCTACAATCGCCATATTGTATATACAGAGGCTGTATTCGAGAATATGCATTTATAAATTTTTACATATACAGAAAATAACCTAAAAAGAAATAAGTATTTGAGTTTTACTTCAGATATGTAATCTTTGAAATGAAACAGACGTGAATTAGCACCAAAAAATAGTCCCAAGAAATTTCTGACGAAGGTGTAAACAGTTTCTTTGTAAACAATGGAAAATACAAACGCTTAACCTTCGCCATTAAATGGTTATCGGTGCCTATCGATTCCACAACATATCTGCGCATCGTTAAATGTTAGCCTCTAGCGACAATATTTAGAAACATAAGGTATGTCATTTTACCTAAGTATGTCATTTTGGGACAGTTTCCCCTACCTCTTTACCATGACTATTTCGCGAATTATTGATTTCCAAATCATTCTGCTTCTGGAACATTCGTGTAAGTTCAACACAAACGCATTCCTTTAACGCAATTTTAAATGAGTTAATAACGAGTACATAAATAATTTAGAGCACCTTAAAAACTCCTATGTCATTCAGTAAAATTTAAAAATGATTACAAGAAACATTTCATTAATTTTAAACAACTATTTTATTTGGTAAATAAATCACACCAGTTATAATTTTTCAACTGGGTAAAAATGTGTAGAAGTCAGGATTCGAACCAGGGACCTTTTGTCTGAAGCTGCCATTGGTCTGCCAACGGAGCTATCCTGGACAAATCTGGCGGGGACACAATTTCCCACTAAATCTTATTGATTATGACAGCTGGAATAGAACACCGCAGATCGGGCACCAGAGTTATCAGAACCACAGGTATTAGACCAGATTTCATAATCAATAAAGTTCAAATTTGTCCAGGATAGCTGAGTTGGCAGAGCATTGGCAGCTTCAGCCAAAACGTCCTGGTTCGAATCCTGGTCTGGACACTTTTTCACCCTGTTGGAAAATTACAACTCGTGTGAATTTAATAATAAAAAAACAAATCTAAATGTTATGTGGTCTTTCTAAGCAAATAAATGCGTTTTAAGTTGAGGAAACCGCTGAAAATTCATAAAATTTGAAGTATAATAACTCGGTAATATAAAAAGTAAAAAGATTTTTCTTCTTTTTTTTATGCTGTGTGTTTTTCTAAATACTATAGTTCTTAGCCACCTTATTTTTTTTTTTTAATTTTGACACTTTTCGGAACTTTTACATGAATAACGTCTAAGATGATTTAAATTTATAGAACAACGTCTGAAACATTTTTGCAGTTGTGGAAGTTTACTTTTAAAATTAACTATTTAGAAATAAGCTTTTGGACAATGATAAGAAAATGGATATCCTGTATCAGTACGTTGTGGTAATATTTTAACATTCTGCTAATCATTTCAGCATCTTATACTTCAGCACCTTATCCTTTAGCTTCTTATCCTTTTTTATAATTTTAATCAAATTCGTGCCTAAATTAAAGTTTTAAGCATTCGCCTTGTGCTTACTCGAAAACACCTTTTTAAATGCATTTTGGATTTAATTAAATCTGTTATTTTTTTTATTTAATATTATATTTTAGTATTCTTTGACTATAGCTTATTGATAATTAAATATTACATAAAAAATTTTTTCCTGTAAAAGTTTGGTTTAGAAAATTTCATTCGGGGAACGTTTGGAAAATGTGCATTATTTTTATTTATTTATTTATTTATTTTTAAGTTAATTAGGATTTCAACTAAAATATTTGAAATGCTTCTGTATTGATGTTTGCTTGATAGATAAAAATGTTCAATTTTAACTTAAGGGTGTTGGTCAAGTGAGATCTCAAATTCCCCTCGCTAATATTAATACCTATTGGCGTGGAATGCATTCGTATTTTTAACACTTCAAAAGTAAATATATATTATTATTATTATTTATTTTTTTTAAGGGTAAAAAATACATTTTTTGGGAAGAGTTCGTCGAAAAAGGAATTTAAAAATATAATTTTTTCTTTTAAGATTAATCCAGTATTTTATGTGTTAAAAGCTGATGAGCTCTCAGGAAGATTTTAACACTTCAAATAAAAGTAAATATACATTTTAGAAAAAAAAAATTTAAAAAAAAAACGAGAAAATTGATATTTTTTGGGAAGAGTTCGTTGAAAAGGGAATTTAAAAATATTAATTTCCGGGTGAAATTAATCGAGAACTTTATGTATTAAAAACTGATGAGCTGTGAAGAAGATTTTAACACTTCAAATAAAAGTAAATATATATTTTAGTAATTAAAAGGAAAAAAAAGGATAAAAAAAAAAGACATTTTTGGGGAAGAGTTCATTGGAAAAGGATTTTCAATATATTAATTTCCTGGTGAAAGGCCAATGAGTTCTGAGGAAGATTTTAACACTTCAAATAAAAGTAAATAGATATTTTAGAAAATTAAGCAAAAATGAGGTAAGAGACATTTTTTTGGGAAAAGTTCATTGGAAAAGGAATTTCAATATATTAATTTCCTGGTGAGATGAATCCAGTATTTTATGTGTTAAAAGCTGGTGAGCTGTGAGGAAGATTTTAACACTTCAAATAGAAATAAATATTATTTTAGAAATTTTTTAAAAAAATAGGAGTAAAAGAGACATTTTTTTTTTTCGAAGAGTTCGTTGAAAAAGGATTTTTAAAATATTTATTTCCTGGTGAGATATTTAAACATATTATATAAACATATTTAAACATATTATAAACATAAGATATTATATTTCGAAAGCATTCCACGACCATAGGTTTAACATTATCGAGGGAACTGACCAACACTCTTGAAGTAAAATGCTTTAAGAACTCTTTAAGAGTCAAAGAAAAACAATTCTAGCACAAAATTTTAAAAATCTGACTTAGTTAACTGCTGTTAAATATTCAAAATTAATCTAATAATATAAATAGATTAAATATAAAAATAGAGAAATTCGTTAAAAATTAGACCCGAAATATATTTAATCAAATTCTAAAAAACGTTGCAGTACACCCTTTTTTTTATGTCTCAGCTTAATTAATTGAAGCTGATTACTTAAAATAATCTTTTAATTTACTTAATGTATCTATTTATTAAAAAAAATCTAATAACAAAATAAGCTGCTTCATTTATAATTTATTTTCTCCTCTAATATTAAAGATGTTAAAGAAGTTTTAGCACCAAGTATACAAGAAAATTATTTGTGACGTATTTTGTGTAGGATGAGTGGTAAATTTTGTAATGTGCAAGTTCTTTATTATTTTGTTTGATCATTTAATTACTGCTTGTTGAATAGAAGTAAATGGATATCCAAGAAATTCATACAGCAATTAATTTTTGCTTATACTATGAGTATGTTAGTGAAATTTGAGAACTGATCAAACACATGTTTCGACTGTTAATTTCTTTTAGCTGAATCAACACTTTAACAGCTATCGTATTTCCATAACTTTAGACTTGAATGACAGAGACTATATTATATATGCTCCTGAAAATAATTAGAAAATGAACATCACGCAATTTTTATCTAATACATCTTATTGCCAAAAAACAGTCCCTAATCAATCATCCAGATAGCGTATTTTATCATTTATTGAGTAATTAAACCATTGAATGCGTCATACCTTGTCTTAATGAAACTTATTTTTATTTGTGTATATGTATGTGAATGAATAAAAGTATTTATCTATTTATGTATCTAACAGTCTGTTTATTTTTATGCATCTGTAAACAGTTTATTAAAGATATCATCTTAAAAACATGTATCATAACTATCCGATGTAATGCTACATTTTTACAATGGTTTACATTTCTTTCTGCAATTTATTTTTTATATGATGGGGCCCCTATATCGTATGTGCCTTATGGCTGCATCTGTGAGTAGTATGTTTATCGTGAAGAAGTTTGTATATCACTACCACTTCTTTAGTGATATGATATTTTATTGTATATTTCTAATAATTTGAATAATAGCGCTCTTGAGAGTTTGTCATCTAAAAGTTGGATTATGTTGGTCGAGATTCGATTTCGCAAAAGTTTCAAATTCACAAGTTTGACGTTCGGTAATCATAACTTCACTACTCAAAAAGCCAAATATGGCAAAGGAATGAATTGAGGGGTCGGGGCAAGAAAGTGTCAAGCCACATTTTGGTGAAATAAATCTAACACTGTAATCTGTTCCTTAATATTGTAAATTATAATATCCTGCATATAATTTGCTTCTAATGTCACTTGGTGGCAGCATATGTCCCAGGTTTCGTTTTTGTCCCAGATGTTTATGCACCCAATGAAGATACACTACTGGCCATTAAAATTGCTACACCAGAAAGAAATGCAGATAACAAAATTATATTTATTGGACAAATATATTATACTAGAAATAACAAGTGATTAAATTTTCAAGAAATTTGGGTGCATAGATCCTGAGAAATCAGTACCCAGAACAACCACCTGTGGCAGTAATAACAGCTCTTATACGCCTGGGCATTGAGTCAAACAGCGATTGGATGGTATGTACTGGTACAGATGCCTATGCAGCTTCAACACGATGCCACAGTTCATCAACAATAGTGACTGGCGTATGGTGACGAGCTAGTCGCTCGGCAACCATTGACCAGACGTTTGCTATTGGTGAGAGATCTGGAGAACGTGCTGGCCAGGGCAACAACCAAACATTTTCCGTATCAAGGAAGTTCCGTACAATACCTGCAACATGCGGTCAGGCATTATCCTGCTGAAACGTAGGGTTTCGCAGGGCTCGAATAAAGGGTAGAGACCAACAAGAGTAACACACCAGAAATGTAACGTGCACTATTCAAAGTGCCTTCAATGCGAACAAGAGGTGACCGAGACGTGTATCCAATGGCACCTCACACCATCAGCCAGGTGATGGGCCAGTATGACGATGACGAATGCGCGCTTCCAATGAGCGTTCCCCACGATGCCGCCAAACACGGATGCGACCAACATGATGCTGTAAACAGAACCTGGATTCATCTGAAAAAATGACGTCTCGCCATTCGTGCTCCCAGGTTCGTCGTTGATCACACCATTGAAGGCACTCCTGTCTATGACGCAGCGTCAATCTTGACTCAGGGCTCGTGACGTGGCTGCACGATCCATTACGGCCATGCGGATAACATCCCTGACTTTAGCTGCTAATGATGAGGGGGCCGTCGAGATGTCGCATGGTGTTCCGTATTACCGTCCTGAAACTATCGATTTCATATTCTACGAACAGTCATTGGATCTCGACCGACGCGAGCAGCAATACTGCGATACGATAAACCGCATTCCCGGTTGGCTACAATTCGACCTTTATCAAAGTCAGAAACGTGCTGGTACGCATTTCTCCTTCTTACACGAGGCATCACAACAACTTTTGACCAGGCAACAACGTTCTAATGCAATTTGTGTGTGAGAAACCGGCTAAACAATTTCCTCATTTAAACACATTGTAGGTGTCGCTACCGGCGCCTGCTTTGTCTGAATGCGCTGAAAAGCTAATGATCTGCAACACCTTCTTCCTGTCGTTTAAATTTCACGTCTGTAGCATGTCGCCTTCTTGGTGTAGCAATTTTAATGGCCAGTAGTGTTAGCTAATTTACAAAGAACGTAATAGTAATATCATTAAAGTAACGCCATATTGTTACTCAGAATATCTCAAATGTTACTAAGACATTGGCGAGAAAACTTTATGTTATATATCTTGATTTGAGTATTTGATCAAATTTTCAAATTGAAATATCTCAGAAGTTCAAAAATGTGGCTTAGCTCTCCCTCAATTGTCCGAAAAGAAAACAGCATAAACATTATCTAGATTCGAAATATGTAAAGATTGTAAATTGACATTTGGTGGCGTAAAACTTCCCTCCACAATATAAATATGGTCTTTCAAATCGCCCGACATCATATCTGCACTCCAATACGACAAATTTATTCATTTTTATGAATTTTTGAAATGTGAACGAGTTTATGTGACTCTTTGAACTATTTTTTTTCTTTTCCCGCGAAAATTTCCACACTTTGACCACGTCAGTAGATAAGAAAGGCCGGTTCTACATCAGCGCAGTTCGCGCAGTCGACCTCTGTGCTCTGTGAAGGTCACCGGAAGGGACAGGTGTGGGCACCGGAAGTTGTGCGGGCTGTGAAGGACACCGGATGTAGCAGGTGGGGATAACAGGCATGTTGAGACAGGAAGTGAACAGGAAGTGTAGATAGGAAGTTTAACCGGAAATGTGACAGGAAGTGAATGCGATAAGGGAGAGAGGGGGAGGGCTTATTTTTGTGGGGGGCTTAATTTTTTTTGTTGGTTTTAATCCTTCTAGTCGAGTGGAGTTGAGTTGTAGAAATCCTGCTATCAGAATGAATTTAGTTTGAAAGTAATATTAGCAAAATGTTCGATTTTTTTTTTTTTTTTTCTCACCTGAAATAAAAATTTTATTTGCTAACTAACACCTAATATAAAAATGGAAATCTTTCTGACTTTGTTTTACTTTATAAAAGTTTAACGTGAAATTTATTTTTAGACTGGAAACGCGACAGGAAATAAGATCGGAAACGGGATTAGACATGCTTTTTCCAAAAAGGGTTTTCAGGAAGCAGTAAAGATGTTTTAGGAACATGTTTGGGAGCTTGTTGGAACAGGACAGGTGGTTTGTGAGACCGGAAGTAACTAAGATGAGAGAGATAAAGAAGGTGCATGATTAGACACATAGATTTTGTTCTTTGTAGAGGGTTAAATTATTTTTAGATGTTATTTATTTTTTAGTGTTTTGAATTTTATTTATTCTTAAACCGTTATAAATTATTTTTTTCTATCATTTTAATTTTTAGTGACACCAATTTTAGAAGTAATTGCTCATTAAAAGAATTATTTTTCAACGCTGGCACAGGCAGGAATTGAACCCACTATCTTCTATGTGGAAGAACAATGTGTTTATCCACTGTGCTAGCGGGAACTTGTAATGTTATCTCTTTAAATGCAAGAGATGGGGACTTCAGACATGTATTGAGATATCTTTACGGTCATTTATTGTACTTTTACTGAATGAGATAAAGTAATAGGGCGAAATTTTCTTTAGCTATTGAGTAATTCGAGAGTTTTGGTTTAATATGAATGCTATTACATGTATTTGTTTAATTTACAAACACATTTCTTTCACAACACTCTGTCAACAGATCACTTCAATATTCGAAATAATAATTTAGAGGGAAAATTTTTACTTTCTATACGAAATTTTATTTATAGAGATTGACGAAGATAGTATGCTTAATTCTTTCTTGTATTAACATTATATTCGAAATAGAGTTTTGTTACGAAAAATAACGTGTTTATACATTTTAAAAACGAAAGCAAAGTGATTTTAAAAAATGTAAATATAAGCTATACACCCACGCATTTATGTTATTGAATTAAATTACAAGGCTTAATATTGTATTCAGCGTAATATTTTCTTATAAAAGCCGTTTCACAAACTTGTATACTAAAAGTAATGTGTCATTTTTAAGGGAAAAAATTAATTCAAGTCATTGAGACTAATCCTTTATGGGGGAAAAATTTGTCATACTTCTTTGTGTTACATTATATCTTCCGTTTTTTAAGTTTACAAATTTGTGGACTAACTTAAATAATCGTTTTTAGGATACTTAAACAATATATATATACTTTTTAATTATATAATTTTTTTAATTGACTTGTAATATAGCTTTTTTTTCTTTTTTTTTCTTAAAAGGGTACTGTAGAATAACTTGTCACAAATACTACATCCTTCTTTAGTTATATATGTTTCACTTAAGACATGACAAAGTGTCTTAGAAACATTTCATTTTGGAGTTAAGTGATTAAACAAGAAAAATATTATTTATAAAAACACAACACATAAGACCAGTGACTGAGAGGTTCTGGTTTTAAAGCTGCTAGACGTTTGGGTTTAAACTTCTCTCGCGCTCGTCGACCTAACCGTTCGGAGTTTTCTTCGAAACTTGTCAATACGAGTTAGGAGCCCTTAGAATGACCCCTAGAGTGACCTATATCCCAAGCGTAGATAATCGGTTTTAACAAATAACCAACCATCCACAACACATAAGACATTTTAGATCATTACATAAGACATTTTAGATCATTCCATTTAGTTAATAAGTGATTTAACGTGCAAAATATTATTCATAAAACATACAATAAGAGAATTTTAAAGAATTTTTTCTTTCAAATGAACAATTTTTAGTGACTGTTTAACTTATTAAAGAGAGCGGGTATTTTGTTTTGAGTTATACGATTAAAATAAATTTTCATTATATTTGATTTTACACAACGAACATTTTTAAAAAAGAGAATGGAATCTAGTTTTTATAAAGTAACGTATTTCAATTTTACAAATACTTCACACCCCGTCTTTTTTCCCCCTCTTTTAGTAGACTTTACATACATAAGACATAAAAAGCGTTTTAGAATACATCATTTAGAAATTAAGTGGTTTGATAAATAAAATATTATTTATAAAAGCAATAGATACGAGAGTAATAAGGATTTTTACTTACATATGTACGAACTTCTGATAGGTAAGACTTTCTAAATCATTGTGCAAGAATTAAGTGGTTATTGAACTTATAACATTATAGGATGAAATAATCATGTGACGTATTTTTAAACCAATAAAATGTCAATATTTTTAAACCAATAAAATGTCAATATTTTTAAACCAATAAAATGTCAATATTTTTAAACCAATAAAAAGTTAGTATTTTTTACACGAGCGCCCTCTATTACTATATAAATTTCAATGAAACGAGTTCATAACATTCTACTGTAACCTGGTATCGTTGTAATAGGTTGTATTTTTCGTTAAGTTAGTTTTCATTTAAGTTATTATGGAACGAGTTATGAATTCTTATGTTGGTGACGTAACCAACTTGGAGTGTCAACACTCATCACCAAAGTTAAATAATCAAGAGATGGATTCTACACTTTTATCCAAAGAAGGACTCGTTTCGAATTATGAAGTGAAACCCACCTCATCAGGACTAAAGAAACAGAAGTTACCCCATGTGTGTAAGACGTGTAACAAAGCATTTCCTCGAAAAGTTAACTTAATGTTTCACATGAAATGTCATTTAAAAGAAAAGTCTTTTCGTTGTGAGGTGTGTGCTGAAGTTTTTTCACAAAAGAGTGATTTACGTAATCATCAAAAGATTCACAAATCGCCCAAACAATACAAGTGTAGTGATTGCCACGAGATATTTTCAAGAATGGCTGACTTATTGAAACATAAGAAGACTCATAAGATTCGTAAACAACAGTCATGTACAAAGTGTAGCGAAATGTTTGATTGTGAATCAGATTTAGTACAACATTGTGATACTTTTCATAAAGTTGTGAAATCACCCTATTCAAAAGATTTGTTATTTGAAAAAGTGAAGCATTTTAAAAGACAAAAGGATGTGCGAAATATTTATACTAAAACTATCATTGTGTCCAATGAGATGAATCAAAAAGACTTTCGTTCATTTTTTAACAGTGTTCGATCAGATGTTTTAAACGAATTAAATTATCAATTGCAAATGAAAAAGTCAATAAAATGGTATGCAGCCGTTAAAGTGGATGTATATCGTGAATCACAGGATGGTGACTTAGAGAGAGCAACCCCCTTTTTCCTTTCCAAAAGTGAACTGGAATTAACAGAACAAAACATACATGTACATGTTGAGAATGCCTTTCTAAAGCTGTACAACGGATTTGAAGATTTCACAGAACGTGTGTTTAATTGGACATTACAAAAAATTTTGAAATTAGAATTGATTACAGCTCAATATGACAGGCTTATTTGATTTGTATTACTTTAAATGATTAATAAATAGTTTTAATATGAAAAAGTATAGTGTTTTTTTGTTTTTTTTAGTTGACGTAAATTACTTTGAACAGTTTGACAATGCAACATAAACTACTGTTTAACATTTTGAATGTCTTAGACAAAATGGGAATGAATTTGTTGAAATTATGTAAAACATGATGAAATAAATGTGATGTATTTATTATATGTTACTTAAACTACAAGAGAAATGATTGGAAATGTGTTATTTTAAATCTATGATACTTTTAATCACTAACAAAGTAAGACGTGACGTTATGAATCATCGATGGGTTTTCCTTTGAATAGGTATTAATCTTACTTATTGATAAGAAAGTTGAATTTTTCTCTTCGTTTAAACAATGACACTGCATGTTTTGATAATTTTCTCTCAACAGTCAACATCAATGTTTTTAACCTAGTTAAGAAAATTTTTAACTTAAACCGTTACTGAGTTTATCCTAGATAAGTAAATTTTTATATTTAACCTACATATAAATTAAATGATTAACTATAACCATGAATGTTTTTAAAATCTAGATAAGTAGACGTTTTTATGAAACACATCCAGTGTTCTGCTGACTTTTATCGAGATTACATCAGTTAGTGAAGCAGATTAAATTGTATAAAAATATTTTATGAAATGAATATGCGATCCCACGAAGAAGTGTTTCCACCTTCAAAGCGTCCACGCTTAGAAAAAGCTATGGAAAAATCAAATACTTGTGAGAAGGAGTTAAAAGACCCAAGATTAAAACTTTCTAAAATGGACAATGACTGTGTAACTATATCACGTGATATCTCCTCTACTAAGAATTTACCAGATGTGAAACCTGAAATCGCTATGAATTTTTCAAACTTTACCGGTGGTTACGATGCAACATCTTTCGAGAATCCACATCAAGAGTCAGTTTTTGCCCAAGACTATTTAAATACATTTTTCAAAGACATGAATTTTGAAAATTTAGATTGTTCTACCCCCTTAACCTCGCTAAAGGATGAACCCTTTCAAGAACCTACGAATAATATCTTACAGACTACTGTTAAACATGAGATGAACGAGCTACAAGCAAACAGCCTTCAGCAAGCAAGTGGTGAAATACAAAGCATCACTACACCTACATTTGCCACTAAAAGTGACAAATTATACAATTCCAATGTGTTTCACAAAGAACTAAGTGACTGTTTCTACTTAACTTTGAAGTTAAAAAATAAACAATATTCTATACATATACGAGAATTTAAACGCAATGTATCTACTAATGAAGAAATCCCAACCAAAAACGAAGTTAATATGGATATTCATAGCTGGTATGAGTTTCAATATAAAATCCTTGCATTTAATTTAAGATACAAAAGTGCATCCTTTGTTTCTAATAACACGATTTTAGTGTTAAATCAAGATTCTATGATGCGAATTAAAAATTTGAAGAATTTTTCTCATGTTGACTTAAACGAACAACAAATGGAAAAATTAAAAGAAAGTACCTCACACTTAAATACTGTACTTTTACAACATATGTACACAAAACTATTACCCTTTCTCATTAAACAGAAATGTGTGGTGAGTAACAGATCCACAGAAAAAGAACCTGTGTTATGGTCTAAACTTAATACGTGTATCGAGAATAATATGGTAACAATACTTAACCAGTTGTATGAATGTACAGGATGTATTTTTCGACATGCAAGTCAAAGCCTTCACTCATGCTTCGCATTTAATAATAAGGAAAAATTTAATCAACTAGGTGAAGCTTTGTTAATGCTCATCGATTTCGATTATGTAATTTCAACGTTTTTGAATGGAGTTTATAGTGTTAATGAACACTTTTTACATAAGCTTCATGAACAAACTGTTTATAATGAATTGTTTAAGACAAAATAAATGATTTGTTTTGTTAAAGATCTGTGTGTGTTTATTTCTACAAAGTGTCTCTGTGTGAATTTATTAGTTTTTTATCTAATCGAACTTTTAAGTGAAGAGATGTAATTTAACTTTTTTGTATATTCCAATTCAAAAATTTCAACAATTGCAAAAAAGATTATTGAAAAAAAAATATTCACGTTAGAAAAATATTTTGAAAAAATTATTAGTTAACAAAAATAAAATAAAATAAAATAAAATAAAATAAAGTTAACAAAACAGCTTAAAAACATTAAAGTTAACAAAAAGTTTATAAATGTTAAAAGTTAACAAAAAAAAATAAGTTATGTTGAAAAGTTAAGAAAACAATGAAAAGTAAACAAAAATATAGTTTTTAAATTAAAATTTTTTAAAGTCTTCAAGTTAATCAAAATTAACTTTTTACTTTTAACTATTGAGAGACTATGATCTAACTGTTTATCCTCGCAACCAACTGGTGCATATCAACTATATACTATATATCTGCATATGCGCAGAAAAACATAGACATTTACACTAACGACTTTAAATTCGACTTTAAATTCGTTAAATTTGTTCGACTTTAAATTCTTTGCCAACTTTTAAGTTTAATTACTATACACAACTCGATTACCTTTCCCACAAAACACCTTTCAGAAACAAAACAGAAATTAACACTTACCGAAAAACACGTCAACTTCTTGTGCTTGCTTTCACTCAACTAACGCTTCTCCCTTATCTTTGCTAGGGGGGCGCTGCAATCGCCGCTAGAGGCATTAGCAGTCTTCCGGTGTGTGATAAGAATAAACTTTAAATCCAACTTACACTCGCTCAGTCATTCTTGCTTCTCTCTACCTTGCTAACAACCGTTTGCTGCTGGCTCATTGTTTGGTTGTTTAAACTTGTTGAATGACGTCATCATGTGTTTGTCTAAACTTGTCCAGGCTTGTTTTTATGCAGTACGTCTATTTAGATGAGTCATCACTCGCTTATCTTGGTTGACTTGTCCAAACTTGTTTTTGTGTTGCACGTCTATTTGGGTGAGTCATCGTTCGCTTATCTTGCTTTACTTGTTTGAACTTGTCTAGTATCCACCACCTCATGTCTTTTGTCATAGCTTGAATATACTTTACACCAATCACTTAAATATAAAAGTCTTGTCACAACTTACTTAAACTTTGATAAAAATATTAATTTTTTTTTTATATAAATTATAAAAATTTATAAATTTTAATTTATAAATTTCATCAAATTCTTATTTTTCTGATACATTTACTATGTAATTTTCGTTCAAAAATATGGTAAAGCCCGATTTTAAATCGAAGTCTAAGATAAATTCCCCAAATTTGTAACATTTTAACACTAATAATAAATATTGTAAGCACCCAGTACATACAGGTTTTGTAAAAATAATATTACTTATAGCTAACTCGTATGTCCCATGATACAAAACTTCAATATAGCTAAAATCAGTGTTAAACGAAAATCTAATCACGTGTCTTTATATACTATTTTGAAATGCAAAGCATTATATCTAAACGAATGATATAAGGAGTAGTTAGAATAGTTCTTGTATTTTTGTTAGTAAAAAATTTATACACATTATCTTAAAAGGTTGCAATATTCAACACACGTTTCACCATATTTAAAAACGATTCACCATGATTTAAAAACTTAGTAACATATTTCAAATTTATAAATTTAAATTAAAAATACTTAAGTATTTATAATTGATTATTTATAAAAATATGTTTTAATTTAAATTTATAAATTTAAAATATGTTACTAAGTTTTTAAATCATGGTGAATCGTTTTTAAATATGGTGAACCGTGTGTTGAATATTGCAACCTTTTAAGATAATGTGTATAAATTTTTTACTAACAAAAATACAAGAACTATTCTAACTACTCCTTATATCATTCGTTTAGATATAATGCTTTGCATTTCAAAATAGTATATAAAGACACGTGATTAGATTTTCGTTTAACACTGATTTTAGCTATATTGAAGTTTTGTATCATGGGACATACGAGTTAGCTATAAGTAATATTATTTTTACAAAACCTGTATGTACTGGGTGCTTACAATATTTATTATTAGTGTTAAAATGTTACAAATTTGGGGAATTTATCTTAGACTTCGATTTAAAATCGGGCTTTACCATATTTTTGAACGAAAATTACATAGTAAATGTATCAGAAAAATAAGAATTTGATGAAATTTATAAATTAAAATTTATAAATTTTTATAATTTATATAAAAAAAAAATTAATATTTTTATCAAAGTTTAAGTAAGTTGTGACAAGACTTTTATATTTAAGTGATTGGTGTAAAGTATATTCAAGCTATGACAAAAGACATGAGGTGGTGGATACTAGACAAGTTCAAACAAGTAAAGCAAGATAAGCGAACGATGACTCACCCAAATAGACGTGCAACACAAAAACAAGTTTGGACAAGTCAACCAAGATAAGCGAGTGATGACTCATCTAAATAGACGTACTGCATAAAAACAAGCCTGGACAAGTTTAGACAAACACATGATGACGTCATTCAACAAGTTTAAACAACCAAACAATGAGCCAGCAGCAAACGGTTGTTAGCAAGGTAGAGAGAAGCAAGAATGACTGAGCGAGTGTAAGTTGGATTTAAAGTTTATTCTTATCACACACCGGAAGAATGCTAATGCCTCTAGCGGCGATTGCAGCGCCCCCCTAGCAAAGATAAGGGAGAAGCGTTAGTTGAGTGAAAGCAAGCACAAGAAGTTGACGTGTTTTTCGGTAAGTGTTAATTTCTGTTTTGTTTCTGAAAGGTGTTTTGTGGGAAAGGTAATCGAGTTGTGTATAGTAATTAAACTTAAAAGTTGGCAAAGAATTTAAAGTCGAACAAATTTAACGAATTTAAAGTCGAATTTAAAGTCGTTAGTGTAAATGTCTATGTTTTTCTGCGCATATGCAGATATATAGTATATAGTTGATATGCACCAGTTGGTTGCGAGGATAAACAGTTAGATCATAGTCTCTCAATAGTTAAAAGTAAAAAGTTAATTTTGATTAACTTGAAGACTTTAAAAAATTTTAATTTAAAAACTATATTTTTGTTTACTTTTCATTGTTTTCTTAACTTTTCAACATAACTTATTTTTTTTGTTAACTTTTAACATTTATAAACTTTTTGTTAACTTTAATGTTTTTAAGCTGTTTTGTTAACTTTATTTTATTTTATTTTATTTTATTTTATTTTTGTTAACTAATAATTTTTTCAAAATATTTTTCTAACGTGAATATTTTTTTTTCAATAATCTTTTTTGCAATTGTTGAAATTTTTGAATTGGAATATACAAAAAAGTTAAATTACATCTCTTCACTTAAAAGTTCGATTAGATAAAAAACTAATAAATTCACACAGAGACACTTTGTAGAAATAAACACACACAGATCTTTAACAAAACAAATCATTTATTTTGTCTTAAACAATTCATTATAAACAGTTTGTTCATGAAGCTTATGTAAAAAGTGTTCATTAACACTATAAACTCCATTCAAAAACGTTGAAATTACATAATCGAAATCGATGAGCATTAACAAAGCTTCACCTAGTTGATTAAATTTTTCCTTATTATTAAATGCGAAGCATGAGTGAAGGCTTTGACTTGCATGTCGAAAAATACATCCTGTACATTCATACAACTGGTTAAGTATTGTTACCATATTATTCTCGATACACGTATTAAGTTTAGACCATAACACAGGTTCTTTTTCTGTGGATCTGTTACTCACCACACATTTCTGTTTAATGAGAAAGGGTAATAGTTTTGTGTACATATGTTGTAAAAGTACAGTATTTAAGTGTGAGGTACTTTCTTTTAATTTTTCCATTTGTTGTTCGTTTAAGTCAACATGAGAAAAATTCTTCAAATTTTTAATTCGCATCATAGAATCTTGATTTAACACTAAAATCGTGTTATTAGAAACAAAGGATGCACTTTTGTATCTTAAATTAAATGCAAGGATTTTATATTGAAACTCATACCAGCTATGAATATCCATATTAACTTCGTTTTTGGTTGGGATTTCTTCATTAGTAGATACATTGCGTTTAAATTCTCGTATATGTATAGAATATTGTTTATTTTTTAACTTCAAAGTTAAGTAGAAACAGTCACTTAGTTCTTTGTGAAACACATTGGAATTGTATAATTTGTCACTTTTAGTGGCAAATGTAGGTGTAGTGATGCTTTGTATTTCACCACTTGCTTGCTGAAGGCTGTTTGCTTGTAGCTCGTTCATCTCATGTTTAACAGTAGTCTGTAAGATATTATTCGTAGGTTCTTGAAAGGGTTCATCCTTTAGCGAGGTTAAGGGGGTAGAACAATCTAAATTTTCAAAATTCATGTCTTTGAAAAATGTATTTAAATAGTCTTGGGCAAAAACTGACTCTTGATGTGGATTCTCGAAAGATGTTGCATCGTAACCACCGGTAAAGTTTGAAAAATTCATAGCGATTTCAGGTTTCACATCTGGTAAATTCTTAGTAGAGGAGATATCACGTGATATAGTTACACAGTCATTGTCCATTTTAGAAAGTTTTAATCTTGGGTCTTTTAACTCCTTCTCACAAGTATTTGATTTTTCCATAGCTTTTTCTAAGCGTGGACGCTTTGAAGGTGGAAACACTTCTTCGTGGGATCGCATATTCATTTCATAAAATATTTTTATACAATTTAATCTGCTTCACTAACTGATGTAATCTCGATAAAAGTCAGCAGAACACTGGATGTGTTTCATAAAAACGTCTACTTATCTAGATTTTAAAAACATTCATGGTTATAGTTAATCATTTAATTTATATGTAGGTTAAATATAAAAATTTACTTATCTAGGATAAACTCAGTAACGGTTTAAGTTAAAAATTTTCTTAACTAGGTTAAAAACATTGATGTTGACTGTTGAGAGAAAATTATCAAAACATGCAGTGTCATTGTTTAAACGAAGAGAAAAATTCAACTTTCTTATCAATAAGTAAGATTAATACCTATTCAAAGGAAAACCCATCGATGATTCATAACGTCACGTCTTACTTTGTTAGTGATTAAAAGTATCATAGATTTAAAATAACACATTTCCAATCATTTCTCTTGTAGTTTAAGTAACATATAATAAATACATCACATTTATTTCATCATGTTTTACATAATTTCAACAAATTCATTCCCATTTTGTCTAAGACATTCAAAATGTTAAACAGTAGTTTATGTTGCATTGTCAAACTGTTCAAAGTAATTTACGTCAACTAAAAAAAACAAAAAAACACTATACTTTTTCATATTAAAACTATTTATTAATCATTTAAAGTAATACAAATCAAATAAGCCTGTCATATTGAGCTGTAATCAATTCTAATTTCAAAATTTTTTGTAATGTCCAATTAAACACACGTTCTGTGAAATCTTCAAATCCGTTGTACAGCTTTAGAAAGGCATTCTCAACATGTACATGTATGTTTTGTTCTGTTAATTCCAGTTCACTTTTGGAAAGGAAAAAGGGGGTTGCTCTCTCTAAGTCACCATCCTGTGATTCACGATATACATCCACTTTAACGGCTGCATACCATTTTATTGACTTTTTCATTTGCAATTGATAATTTAATTCGTTTAAAACATCTGATCGAACACTGTTAAAAAATGAACGAAAGTCTTTTTGATTCATCTCATTGGACACAATGATAGTTTTAGTATAAATATTTCGCACATCCTTTTGTCTTTTAAAATGCTTCACTTTTTCAAATAACAAATCTTTTGAATAGGGTGATTTCACAACTTTATGAAAAGTATCACAATGTTGTACTAAATCTGATTCACAATCAAACATTTCGCTACACTTTGTACATGACTGTTGTTTACGAATCTTATGAGTCTTCTTATGTTTCAATAAGTCAGCCATTCTTGAAAATATCTCGTGGCAATCACTACACTTGTATTGTTTGGGCGATTTGTGAATCTTTTGATGATTACGTAAATCACTCTTTTGTGAAAAAACTTCAGCACACACCTCACAACGAAAAGACTTTTCTTTTAAATGACATTTCATGTGAAACATTAAGTTAACTTTTCGAGGAAATGCTTTGTTACACGTCTTACACACATGGGGTAACTTCTGTTTCTTTAGTCCTGATGAGGTGGGTTTCACTTCATAATTCGAAACGAGTCCTTCTTTGGATAAAAGTGTAGAATCCATCTCTTGATTATTTAACTTTGGTGATGAGTGTTGACACTCCAAGTTGGTTACGTCACCAACATAAGAATTCATAACTCGTTCCATAATAACTTAAATGAAAACTAACTTAACGAAAAATACAACCTATTACAACGATACCAGGTTACAGTAGAATGTTATGAACTCGTTTCATTGAAATTTATATAGTAATAGAGGGCGCTCGTGTAAAAAATACTAACTTTTTATTGGTTTAAAAATATTGACATTTTATTGGTTTAAAAATATTGACATTTTATTGGTTTAAAAATATTGACATTTTATTGGTTTAAAAATACGTCACATGATTATTTCATCCTATAATGTTATAAGTTCAATAACCACTTAATTCTTGCACAATGATTTAGAAAGTCTTACCTATCAGAAGTTCGTACATATGTAAGTAAAAATCCTTATTACTCTCGTATCTATTGCTTTTATAAATAATATTTTATTTATCAAACCACTTAATTTCTAAATGATGTATTCTAAAACGCTTTTTATGTCTTATGTATGTAAAGTCTACTAAAAGAGGGGGAAAAAAGACGGGGTGTGAAGTATTTGTAAAATTGAAATACGTTACTTTATAAAAACTAGATTCCATTCTCTTTTTTAAAAATGTTCGTTGTGTAAAATCAAATATAATGAAAATTTATTTTAATCGTATAACTCAAAACAAAATACCCGCTCTCTTTAATAAGTTAAACAGTCACTAAAAATTGTTCATTTGAAAGAAAAAATTCTTTAAAATTCTCTTATTGTATGTTTTATGAATAATATTTTGCACGTTAAATCACTTATTAACTAAATGGAATGATCTAAAATGTCTTATGTAATGATCTAAAATGTCTTATGTGTTGTGGATGGTTGGTTATTTGTTAAAACCGATTATCTACGCTTGGGATATAGGTCACTCTAGGGGTCATTCTAAGGGCTCCTAACTCGTATTGACAAGTTTCGAAGAAAACTCCGAACGGTTAGGTCGACGAGCGCGAGAGAAGTTTAAACCCAAACGTCTAGCAGCTTTAAAACCAGAACCTCTCAGTCACTGGTCTTATGTGTTGTGTTTTTATAAATAATATTTTTCTTGTTTAATCACTTAACTCCAAAATGAAATGTTTCTAAGACACTTTGTCATGTCTTAAGTGAAACATATATAACTAAAGAAGGATGTAGTATTTGTGACAAGTTATTCTACAGTACCCTTTTAAGAAAAAAAAAGAAAAAAAAGCTATATTACAAGTCAATTAAAAAAATTATATAATTAAAAAGTATATATATATTGTTTAAGTATCCTAAAAACGATTATTTAAGTTAGTCCACAAATTTGTAAACTTAAAAAACGGAAGATATAATGTAACACAAAGAAGTATGACAAATTTTTCCCCCATAAAGGATTAGTCTCAATGACTTGAATTAATTTTTTCCCTTAAAAATGACACATTACTTTTAGTATACAAGTTTGTGAAACGGCTTTTATAAGAAAATATTACGCTGAATACAATATTAAGCCTTGTAATTTAATTCAATAACATAAATGCGTGGGTGTATAGCTTATATTTACATTTTTTAAAATCACTTTGCTTTCGTTTTTAAAATGTATAAACACGTTATTTTTCGTAACAAAACTCTATTTCGAATATAATGTTAATACAAGAAAGAATTAAGCATACTATCTTCGTCAATCTCTATAAATAAAATTTCGTATAGAAAGTAAAAATTTTCCCTCTAAATTATTATTTCGAATATTGAAGTGATCTGTTGACAGAGTGTTGTGAAAGAAATGTGTTTGTAAATTAAACAAATACATGTAATAGCATTCATATTAAACCAAAACTCTCGAATTACTCAATAGCTAAAGAAAATTTCGCCCTATTACTTTATCTCATTCAGTAAAAGTACAATAAATGACCGTAAAGATATCTCAATACATGTCTGAAGTCCCCATCTCTTGCATTTAAAGAGATAACATTACAAGTTCCCGCTAGCACAGTGGATAAACACATTGTTCTTCCACATAGAAGATAGTGGGTTCAATTCCTGCCTGTGCCAGCGTTGAAAAATAATTCTTTTAATGAGCAATTACTTCTAAAATTGGTGTCACTAAAAATTAAAATGATAGAAAAAAATAATTTATAACGGTTTAAGAATAAATAAAATTCAAAACACTAAAAAATAAATAACATCTAAAAATAATTTAACCCTCTACAAAGAACAAAATCTATGTGTCTAATCATGCACCTTCTTTATCTCTCTCATCTTAGTTACTTCCGGTCTCACAAACCACCTGTCCTGTTCCAACAAGCTCCCAAACATGTTCCTAAAACATCTTTACTGCTTCCTGAAAACCCTTTTTGGAAAAAGCATGTCTAATCCCGTTTCCGATCTTATTTCCTGTCGCGTTTCCAGTCTAAAAATAAATTTCACGTTAAACTTTTATAAAGTAAAACAAAGTCAGAAAGATTTCCATTTTTATATTAGGTGTTAGTTAGCAAATAAAATTTTTATTTCAGGTGAGAAAAAAAAAAAAAAAAATCGAACATTTTGCTAATATTACTTTCAAACTAAATTCATTCTGATAGCAGGATTTCTACAACTCAACTCCACTCGACTAGAAGGATTAAAACCAACAAAAAAAATTAAGCCCCCCACAAAAATAAGCCCTCCCCCTCTCTCCCTTATCGCATTCACTTCCTGTCACATTTCCGGTTAAACTTCCTATCTACACTTCCTGTTCACTTCCTGTCTCAACATGCCTGTTATCCCCACCTGCTACATCCGGTGTCCTTCACAGCCCGCACAACTTCCGGTGCCCACACCTGTCCCTTCCGGTGACCTTCACAGAGCACAGAGGTCGACTGCGCGAACTGCGCTGATGTAGAACCGGCCTTTCTTATCTACTCACGTCTAATTGTGAAAACCGCAAACCGCACTCCAATACTACAATTCGTCTTTTAAATGAATTTTTGAAATATGGAACAGACTTATGTCTTATGTACCTTTTTGAACTATTGATTTTCTTTTGCCGCGAAAAATTTCACTCTTTGATAAGTCATATATGGCGTAAACCACAAATCGCATTCCAATACGACAATTCATTTTCTTTAAATGAATTTTCGAAGTGTGAACAAACTTATGTAACTCTTTTAACTTTTTTTGCTGCAAAAAATTCCCTTCTTTGACAAGTCGTATGGCGTAAACCGCAAACTGCACTGCAATACGATATTCATTTCTTTTTTTTTTATGAATTTTTGAAATATGAATAAACTTATGTGACTCTTTGAACTGTTGTTTTTCTTTTTGCCACGACTAATTTTACACTTTGACAAGTCATATGGCGCAAACCACAAACCACACTCCAATACGACAATTCGTTTTTTAAGCGCATTCGTAATTATATAAATACGTAGCACCTATAGTCGTCGTCTGGTTCGTCCGTTTGTCTGTCCGCATATAGCAGCACAAAAACTACCCAACTGAATGGTGTGAAATTTAATATATATAATCGTTACAAAATTTTGTCGAGTCATTTCAAATTTTATGAAAATCGAATTAAAACTGAAAAATATATTAATAAAAGTTTTCTTCATTCTATTAAATCCTATCATACGTAATCTATATAATAAAAACACCAGTCATGTGACTGAGAAAACAAATACGAGCTGACCATTTCTTTTATCATATACCAGGAGGTCATTTTTATTCAAAATTATTTTTTCGAATAAAATTGCATAAAAGTTACATTTTTAGAAAGATCGGTCAAAAAATTTGTTTGTTTGAGAAATGATTTACATTAAAATTTGTATAGATTCTGAGATAAGTTCAGTTTAAATTAGGTTGACAGCCAATTATCTCAATCCATTAAAGTAAATAAACACAAGAGATTCGTTCATCATGAGACATAAAAATATTAAACCAGGGAGGTAATCATTCGCAAAGCAAGATCTCCATGGGGAATTTTGCAGCGCAGTCTGGTGCCGAAAAGAAATTAGCATCTGTAAACGTGGCATACGTAATAAGAGAAAAGGCATACTCATTTCGCTCATAACAGACTATATAATTCATTTCACTGAAATAATAACGATGATTATTCTACATTATAAAACTATTTAGAGTACGAACGCACCTCATTTGTCACGTTTAACATACAATTTTCGACTTTTTTTTTAATGATTTTTTGAAATGTGAACAAATTTATGTGACTCTTTGAACTATTGTTTTTCTTTTGCGACGAAAAATTCTACTCTTTGACAAGTCATATGGTGCAAACCGCAAATGGCACTCCAATACTTTTATTCGTTTTTTGAAATGAATTTGTGAAATGTAAACAAACTTATGAAACTCTTTAAACTGCTGTTTTTGTTTGTTTGTTTGTTTGTTTTTCTGCGAAAAATTCCATTTTTTTGCCAAGTCGTATGGCGCAAATCGCACTCCAATACGGCAATTCGTTTTCTTTTAATGAATTTTTGAAATGTGAACAAACTTATGTGACACTTTGAGTTTTTCTTTTGCCATGAAAAATCCTACTCTTTGATAACTCGTATGGTGCAAACGTCACTCCGTTACGAAAATTTGTTATTCTTTTTATATTTTTTTAAGTGTGAGCGGAGTAATGGGGCACCCTGTAAATCATTTATTCAATCAATTCTTATTGGTGGTACTATCACCAGAAAGACATATTGTGAGTTATTGGAAAGAGACTTTGTAAATCGCGCTCGTTGTCACAACATGATTTAGAAATACTTGTTCATGGAGGATGGAGCACTCATATACTGCTTTACAGAACTATAGATTATTTTTCTTGCCTAAAAAATTGTCAGTGAACACATAATTTCACTAAGTGCAGACAAATTCCCTAGTAATGAAATAGAATGTCCCCCATATTGGCCGGATCTAAATCCATGCGACTATGTTTTTAGGAGTATATTAAAGGTAGAGTTTATAAAAATGTTCCTAATATCAGACCCACAACTTACAAACTGCAAATTAGCCTAAAATAAGAATAATACGATTGATTCTGAGATCCTTTATCGGTAGTGACAGAATTTCGAAAGAAAAAAGATGCGGATAAAAGAATATTTATTTTTCAATAAAAAAGATATTTTTTTATTGTATTGGGCTAAACTAGCATTGAATATTTTTACATAATTAAGAAACAATTCTAAAAATGATATACTGAATAATACCTGATTTTTCTGTTTCTTTGAAAAAAAAAATAAAGATACACACGAAAACACTTAGGTGTATGAGTATACGCAGAGAGCGAATAACATTCTGCGTTGTGAAATTTCAGTTGATGTATTTGAGAAACAGCTAAAGCAAAATTTATTCAGTTGACGTTTCTCTAACCTTCCATCATAAATATCTAATAAACCAACTGACCAAACAAATGCTTCTTAATCACAAAACCAGCCTTCATTGATAAATTGTGGATTCATTTTCTCCCAAATGCTTAGTCATCTTCAATGACAAAAGCGAAGTTTATGCAATAAATGTACAGAGTGGAATGCGAATAAGTTACGCATCCATTTAATTTGTGGGCGAGTGTATTCTACAGTTATAAAAGTGGTATCTATACATAAGGAAAATGGGTATTCGCGCAAGGCAATGAGTTCCTTGCAGCGACCCTAGCGTGCAAACGTAGCGATCCTATCTAAAAAATTATTGAAGATGTGAGAAAGAAGTAAATCAGAAAGTTGTTTATTATGTTCGAATTAGACACCTTCCCCTATGAATACTAGGCTTACGGGCTGACACAGAAATGACGACTGTCGTAAAGCGGATTCTTTTAAGCGTTTGTACGGTCACCTGAATTTTGACACCAGTATTTTCTAAAAGTTTTCTTCGGCTTATTTAGAAAGGCCAAATATTTAAGCTCAGAAAAAAGGAGGGGAAAACTTTTTGAACTTATTGGTATTCAAATTCAAGGGACCGTACAAACACTGAAAAAAATCCTCCCGAAATGGTCACCGTCGCCCGAACATCGATCGTACTTGCCGGAGCAATGAAGCAAATAGCGCCAACTGATATTCGCACAACTTTGGTTTTAGATTTACGCTGATCATCCGCTTGGGGTATTATTTCCTATTGAATAGGCGACGCTAAACAACTTTTTAATTGACAATTCCCATATATCCTCTAAGTTCCGCATTTCGACACTAGGAGTCACTGCAAGTGTTCTCATTATGTAGCGCATACTTACCTGCCTATGCCCAGAACTACTTTTATAACTGCAGCTACATCCATTCACAATTTATGGTTGAGTAACTTATGCGTTTTCCGTAATAAAAATTTTGAAAAAGTTTCTTCAAAATTATTTCAGTGTTGCAAAAAAAGATGATGGGTACACAATTGATACAACAGAAAAAAAAAAAAGAAGAAGAAGAAGTAAACTTCCATATTCGTTCCACTACAAATAATAGCAAAATATAAAACCGGCACCAGTCGATTAGAAAACACGTATATTTTTTATTTCATATTTTTAAAATGTTCATGGAGGCAAATTTAAAATAGGGGCTATCTTTTATACTAAAATGAATAAAACTTTAAATTTATCAATAGTATTACCAAAATTAGACACAACAAAACTATTTTACTTTCTATATTTATCTAAAACTAAATGTTCATGACGTTTCTACGATTTGTTAAAGAGTTATTAACTATTTTATAAGACACGAATTTGGGTGCTTCTCTTCAAATTAATCTCCAAGGTCCTTATATCGAGCATTCATAACTAAAAAACTCTCAATAAATCTATAATTGTTCTTATGGCAAGGAAAAAATAATAATATAAATAAAAATATATAAAAGTATTTGAACAAATGTATGTTTAATATGTAGATAACACCTTATGACGAAAAAAAAAAAATACATGCTTTACATAACCAAAATTATAAGGAACCACAGAGAGTGTCAAAATTTTGAATAATTTCAATTAAAAACTCTTGGTCGAAATGACTTGAAATTCGGTATCTGAGAATAAATTAAAAATAAAATAAAATCATATTTTTCACAATTAGGTGTTTCTATTGAAAGTTTATTCATAATAAAAAAAAAAAAAAAATCTTAGAGGGCCTAATTTTGAGATCATATTTGGATTCTTTAATAAATTTTACCTTGGATACCAAACGGAAAGTCGTTAAGATCAAAGTTCAAGTTGTTTAGGAACTAAGCAGATTTAAAATTTTGAACTTTTTATTAAATTCATTTTTAATTCATGCAAAATAGATTGCAATGCTAGTATATTTTTAAGCCCAACTCAAAAACTACTTGGTAGAATGAACAATAATTTTTATTTGCATTATTAAAGCTTCTAAAAATCGATTTCTGTTTTTAAAAATATATATAAACTACAACTCATTTTTTTTTTTTTGAAAATTTATATATTTTGTAATTACTTTTTGAAAAATATATTAATTGAATATTTATCCAAAAGGAAAATATTGAATACCAATAGGATTTATTACGTCCCACTTTAAGTAGTTAGAAGATAAGCACATACAGACACACACACACATATATATATATATATATATATATATATATATATATATATATATATATATATATAGGAAATAAAAAATAATGAAAATATAGTGTATAGTTTCGCTGTACAGTGACAAATTTCAATCTAAAAACTAATGTATACTCACATTTTGTCATTATAAATAAATAGACATCATATGTCAAATTTTAAAATACATACCTCCCTATCCCGCTCTGCCCTATATTTTATAGGTCGTCAAACGAAATGTTTATAAAAAATCTATTATCTTACAAAAATACAAAACTGCTTGTTATTTTTCTGAGCCAATTATTCAATTATTCATATTTTTCAACCATTGCAGATGATTAGCACCAACTCAAATAAAATTTTGTTTTAGCCATGTATATATTTTCACATCATGCCAATAACTAAAATAATCAACAGCATATTTTCTGTTTATGTTTTAATTTTAATGAATTTTTTTTTTTTTTTTTCAAACACTGTGTTTGTGGAGTAATATAAATACAGTCAAATCTCAATATAAAGAACAGAATTGTTGTTCGGAGCATCCAGCGAATCCTTACTCCTTATGGTGTCTATATATACAGGAAATTACAATGGGCTTAAAATTTTTTCGTTATATCCATGGGCTCGTTATAATACAAATTCGCAACAATGGGATGTACTTTTTTGCATCATGCCAATAACTATAAAATAATCAAAATCATATTTTTCTGTTTTAATTTTAATAAAATTATTTTAATTATTATTTCACACACTATGTTTGTGGAGTAAAATAACTAGAGTCGAATCTCAATATAACGAACAGAATTTCTGGTTCGCCACAATCTAATAACATTACAGGAAATTGAAAGAGGCAGAAATTTTTTTCGTTGTAACGCAAATTCGCTACAATGGATTATTATTTTTTTTTATTTTTTTTTTTTTTTACATCATGCCAGTATCTAAAATAATCAAAAGTATATATTTTTTTTTCTGTTTCTGATTTAACTGTAATAAAATTGTAATATTTTTTTTCAAACACTATGTTTGTAGAGTAATATAAATACAGTCAAATCTGAATATAGCAAACAGAATTGTTGGTTCGCAGCATCCAAGAGTTTCCAAGAGAGTCCAATATGTCGTCTATATATGCAGAAAATTAAAAGGGGCAGAAATTTTGGGCGTCATTTATAGTACAAATTCGCAACAATAGGATTTGACTGTAATGGGATGTACTTTTTGCATCATGCCAATAACTAATAAATAATCAAAATCCTATTTTTCTGTTTTAATTTTAATAAAATTTTAATTATTATTTCACACACTATGTTTGTAGAGTAAAATAACTAGAGTTGAATTTCAATCTAATGAACAGAATTGCTGGTTCGCCACATTAAAGCTTTCGTTATAGCCAATAGGTTGTCCATTTATATACAGAAAATTGCAAGAGGCATTTTTTTTCGTTATAACACGAATTCGCTACAATGGAATTTTACTGTACGGGATATATATATATATTATTACATCACGCTACAATATCTAAAATAATTAAAAGTATATTGTTTTTGTTTATGTTTTAATTAAAAAAAATTAATTACATTTTCAAACACTTATGTTTGTGGAGTAAAACACGTAGTCGAATCCCACAATAATGAACAGAACTGGCTCGTTCGCCACGTCCAAGCGTTCGTTATATCCAATACGTTGTTTCTATTATATAACGGAAAATTTCAAGGGGAAGAACATTTTTTTCGTTATAACACGAATTCGCTACAATGAGATGCGAATAATTAAAATTATCAAAATAATATTTTTCTGTTTTAATTTTAATAATTTTTTAACTATTTTCTCACACACTAGGTCCTATATATTTAATTCATTTTTCCCTTTAATTTTTTTAATTTAATTTTTATTTATATATCTATGATTCACACTGTATGGCATTTCTTGTAATAACATTTATTTAACAGAAACCTTTTGCTTAACTTATGAAAAGCTACACTGCAAAAAAAAAAAAAAAAAAAAAAAGTGTTGATTTTACAGTATAATACTGGCATCCCTGCTGCCAGTATTATACCGTAAAACCAACTTTTTTTTTTTTTTTTCAGTGTAGCTTTTCATAAGTTAAGCAAAAGGTTTCTATTAAATAAATGTTATTACAAGAAATGCCATACAGTGTAAATCATAGATTATATAAATAAAAATTAAATTTTAAAAAAAAATTAAAGGGAAAAAGGAATTAAATATATAGGACCTAGTGTGGTAAATATATAGGGCCTTTTTTTTTGGCAGTTACCAGTTCATTGCCAAACTTTTAAATGTCCAGGAAAAATAGAATTGAACAGGTTTATAGATAGTACCTTGGATGTAACGAGAACTCGGTTTTTAAAAGCAAAAAATATAGGAAATGGTTTTTCGAATAAAATATAAATACGTTGTAAATATTTGGTCGTGACGAGGAAAAGTCGAAAATAGCGAAGAAAATTGGATTATGGATAAACACATAAAGAGTTTTCTATTTTGTTTACTTGTCCTAAACAAAATATATTCCACACTTTTAATAAAAAAGATTGAAACATCTCAAAGGTTTTATCATTTTTTCAATTATTCCTTTTAAATAACTCTGATTCTTTTTCAATAAAACAAACCGACGGTAAGCATTTTTCCCTTTCCGAGTTCATTGAATTAATGAGAGGAAATAACACTTATAAGAAAGTGGTTAAAAAAATCTCAAAGAAAAATAACATCGTTTTTAAAACGTATTTACTTTAATAAATAACAGTAAACTTGATTTTTTTAAAATTATTTAAGTATTTTTTTCCTTCAATTTTTTTTTTTTTTCCGCTCAACAACTCAAAATTTTCTGACTAATTTTTAAACATACTTGCAGGCATGATAATTTAAGTGATTTGTAATCGAACAGCTTTTTCATTTTTCGATAAAGTAATTACATTTTGAGTTATAAACTGAAGATGGCAGTTTTTTACCTTTCCAGCGCTGTCACGTCTGGAAATTCGGTTCAAAACGACAGCTTTTTCTGAAAAATCTTCTAACTTTTTTCGAAAAACGGAAAGACAGTTCGATTATAGTTTCTTAATAAGAGCACCTGCCGATTTGATACGTTTGCGAACAAAAATGAATTAAAAAATCTGTCAGAAATTAACCATTTTGGATTTGAGAACAGCCTTAACTTTTTTTTTCTATTTATAAAGTAATCAGAAAAAATATAAGAAAATAAAAGGTTATCATTTACGAATATAATTTAATCCTACTTTTTTCTGCAATGTTAAATTGCCCCTTTCATAGCAATCATTCTGTAAGTGTTTCATAATTTAAGTAAAGATTTATTTCCTTTGCTTCATTATATGAAATCGTAAACTTGTTTTTTGTGAGAACTTTGTTATAAAGAACGAATGCTGTATGTCACTTCATCCACGTTATAACAACTGCAAAAAGAAAAAGTTAATTTTACGGTATAATACTGGTACCGTAGCTGCTAGTGTTATACCGTAAATACTGCATCCACCTGCGAACACCTATATGACCGGTAATCAGTGCCTGATTATCCCAGAGGCGCACGGGGCATGTGCCCCAGATCCACATTTTCAGGGGCCCCCAAAATGAATGATTCTTGTCCACTCTTTGAACATACAAATTAATGCAAATTTCCATTTATAATTCATAGATTTTTTTTTTTTTTTTTTTTTTTTTTTTAAATTCGTGTAAACTAAACTATCTAAATGTTCTTCACTAATGACAATGAAATGTAATGTAAGCTTCAAAATTCCCAGGAAGAACTGATATTACATCAAACATGTTTCATTCAATCCTTTAGATTTAGAGTTTTACTCGCTTTAAATAGTATGTAGTGTAGAAATCTTTTACCTTCCCATAACTTTTAATGCATTTTTACATCTGTATTAGTGATTTACATAACGATTATTTTGATTATTCGAATGAATCATTCGGGCATGTGCAGAAGCATTTCTGTGAAACTTTAAAAAATAATTTTTCAGTTACTACCAGAAATTTAAAAAAAAAAAAAAAAAAAAAAAAAAAAAAAAATCTGCAGAAATTTTTTTTTTTTAAATTTCTGGTAGTAATTGAATAATAATAATAAAAAAAGAAGTTTGACAGATATGCTTCTGCGCATGCCCGAATGATTCATTCGAATAATCAAAATAATCATTATGCCCATCACTAATCTGTATGTACTATATTCTTTTTTCATAAAGCTATGTGGTTTAAATTTTAAACTGCACATAAAGATGTTTATCATATTTAAAATGCAATTTTCTTGAGAAAGGGGGCCCCAACATGGACTTTGTGCCCTGGGTCCCCCATAGAGTTGAAGTTGATCAGGACCTGCCGGCAATGGTGAAAATTATAGCGGTGTATGTAAAAGCAAACAAAAATGGACAATATTAACACATTTGAAATAAAATTACTTTTATTATAATAATTATGTCACATATTTGCACAATCCACTGTCTCTGATGAAATCTGAGGGAAGTAGTTGATAATAACTTAAGATATACACGAAAACAACTGAAGCACTGAATAGTTTGGATTACTTTCTTTGTAAAACTTTCTGTTTTTGTTCTTGGCAACAGGAATTTATCTATTCGTGGAAAAATGTTGAATAAAAAATATAAGAAAAACAATCTAATTTTTCCACGGATCTCTGTTTTTATTGGTGCAAGATGAAATGATATATGTACAGAAATATGCATGGTTAAGAAGGAACTTTTCTATATTATTTATATATATATATTTATATTATGTAATATAAATATATATAAATGTTTATTATATATATATTTATTTATTTATATGTATTTTATACCAGCAATGCATAGCACAGAAATAAAAATTACACTCAGTTAAACTACAGCTATAAAATAAATATTTATAAAATCCCCCCCTCCCTCTTCAAGGACAATTTTTTAAAATTTGATCATCATATTTATATTTTTTGAAATTGAAATAACCAAATGCGTTTCAAATGTGGTAAGCAGTGAATTAAATACAGACGTAAAAATATTACAGTTAATTTGTAAAAATGATTTGGTTTGAGATGCAAAACTATACAGTAGAATTATTAGATACATTCTGTATTGCCAGCAACACAGTTGTATTATTAATAGGTTCTTTGATCTACTATGATTTGTGGTAAATTTATGAATATTTTTGTGTATGAAATGAAAAATGAAAATGAATGCATATTCTGTTTAAAGAAGTTTAACTTTCTTAGAGACAAGTATCCATCACTTGTTAGGTATCACTGGTCAAAGGAATCAATCGCTTTTTATGAATCAGTGAGAATATAACGGATATCATAGTGCTATTTTTTTCGTATATTGAGCTCCTCCACTTTATTGAATCAAATTCTCGTGCACAAACATGATTCATTTATAAATATAACTTCTAAACATTCTGTATTTTATTAAAATTTAGCATTATTATGATAGTTTTAGATAACTCTTCTCAAACTTATATTACTATACAGTAGCCGCTGTTTAAAGGAATCACGTTTGTGCACCAGAACTTAAGTCAATAAAGGGGCTGATTCTTTTTACGAATAAAATAACACTTTGATTCCATTTATCTCCTCAATGCATAAAAGCGACTGATTCGATTAACCAATGATTGACACATTGGCGGCTACTGTATGTTACCTCAATTATTGAATTATCGCATATCTATTTAAAAAAAAAAAAAAAAAAAAAAAAAAAAAAAATAACAATGAAGCGTAAGCAGTAATTCAAAATAACAACAATAAATAATAATTTTTGCCATTTCGATCATTTTTAAGATTGAAATATGTGTATGGGTATGATGAATCGAGTGAAAAATCAAAGGTATCTAATATATAACTAAAAGTTTTACATTTTATTATACACATTTATACTTTAATTGTGGCTAAAAAATAAGAGATAGAAAAAGTAAATATAAAATGTTTTTTCTAGATCTGCTTACCACATTTTATCAAGTAAATTTTCAACCCAAAAAGTTATTTGAATCATACAATTATTATTTCGATATTATTAGTAATAAAACTTAACATGAATTGTCCTATGAAGAAACAAAACTAGTTTCCTTTTTTCAAATTCTTTGTGCTGCCAAAACAGATGAATATAAATAATCTTTAATATTACTGCCATTTTGTTTATATCCATTTGTATGCATAACCCATTTAGCTTTAAGCTGTAGTATGATGTGCTGTAATATCTGCATATAAAATAAGATCTTTTCACAATTTTTGTACACTGTATGGGGTTCTATCGTATTATTTACAAGTTCAGTTCGTCAAGACTGAAAAGTACAGACCTTCGAAAAATGCATTTAAAAACTATGTATACAGGCAGATGCATTTAATTCGTTTTCTTTGTTTTGCATTAGCTCCAAAGTACCATTGTGGTACATCATTTTTACATTGCACACAGTCCATGCAGTTTCACTAAGCACTGGAATTTGATATCTAAAAAATGATTTTATTTTTCAAATAAATAAATTGTCAGAAGACTGAACCAAAAAATTTACAATTCATATTCATATATGGTATTATTTTTTGGAGAGATTGACGTATAACTACTGTCATTAGAGAATTATCCAGAAATACTAAAGTTTGTGGTATTAAAGAAAACGCAATTATTATGAAAATGATTATTAAGATCTTGTCAACACGAATAATTGAAAATTTAGATAATTCGTTGAACAACTGAAAAAAAAAGATATTATAGTGTCAGACAGACAGAGGTATCATCGCGTAATTATATTTCTATTTGTTCAAGGGCTTTAACTGTAATATAAAATATCGATGAGTTATTAAAAAAAAAAAAAAAAAAAAAAAAAAAAAAAAAAGATGTAATATTAGATTTTTGTGCTTCATTGGAAAAGAACGAATTTTGCATTTTTAAAGTTTCAGTGAAACTTATTTCGCCTGTTTTCTTACAAAAGCTATTATATATTTTTACGTAAATACAAATTAACCATAATTTAATATGCGGCTTTTTTAAGACATAATAAGCCTCTTTTTATTGTTTCTAAAATTTGAAACACTCAAAAATTTATTTTAATTTTATTTATTCGTGCATTTTTGTAAAGTTATTTATTACATACCACGTTTTCATCAAAAGAAAGAGGATTTTTGAATAATATCCTAATCAAAGAGGTTATCCATAATAATAATAGTAAATTTTAAATAGTCAGGACAAGAGCAACATTATTTTTTAACTTTGCAAAATTATCACAATATACGAAAAGTAATCTATCTTTCTGAAGTTTATATGATACTGCCTTTTAAATATGCATACATTTTCAAAGGAGTAAAGTTTTATTTTGAAAAACGAAATCATTGTAGTTATTAATTTAAGATTTTTTTTTTTCTGGGAAGGAGTAGTCTTCCATGCTAGTGATTTTTGTGCCCGATGGATTAGACCTAGGAACTGCGATTTGTGCTCCGCTGTTTGAATGTCTTCATTTTTAATAAATATTGAGACAATATTTCTAATCTTACTTAATTTTTAGATGAAACTTGTTAAAAGAACTGATGAAAGAAATGAACTGCTTTTAACCTTAATTAACATTAAAATTTAAAAAGCCTGAAACTATATGTCACAACTACAGAGGTTCATTTATTAACTTCTTATTCGTAAAGCATAAGAGATATTACTTAGAGAAACTGCATATACTATGTGGTTGTAAACGCTTATTTCTAGTTTAGAGCTTGCATTTGCAAAGTGACCTGCCTTTTATTGAAGGCTCTATTTATCCCTATTTTTAGTTATTTTTAAAGATAAAAAAATAATAATAAAGTCTTCCATAAGAAAAAAAAAAAAAAGGAAAAAAATAAATGCTAAAGAAAAATGCATAATAGGCAACCTTCGGGTTGTTTTGAAAGTGTTAAATATATATAAATGATAAAGCTCCATGTTGATGATTGATTAAGTTTGTAAACTTTGCAATTAATTTAAAAAGAGAAAGAAAAAAATATAAAAGCCCAGCTTATTGTATGATAAAAAAGAAACTGGTATTCGTGAAGTTTGTAAAGCTCTTGCATGTGTATACCTTTATCTTTACAAGGAACTTACTGCGTTCCCAAACCTGAGATGCGGTGAAAAAAATAATAATAAAATAAAAGTATAACAACTGTTTTGATCCTAACAATTCAAGGCCTAAAACAAAATGCCAAGGAAAGACTTTCAAAATTAACGAACAAAAAAAAAAATTAAAAATTGTCCAAAGTCAGTCACAAAAACTGCACAATCATTTCTCTCCATAGTATGGATTATAAGTCTTTGTTTACAATATACAATGATGCCGTGGAGAAATGAATACAATCGTGAATCCATCTGTCTTCTAAGAAATGTCCATATTGCATTTGGACAGCAATGAATCGTCCACATCAAATGTCAGTTCATTTGAAAAAAGTTTCACCAAAAATAAACGCGTGATGTGCGTGTTTCGAGTCCACGTTCTTCTCACTCCTTTCCGTCAAATCTCGTTGGCATCGTTCGCATTCAATCACAGAATGTTCGAATTTTCGTTTGCATTTTCACCGAGGACAAAGATCACAATTGATGTCTTTGGGGAAAAACAGATGTTGGTCGCTGAAAAACGTCCAGTAAAAGCATTCGAAATGCCAGTGCTACAGATTAATCCTTGTAGTCTGTGAGTCCTTCACAGCTCAAGGTAGAGTTCGGAAATTGGCTTGTCCAGAGTTGTGCTGCAGCAATGGTCTTGTCGTCCCACAGCCCTGGTTGCGCCCGATGTCAGGCCATGGCACCCACCATGCTGTTGGATGTAGCTAGTCCCATCGGTCCTGCACCTAAAGCTCCACTCGATGATAGTGAAAGGCTGGAAAGTGGTGGTGGAGCACCGCTCATGTGGTGCATGGGTGGGGATGTGACAAAGGGTGAGCCAGCCATAGATATAGGCATGTTGCCCTGGTGCATGTAATGGTTCATTGTCATTGACATAGAACCAAGCTGTCCAGCGGGCCCAAAGCTAGAAAAGGGTTTGTCAAGCGGTTTCAGACACTCGGGAATGGCAAGGCAGCCTTTTTTCTTCTTGCTTTTTGAAGACAATTTTCTGTTTCTAGTTTGAATGCCCTCCTTTTTCATTGTGAGAGGTCTGTTCACCTGCAAATCAAAAATAAAAAAACAATTAGCTTATTTATGTCTTTATCTACTGAAAAAGTTGCAAAAACTTCATAGTACATAAACTCTATAATAATATTAAAAACCTAAACAACAAATGATATCATCTGGACCATTTTATGTTTATTTTATTGCATTTTTATTGAAAACTTTTTTCTATTTGAAAGCAGTTTTAAGTAGATTTCTGAGCCATTCGAATAGTGAAGTGTACATGTTACGACGTCCTTTTCTTAAAAATGTTTTGACGCAAACATACAAGCATATTCAAAAAATACTCCGGAAGCTGAATTGCGTGCACAAAGTCGCTTACCTGGGCAATAGCACACCATAGACGGACCTTACACAAGACTCCATCTTTAATAATTACTTTGAAAAAGAAAGTAGCAGAAGAAACTACAACTTTAAACGGCACTCCTCCCCCCAAACTCTGTTTCATTGTTTGTGACGATGGTCATTGCATTGAAAGTAGCCAACGAATTTCGTGTCTGTGTAACCTACAGATGAATTTTCTCTACACTCAACGCTTATTTGAGAAGAAAAGAGAAGAAAAATGTTCCTGAGAAGGAAGGTGCACATTCACCGTTCTTTTAAATTGTCGTGGCACTTCATTTTTGCTTCAGCATTGCCCCCCTCCCCTTTCTTGGGCTCGTAGACCTCCAATTAACACGGGTGGCAGGAAGTATTAGTGATGGTCCTTGTCACGCAAGCTTATGTCCGGGCACGCACCAAACACTTGTTGCATGCTACATTTTGGGATCGCTCACGGATGCAGAATTGGACTCTCATTACATATTTTGTCTGACAAAAGGAATCAGAAAATGCGTAATATTGGATACTGAAATATGTATGAAAATCATTGCTGAATTATTTTCTGGGCCGACTTTAGAGGGGAAAAGACTACAGGCATTATTTTTTAGGGAAGGTCGAAATCAAAGAACTTCATATAAAGATTATTACTGTCGTGGATGCTGCATTCTAAAGAACATTTCAAAGGAATGTCATTCATTCACAAATTTTTATATAAAGACAAGTCGGAACCACACAGCCATACCTCTCGTCCGCATAGAATCGAACCTTCGAACTTCGGTTCCAAACTTCAGGTTTGAATAAAAGAAAAACGGTATTCACCAGGTTAAATGAACCTGCATGCAACACCATAGACGGACCTTACACAAGACTCCATCTTTAATAATTACTTTGAAAAAGAAAGTAGCAGAAGAAACTACAACTTTAAACGGCACTCCTCCCCCCAAACTCAAGTTCTTGAAATGTCATGGTTAAACATAGTAAACTAAAAATGGCAAAACTGGTATGAAAAATTCTTCGATTCACCAAGGTCGGTATAGTACTTAAGAGAATATAATAAATCGATAATAAATTACTGAAATTTATCCTTCATTATAAGTGATTCCCAGACTAAAAGCCTATAAAGATTCAAAATGAATAAATGAGAATGTTTTTTACCTAGAAATATTTCCATCTAATGTGGCGTCATATAAGAAAAGCTCCTCTTCGAAATTTTGGCTTGTTTTTTTAAATGAATAATTTTACATTACTGTGTAAGTTTTAAAATTTGTTTGTAAATTGTAACGATTTTTTAAAAGATTTTATTATTTTTAATCAATATGTAATTTAACAATGCTTAACGTTTCAAAAGTAATATTTTTTTTTCTTTGGGGTAGCTCATTTTGCTATCTAAAAAATATATTTTTTGGGGGTGGGGTGGGTTTAAAGGTTTTGTCAGTGGCGTACTCAGAAGCCAGAAATCATGGGGGGTTTATGGATATCACTATTTTAGAATCGTACTTTTTGCCTTATTTAATTGCAGAGTTCTTCGATTAAATAAGGTGTCTTTTATTCGAAAATAGTGGTACCCACAATCCCCCTCTCGGTAAGCCACTGGGTTTTGATCATCTTATTTTTTTTCTTTACAAATCCAGTTATTGTTTAAAATCAAAGTAAAGTGTTCGCTGTCTGGCTGCAGCAGAAATTCACGGTCATTGGCTACACTATTGGCGAAGCGAAATCATTTTCTGCGCCTTATCTCGCCGTCTCCTGTGAACTGGCCGCGTGAGAGTCGGCGGTGAGGTGTCCACTTGGGTATGCGGCGCGCGTCCGCTACTTCCTCCCGCAAGACGTACACAAGCAGCTGCGGCACTGTTTTGTGTTCAACTGTCACTCAAGTTCCTTCCTTTCTTTGTTTGGAAGCCGTCGTTTGGCCGTGATTTATAATTGGAGAAACAATGCTGAGACAGCGATGGTCTTGGCATTCGAATGCCAAATATCGACGGAAATGTCTCGAACTTTCGCTGTTCAAGGGTTGGATATGAAAATCACGTATTGACAGTCATTATTACTTTAGTTGTAATTGATATGAATTAAGTAATTGAAATGACACCAAGAGTCTCAAATCGAATTATCAATCAACTGAAGTTGTATCGCAATTAAGAATACTTCGTATTACTAGGTGGACATCTAATATTTCAAGAAAGGCGTAGGATTTTCCCCAGTCTCACTTGAATGTAATTGGATCTTGGGTCTTGCACACATATTCTGACTCGAGTACATCTTTACGACGTGTGCCGACCGAATTGCACGAAAACAACGATAAATTATTTATTTGAGCTTTCTTTTCCAAAGGCTCTGTGGTCAGTTGTAACCCTTTTTAGTACTCTTCAAAGGTTTCAAAGTAAAGTATGGAAAATTAACAAAAGAAATTCTCTGAAGGCGGTGTGATAAATATCTCAAGGACTCTCCTTCACGACAGTTGCTTCCTTGTCGTGTGCGACTGCGGAACGACCACATCAAACAAGCCGAAAAACGACTCCGTAGCCCTTGGTCTGCAAGCTGCCTAATCTCGAGAATTCGCTTATATGCCGTTGCCAAATAATGAACGAAATATCACAATACACAAAGAAGTAGAATATACCCCCAGAGAAGAAACACCTTGTGAAATTGAACTCGCAACTCTTCACTTGGGTTTTTAAACGATTAGCGGAGAAGTAGCCGACCGTTGTACCATTTGGTGACGGAAACCCGGAATGTACTTCAACAGACCATGGAGTCTGTACTGACCGAAATGCAGTATCAAAATCACATATCTTTCGAATCTAGTTTTCATTTTGCGCAGCGAATATGAATCACATAATGTAAGAATACCAGCTTGGTTTTATATTTAAAGTCAATAGTTAAAAAGATATTTTATGATATCTTGTCAGGAAAAAAAGTTTTACGAAACATTTTAAAGGCTACAGTAATAAATTTCTCTTTTTCATCTATTAGCCATTCAATTGACAAAAACTATCGTTAATGAAATTATACTCTTTCAATTTAGGAAGCATCATTTTGATCTGAACTGGTATATTTGTAATTTTTTTTCTACAACAGATAAAACTTTGTCATGTATTATTTTTATACGAAAACATTTATTCAGATTAAGTTATGAGTTAAGACAATTCAGATGAAATTAATAAATACTACATGAAACAATCTTTAAAGATTAGATTATTTGGGTCGATTTGCCAAAGAGCAATGCATAAAAGTGCGATTTGAATCTATTCATAAAGTCCATCTACACTGGAAAAAAAAAGTGTTGATTTAACACTATAATACTGCCATCCCAGCTGCGAGTATTATACCGTAAAATTAACAGAAATAAACAGTAAAATAAGCAGTAATATGCTGCCGCGCATGCGCGGTATTTTACTGTTTATTACTGTTAATTTTATGGTATAATACTGGCAGCTGGTGTGCCAGTATTATATACTGTAAAATCAACACTTTTTTTTTTCAGTGTATTCGATTGCAGAAACACATTTATTATTTCTATTTAAAACACTTTCATTAGTTTAGCATGCATATCTCGCCATTGGAAATATCCCATGAAACTTATATTATCTAAAATTTGATATGTATTTATAATCGAAATGAAGACACATTTATATTCCTAAACTTTAAGGGGTCGCTTCACTGAAACTCCCCGATCGCGAAATCGCATGTTAACTTATAGGAAAACATCGAAGCGCGATTACTCATTATCTAATATAGTTATTAAAATACGGTTTCCACGATCAGAAAGTAGACGTCAGATGCCGATGATGTGCGTTTTCAAAAGCGCTTTAAATTTTAAGTATTTAAAAAATCTCTATAAACTTTGCATTTTTTACTTGATGAAATTTTATCATCTTCTTATAAATACATAAAATTTACGGAAAGAAATTTTAAAAACACACATCGTCGGCATCTTACATTTATTTTCTAACGGTGAAAACCGTATTTTAATAATTATATTAGTCAATTAGTAATCGCGCTGCGATGTTTTCCCATAGTTTAACGTGGGATTTCGCGATCGGGGAGTTTCTTTAAACATCAATTGTAAAATAATTAGCGACATTTCGATAGATTCATTTTTCATTTACACCGCAAAAAAATAAAAGAGGAAAAAAGAGAGGAGGGAGGGAGGTTTGTGAATTAAAATAGTGAGAAGGAGAAGGAGATTAAAAAAAAGAAAGAAAAAAAAGGGGCAACTCTGCATCCAATCCATTCTTTATATCCTCATTATTATTATGTTATTATTTGAACGTCGGCTTTGGGTCGAGTGAGCACGGACAAAAAGAGGAACGACAGCATCAAAGAAATAAAACAGCATTAAATAAATAGCCGAAGAAGAGAAGAGAAAAAAATGGCTGCCGAGGATGGTCAAGAATACCAATGAGCAGAGCGACCCAATTAAAGACTGGAGGGGGTTCTTAGTCGCGCCATGGTGACTCGGCCTTCCTGCCGACAATTTCCACAGTACTGTATACAGGCAATGGGACATATTGTAAATTTGGTCCACATACGACACTATGAATGATACGTGCACTTTGTTGTTGTCAGTTCCTGTCAATAGCTATACCGAACACGCAAAGCTGTAGATGCTTGGGAAATGGTATCATCATCCGAAATGTGTTTCACTATTATCTGACACCTGTTGTAACAGTGATTATTTGTACTGACAAAGGTAATATTCACAGTACAAGCTTATGAGTTTGCTTTTGCGCATAAACATATTAAATCTGTTTTTAACGCATAACAGTCGTGTTTTATCAAGAAATAAAGGCGTTATAGAATATTTAGCAAATCTACTACGAGACAAATTCTTGTCTTTGTTATAGAATTTTCAGAAAGTTCCCAGATATTATTACTGAACACTTATACATTATAGTTAGAAATTATTGCAATTATTTAGTTGATGATGCTAATCATTCTAATGTTCCTCGTTCACCGCAAAATGACAAAATGTTGACCCATATGTTCATCTTTTATTTTAATTTTTATTTGTGTGCGTGTGTGGTGTGATAGTGATTGTTCAATTGTTATTATGAGAAATTGTATGCCTCAACGGACAGCCGACAAATATAATTAAATTTACTATTAGAATTGTACATTTTCCCTAATTACAAGATATAGAGGCTGCCGAGGATGGTGAGTACAGCAACTGGAGCGGGGAGTGTTTTTTTCTTGTCGTACCATCGTGACTTGGCCTTCCTGACGGCAATTTCCACAATAAAGTATGCAAGCAATGGGACATATTGAAAATTTGGTCAACATACGGCAGTGCACTTTGCTGCTGTAAATTCCTGTCAATAGTAGTACGCAAAGCGGTAGATGCTCGAAAAATAGTCTCAGCGGACAGACGTTTAGACAGACCGAAGTCATAAACACTTTTCAACTATTTTGGGCAAGTGTTAAAAACTACAATTAATAGATTTAAAATAAATTTATAAAATTTTTTGATGACGGATAGGGATTTATGCAAAGAATAATTTATTAACATGTATATATATTTTATACATATCTCATCAACCTACAAGTTACAATATCAAATAAAGATTGCGAGATATTAAAACTACACCGAAAAGAAAAGCTCTGAATGAAAAATATAAAGGAAATTAGAGTATAAGTAACGCCATCTGGGAGTAAAAGCACTGCAAATAAATCTCTTTACACAGAATGTATTTTTAATGAAACGATTAGAGACATTTCGTAATTGTTTAAAAAATAACCTCTAAGAAGCGAAAATAAAAAGGAATTTTTTGAGAAATTGAGCTGAATAAATATCATATATTATTAAAGATACAAATAAATTCCTAGATTGACTAATTTTGAATTTTATATCCATTTAATTATCTAAAAAGATCATATCTTAAAATCTCTTCTTATGCATAATGAATAAAAAAAAAAAAAAAAAAGAACACTTGATTTAAAAATATTTTTTTCAATTATTGAACTTTTATTTTAAATACATATATAAAACTTTGTTATTAGGTGCTTTCTGCTGTGAAAACTTGTTTTAAAGGAAGTATGAGGGAATATAAGATGGGGCGAATGACAAAAAAAGAAAGAAAAAACATTATTTAGGATAAAATAAAATCCAAGTATGTGTAATATAGACGGAGAAATCATAAACTGCAACTATCGAAACTAAACGCCGATACTATACCTCTAGATAGTCAGAAAAGCAAAATTTTACAAGCTTACTTTCGAAGAACATATTACTAAATTCCTGATAAATGAATTTCGCGTACATTTACATTTACTTTTATTACGTCGACTTAACTATGAAACAGAGTAGTAAGATTAGGTGTGGAGGCTTACCACTTATTTCGAAAACCAGATCAAGCATAAAATGATCAGCATCATTTGACTGCAATTGACATTTGAGAGTTTTTTTTTTTCCCCCAGTTGCTAACAGAAACATTATTAGATAGTTAATAACTGCAGAAAATTTTTCTGTTAATACTGATATGTAAAAGTTTTCACTGCTAGATTGCCTTAATGAAATTTATAATTGCAGCATATTTCATATTATTATATCCCACACATCGAGCATCATATTAGGTGTTTGGGTCTGGAAATCTTCAAAATTTTCAACAAGTTTGTGCTAAAATATACAAGAATATTTGTTCAGCTTACAAGTTTGAAAGTACAAACTTTTGTTTGGGCCAAAATGCTGTGGAATTTTTACGTTTGTATATTCCCCCATTTCAAAAACAATATCTTATTTGCATTTTCCTTGATAAATATGCATTCACACTGCAAGGAATAAAAACATTATAATCCATTAATGGTTTCGTATCATAAAAACAAATACTGCATTCAGCAGTTTGTAATGAGGCAGAAATGGGAAAAGAAAATAATAATAAAATAAATCACAGTAATAAAACTTCCTCACAATTCCCAAATTTGGGTCAATACCTGTCACGGAAATAATTATTCTCGCAGCAGTATGCTGTTGCTTTTTTAAATATTTCAAAAATCAAATGCTGAACAATATTCACAAAAAGAAACCTAACCGATAACAATTAAACAATCAGCGATTCGATATTACGCACACTTGTTTGGAAATTACCACAAAGCGTCCGTTCTAAAAGAAACAATTCTGATTGTTTCGAATGCTTTCTCCCCCTTAGAATCTATTTTGCGATGGAAAACATCCCCATGGGAACAGGTCTGCCTTGTAGCAAATCCATTGATGTTCTTTAAAACCGCTAATTGGTTAAACTGGCAATTAGAATCCCATAAAACCGGCTTTAAGAATGACCTCTTTTTTTTTCTTTTCTTTTTTTTTTTAATTATTCATAGGGGTTGTTGTTGCTTGTTTTGGGGGATGTATTTGTAGAGAGGAAGTTCAAAAAAAGATCAAACACGCCACTAAGTTTAATTCGCGTGCTGTAGGAGTTATGACACGAAACGCCTGTGTTACTCTCAGACATCTGACACAACATAGGTACGTGTTTCAGAACTTAGATTGGGAAAACGTAAAGTACGATTGAATTAAATGCAAATGAATATTGATATAGCCATTCTAAAATATTTATTTAAATATTTCATTATCAGAATTGAGCATTAAATATTGAGTTATTTTTCTTTTTATCCTACACTGCGCAGTGATGCATACGCGAATCTATTAAAACTTAAACATTTATTAAATCTATTCAGTTGCAGACTACCACAATTATTGAATAGAAAAATTCACCTTCTGTAATAACATAATTCTGCAATTATATAAGTTCTAGAATTACTATTAAAAATTAGTAGTGTCTAACCCTAAACATGAATATTAAAAGATATATTTTTGGACGTATATACCTAAAATAAAATCGTGCAGTGTAAGGTTAATATTGAAGATTTGGCATCTAAAAGATTACTGAAGTTAAATAACAATAATAACAGTAATTGAAAAAAAAAAACACTCATAAGGATCAGCAGTGGTTTAATTATCTTGAACAGTTCAAGCTAAAACTGATAGTAATTATGATTACTTAGGTACATTTTATTAATTAAATAAATAAAAGCCCATTTAAGATTATGATAAGCTGATTAAAATATTAAATCTACTAAGACAGAATTATTTAATAAGTTTTATTGCTGCCTCAACTGCTAATATTACAGCCAGTGTTCTCGCTGACTTTTGACGATCTTTAGAAATTTGAGTAATCAGCAAAAAGAAACTGTAGCGAAATATAAAAATATATTAACAAAACAGATTAGTCGTGAAACATCTCCCATTTTTAATTTGGTTTGGCACCTGGTACTAATGCTCCAGACCTACAGCACTGCCTGCGGCTTTGACTGTGCTAAAATGCAGTGGAGTTGAGCAATAATGCATCTCTAAAAAGCGATAAGAACAGACAAACTGCATAAAAGAAGAAAAGTGTTGCCCACCCCCCCTTCCCCCATCTCATACCTTGAAATTTCTCCTTTTTTGGGTAGGGGGAAATATTTCAGTGAGTTATTTAGATTAGTTATTCTTGCTTCTTGCTAAAACGTTACAGGACAATAAATAAATAAAATAAAAATAATATTAAGGAGTTTTAAAGATTTTAAGCTTTTTCAAGAGACGCAAAATGAGGAAGTGAAAATGTTGGGGGTAAACGCGGAGAATTTAAATGATTGATTATTTAAAATAACAAAGCAACTATTACAGCAAAATAATAATTTAAAATAATAATAATAATAATAAAATAAACAGTTTTGAAGATTTTAAAATTTGAGGGTTGGTGAAGCAAAGGGGGAGAAGTGGAAATTTCGGAGAGAGGGGACTTTAGATGATTGATTTTTTTTTCTACTACGGAGTAGCAAGACAAAAAAAAAATTAAATTAAAATTAAATTAAAGAATTCAAAAGATTTTAAACTTTGTGTGCTCGATGCGAGAGGGGAAGTACAAATGGTAGCTTTAGAGGTAGGATTTTTTATTGCTACAATAAAATATAAAATAAAGCAGAAAAAGTTTAAAATATGTTTTTTTTTTTTTTTTTTACTCCGTGTGCTGTGGATTGGAAAAGGGACATTTTCGGTGGGGAGGAGGGGGATTTGGTTGAAATGTTTAGAAAAGCCGAAATGGTGTAAAATCCTAATCGGAAATCGAGTGATGTTAAAGTGATAATGGTATGATCGAACGTGACAAGCAATATGATTGAAAGTGTTGTTTGCACCATGGAACTAGAAATGATCAGTATTAGTTCCATGGTTTGCACACAGAAAAAAAAAAAAAAAAAAAAAAAAAAAAAGTAGCTATCGCAATTTGGCGATTTTGATCGTTTCCTCGTCAAATGAGCAATATGTCACCATTCGGAGAGATGTGATCGGCAGCGAGATCCCTGATTATGGACACAACATCATCGGATCCAAGGAAAATCGTAATGTCAAAAGAAAGAGAGCTTTTTAACATGTTTTTAAACAAATGATTAAAACATAAAAGTGTTTCATCTTATAGAAAGAAGTATATAACTGCATAGAATAACGACATTTTCAAATGTTGCTGCAAGATGAATCCGATATCCAGAATTAGGTATATTTAGTGTAGTACATGAATAAGAACATATATTTTTGCTCATTATTGATTTTATTTTTCATTTGATAATTAATCATTTTCCAATAACGTACCATCTTTATAACACTTTTCTTTTAAAATTTTAGAATTATGCCTAAACTGAATTTTTAAGAGTTCATTGAAATCAGATAGTTGAAAATTTATTGGGAAAAAAAACAGAGCTCGGTTATTTTAATCTTGTGCTAAATAATAAATCAGCACATGCTGTTTTAAATTACTGATTCAGGTGTCAACAATGTCGTAATTCGTTATTAAAAAGAGATGATGCTCCATCATCCGCTTCGACTGTAAGTTCATCATCATTCCTTATGGCGCCGGACACTGCTATTGCCACTAGTATTTAAATAATTTCCGACCTATAATTGATTTTGATTGATGGATTCAAAGATTACCTAATGCCTTTCTTGGAAAAGAGCTATAAAAAATAAAGATGGGGGATGTAAAAACAAATAGTGGATCTTCCGATATAAGGATTTTCATCGAAAACTTTCCTCCCCCTTAAAGATGTTTTTTCCCCCTCCACCCGCCCCTTCACGATAAGGTTGTTTGAATTTGGCCGAAAATGAGCTGTCCTTTCAACGTATATGTGTGGTAGAGGCGAAGATATAATGAGCATCCAATTGTTAGGCAATTATTATTGTGTGCGTGTTGTAGTAGCAGAAGCTCTATCGATGTAAGGAAATTTCCTCTTGCTTATTTACTTTTTCATCATTTTTTTTTTCCCTCTAAAGTTTTGCTAAGCGGAAACTAGACGGGGGGTGAGTAATAACAGTTAATTTTGGGACGGGATGTTCCGTCAAAGTGAAAGATCATAATTGGTCGAAAATTACTCCTTTTATGCTCTTGCTTTTGAATGATAGCTGAATAGAAGAATTAAAAAGCTGATATATTTTTTAGCTTAAAAAAAAAAAGCTTTTCCAGAGGTTTTTTTAATTTGTGATAATCGATATATGTATACATATATAGTTGGCTCCTAAATATCTACTTGATTAGCTTCTGTTAAAAATACATCATGCACTGGAAAAAAAAAAAAAAAAAAAAAAACATATTAATTTTACTGTATAATAATATACATGTATGGCAGCTGGGATGCTAGTATTATACCGTAAAATCAACATTCAATATAGCTGTTTTGCGCATTTAACTGTGTATTTATATTTATTTCAATAATTATTATTGTTTTTGGTATGAATGTTGCATTTTTCTCATCCTTTGTAAATTCAAAATGCATATTTATAACATCTACTTTCAAGTTCATTTTATACCTAGCCTATAGGATTCTGTACCTTTATTAATTTTGATGTTAGACTTATTTTTGCTTGAGGTAAATATAGTAACTATAAATTAATTACTTGCCATCTTTAAATTAGAGATTTGGTCAGAATTTTTTCGAAGAACTTGTTTGTCGTATTTTGATTTCGAAAGTTATATAGATGTGTGTGTGTGTGTTTGTGCGCGTGTAATCCGCTGCATTCCTTGTATCATTTCCGAATTCTGTAGGTAAAAAGTTAACATTTAAATACAGAAGCGAAGTTTTTGCCACCAAGTTTTAAAAATTTCTTAATCAAATTTTGTTTTTGTTTTTATTCTTTTTTTTTTTTTTTTTTTTTTTTTTTTTTTTTTTTTTTTCATGTATCGTGTTGTATTCAAGTAATTTAGTGAAACATGATTCAGCGGGAAAAAGCCTTTTTTTATTATTATTGTTTACAAACTGGAAGAAGCCTTTCTTCATTGAATCCTGGTAAGTTAACTTTTTTCATTAGTTTTCGTACGTTTTAAAGATAATAATTTTCTTCCTTGATTTAGTTACTTATTAAAAATTAATTGAAAATCGAAATATTTTAAAAAGTAATTTTAACTTAAACTGGATTCTGTTATTCGTATTGCACATTTTAAATATGATTTCTAGCAACATTTTGAAGCTTTTAAAATATATGTATTTTTCGTAATTTTTTTTTCGTTTGTCATTATTTATGAAATTTGTAGAAAAAAGTATTATGTAACAAAAATAAGGCATGTTTGAGGGCACTCTGAATTACATAAAGGCAGAAACAGTGTATTTCAAGCATATGGTAATTTTTTTTTTTTTGACAAATTTTACATTTAATTTTTCTTCGCAAGGATAAAAGTAGAAAAAAAACGTTTCGTTTATTAAATTTGATTTTTTTGTTTTTAATTTTACACTCTATTACTAACTTAATTTGTTTCAGGTATGTAAAGCTGGAAGTTTGTAATAAATTCTTCATTCATTTCCTGATATGCTAGAATTATAAAAATTATGTAAACAAGTGTGTTTCCGATGACAATACTACTTTTCCATATTTTTAGAACTTTATAAATTAATAAATTAATTTTAAGGGGTTTTTTTTTTTTCGTTTGCCGGGAGCAGATGAAAAATCGTTAAATATTCTTCATGGTTACAACTGTATAAGAATTACAAGATCAATGGAGTGAATTATGGGCCAATGAATTATGGGCCAAGTCAAGCTCTCTAAAATAGGCCAACTGGCTGTGAAACTTCAACAATGAAATATTTTAAAGACTAAAAAGCAGAAAAAAATAGAAAATAAAGAGTTTAATATATATTTCTTAAAAATACGCTTTTATCAATAAATATTTTAATTTTAATTAAATTATGATTATACATCGAGAAAACAATTTAGAAATCCTGAATAGATATAATTTAAATATTTTTTTTCCTTTTCCCGTTACCATCATATCTTAAGACAGGAACAGAGTAAAAATTATAGATTTTTTAATAAATTCACTACTTTGCGATTTGTACTAAGAATAAATCAAAGCAGTGAATTTTCCATAATAGGAATCCACACAAAATTAACGTTTTGTAACGGATTTTTTTTTTTTTTTTTTTTTTTTTTTTTGAACAATATGAATTGCAGTCATGAGTTTTAAGATAAATATTGTAAAATAAAACTATTTTTTACTTAATTTTTAAATCTGAATTATAGCAAACAATAAAGAAAACGGGAACCAAAATATGCAGACAAAATATATTACTTTTAGACGAGTTGAAAGACCTAGGCCATTTTAATTTGTTCTTCCAAGTCAAACAATCTGTTTTTCGAAGAACAGTCTCCCTGTATAAGTGCTCTTCTTGTTTCCTGCTGTTTGGCGTCTGTGAGCACGTCACAGGCGCCAACTTACAGAGCCAAAACTAAGGAAAGAGTGTTTTTTTTTTATTTCTCCGAGAAGATGCATACGCGAACGCGTCGCAATAAAAGAGATATTGTTTCTTAGTTTTCCGAAACCACAAAACCAATAGGGCTGATATTCTTCCTCCTTTTAACCTCCGAATTGCATAAAAGTTCCGAAACAGATGGGTGGCATTACAGTAGTTCCTTTTCTGACACTAATTAAAAGAAGACTTATGTGCATTTACTGATCCGTAACGTTACGACGACAGGGATAGCCGTAATTCGTTATAAGGTCAAATTTCACGTAGATTTATTTTCATTAACCCATGTAATAAATCAAAATTAACAGATTACATTGCATCTGAATTAGATAGATGTCCAGTGGCGTAGCCAGAGGCGAAGTCCCCTTCGCCTCTTCCTAACTACGCCACTGCACTGCAAAAAAAAAGTGTTGATTTTACATTATAATACTGGCACCCCAGCTGCCAGTATTATACCCTAAAATTAATAGTAATACGCTGCCGCGCAAGCAGTAATACGCTACCACGCACTTTTTTTTTTTGCAGTGTGTAGATTTCTTTTTCCATAAATGTAAAACACATAATATGTTTTCAAATAAAAGGAAAATGGAGCACTGAAAGTAAACAAAATCTACCAAATTCTGGAAATTAAAAAATGCTATCCAAAATGAAACTTTCGTCAATATAAAAAGGAAATTTAAACAGTTTTATATTTAGTAACATTTATTATATCACAGTTTTATATTTTATATAGTAATATATAACAGTAATATTTTATGAAAAAAAAAATACAAAAAAATATTTTTTTTAGTTAAAAGTACATTTTTTGTTTTAAGGAGGCTAATCTTATTAAATAACAGATAATTTTGCAATATAATTTTGCAGAAATGACGTTCGGCGATTCTATTTCTAATTCGTTTAACTGATACGATCAAGGACAATCGCAGACTACTGCGTCGATCGATCGATTGATTGATTTTATATTTGTCTCATTAGCGGTGATCAGCAAATTTCTTCTTGATATCACGAGAGAGTGAAAAATAAAGAAAGGAATTACTGATTAAAAAGAATCGGTAAGAAGATTAACTAGTAGATATAAATATTAACCCTTTCAGCATTATGAACCCATATATGCGTCCTGAATAATCGTTCACCATTGGCTAAGAATCCATTTACGTGTTCTCACACTATCATTCTAATTTGCGCTAGGAACGTGCATTCAGCAAAGCTTGTTTAAATAAATGATCTTATTAAGGTCTTTGCACACATTATTTTTAAATCATTTCAAATACAATTAGTATATTATTTCTGAACTGAGGCTTCAAACGTGTAAAACAGCCCTTTCGTAAGATGTTGGAGACCAGCACGTGTCCAACAAATTACAATTATTTCATCTTCCTAATGAAACTAAACTGACCTACACTGTAAAAAGAAAAATAAAAGCAAAAAAGAAAGAAAAATTTATTGATTTTACAGAGAATAACTGTCAATCATGGAACTGTCTGTCACTAACAAATTCTTATTTTACGAGAACAACCTGTAAACTGTTTATTTTATGGCGGGGGGAATCAGTATTTATTACGAATTTTCTGTTATTTTAACAGATTTTGCCCGTAAAATAAACAAATTTACAGATTGTCCCCACAAAATAATTTTTACTAGCAGAAATTTTTTTTTCTGTAAAATGAAGATTTTTTTTTCCTTTCTACAGAATATAAAAAGGTTTTCATTGAAAAAAAAAAGAGAGAGAGAGAGAAAGAGAGAAGAAACAAAGAAACCTTTTTTTTCATCGGCAATAATTTTGGAGAAAAATAATGAAGGAAAAACTCTTTCTACATTTGTTTAAAAAATTCTGTAACTTTCATCCCGTTTTGTATTTTTTTTAATGGGGAGGGGGGGGGGGGGGCGAGGAGACTGAGTAAAATTAACTCCACTAACATATTAAATTCTAATTTTGTATTTTAGTGTGTACTAGAAGTTAATAGGTAGAATTAAAATGTAATACTTTATATATTTTACTATAAATTTTATTTTCTAATGGACTGTAATATTAATCTAAAATAAGGAGAAGATGTTCAGTAAATAAATTAATAAACAAATAGAATTGTTTGAGGATTCATGATTTAAAAAAAAAACATAAACGTGAGACAAATGAAAAATAAAATTTCTATGAATTGAAAGTAAACACAAAAATTACTTTTTTCAAAGGTTGAGAGAATGTGGACTTAAATTTAAACATTCGAACAAAAATAAAACGATAAATTAAAAAGTCCCTCTGTATTGCTACTTCCTCAAGTTTAAATGCACCCGCATGCATTACCCCTGCTTTTGTCAATGCATTTTTTTAAACTTCCGTTTATGTTCATTGTGCATTTACAAGAATTTTTTCATCTCCCCCCTATTTTTTAACTTATCTATCTTCCTTTCTTTGGAGTCAGGAGATCATAGGTGCCCCATATTTTGCAGTCCGCAAGGCGCCTACAGAGAATTTGCTGTTTTCCCTTCCGACAAACGATCCAATGCAGAAAAGAATTCTGAAATTTTACAGGATTCATTGCAAAAAGAGAAAATAACTATTAATTTAATCGTGAAATTTTAAATATTTTGCTGCTTTTTAATAATAAAAAATGATAATAAAAAGATTAATGAAATATTTGCATTTTTCATTAATTATTTCCTTTTACAGTTAACCAGTTTCACCCTATAATTCGTACTATTAAATTTGATACTTGTATTTTCGGGGGCTAATGCCTTTCTCGGATCAGGATAAAATAAATATATGTTAATCCTTATTAATCCATAAATAATTGAAAAAGCATTACATGTGAACTTTTCTGTTAAGTTAATAGACAAATAACAATAACATTAATTTTACAGAATTTAATAAATTTGATTGCAATGTATTTATAAATTTATCGCTCTTATGAATAAATAACGTTTCTATAATTATATATTTTTGGATACTTTAATGAATGATGAGAGAATTATGTAAACATCTGTTAGTTTTAATTTATATATTTCTGCCCATAAAGATCGAGAATACGGCGAAAAAATATAAATTGTCATGGAAAAGAAAAAAAAAAAGGAAGAAGAAGAAAAATATTACATTATTTGGGCCAGAACAGCTAACATGCATGGTAAGTTGAATTCATAAGTGCAAAATATGTTAGATTTTAAATTTATGGCGTTAATGTGAAGCTTAATGGAGTATAATTCCGATACTCAGTGAGAGAATATGTATTATAAAAAATTATTCCCACAGTAATCATTAAAACTACTATACTTCCGAGGGCATATATCTTGCATCATAAACTATTTCTTTTAGTTACTAATGATTACAAGCAAATTGTCAACTTGCGGATTTTCATGTCGGCTTTCAATGAAATTAGAATCATTCGATGAACGACGTTTGGCACTCTTTAATGTCTATCCTAATGCGTACCGTTAATTTGCTAGCGAGCCATTTGGGAAACCCCCTCCCCTCCTCCCCCTTTAGGACCGTTTGTAAAACAGTAAAACGTCGGAATAGTGGAAAAACTCGGGACCTCGGATTTTGTCCGCTATTCGGAGGAGTCCAATATTCAGAGGTAAAAATACAAATAACATATGAATGCATAAATGTTGGGGATTGAAAAAAAAAACTATTATTAGATAGACGTGTTTGCTATTCAGGAGTATCTGTTATGTAAATTTTACTGTATTTTGTAAAATTCTATATCCTATTTTGTAAATAATTTTAATTTAAATGTTCAGTTAACCAATAATTTCAGTAAATATTTTAAAAAGTAACTAGGAACTGGTTTCTTCAACAAATATTTGCATCCTAAACAATTCTTTTTATTACTATGATTATAAGATATAGTTACCAATCCGTGAATTCGTAAGATTTCCACGTTGCCTTTGGATGAGAGGTAAAAGGAATATCTTTCGAAGAGCTAATGCTTGGCAAACTCTTTAATGTCTATCCCACGCAAGTTTTACTGTATTTTGTAAAATTCTATATCCTATTTTGTAAATAATTTTAATTTAAATGTTCAGTTAACCAATAATTTCAGTAAATATTTTAAAAAGTAACTAGGAACTGGTTTCTTCAACAAATATTTGCATCCTAAACAATTCTTTTTATTTACTATGATTATAAGATATATTTACCAATCCGTGAATTCGTAAGATTTCCACGTTGCCTTTGGATGAGAGTTAAAAGGAATATCTTTCGAAGAACTAATGCTTGGCAAACTCTTTAATGTCTATCCCACGCATGGCTGTCCCTTGCTAATGAGCCATTTGATTACCCCCTTTTGGGACGTGCGATTTATGTATACTCGGATACCACGTACTCTTCTTTTTTGGCGACTGGGTCCTGGCGACACTTTTCGAGTTGCCCCTGCAGGGGGTGCACATCGGCGCCGCTAGCGTCTCGGGTGTCGAAAACATTCCAAGAATTCTGGGTCCGTGCTGTCGAGAGAAGAAGCCCGCACGCGCCCCGAGACCCCCCGCAAACCCCTACTCCGGTTACGGTTTCGTATTTGGTCCTGTCTTCTTCACGCGTCAACTGGATCTACTTACGAAAAAATTAAAGTTTTCGTCGCCTTCTTGAAAAAAAAAGGAAAAAAGAACGATGTCGAAAATAAGCATAGTGGAACGACATCATAAACATCTCTTCATGATGATGAAAGAAAAATGGTTTATCTTTCTTGGTATCACCTCACTAGAGTCAACAAAACAAATCATTGCCATTATGGTGTGCATACTGCTAATAGAGACGTTTTGGACCATTGTGCCGTGAACGGATTTCAGCTGTGCAGCAAATTTTTTTAAAGATTTAGAAATTATAAAAAATAATAATTAATCACGACTAGAAAGAAAATTTAAGAGTATGCTGATCAAAAATTCAATTATATATATATAATATATATTTAAAACGTTTAGCTCAAGTTGGAAATGTCAAACTCACTTACTTCATTGCATATTAAATTGCATTAAATAATAAAATAAAATATTGTGGAATTTCGCGATGCTCCTGTTGTTATTAAATATTAAAGCTTTTTATTATTTTTTTTTTTTTATTATCATAACATAAATATGTTGCCAAACTATTCGTTTCTATCGTGAGACAAAGAAAAAAGTTCCAAAAACAGTTTTAATTGCAATAGCAGAATTCCTTTCTTTAAATAACTTATTTGGCGAATACATGAAATATTAAAATAATTAATAACAATGGTGTACGTATTTTTACTGAACTGGAAAGAGCATTAGTCAATGAAAACACTGATTAAATTTAATTATTGCATGCTGAACAACAAAATTAATAGTAATAACAACAATAATAATAATATATCCAGTTTAAGAGAGAAAATGCCTTTAGAAATCAGTAATTATTGATTAACTAAACAAATCTCATCATGGGTATATAGTTTTATTTTACTAAACTGTTTATTTTAGTTTTAAGTTATTTACAATAAAGTTTTGGAATTTTTTCTGAATCTGACTGAAAATCAATAAGGAATCTTTAATGTTCCTTTATGTGATTCAGTTTTATTTTTAAATTATTTTCTAACGTTAACATACAAAACACTTTTTTTTTTTTTTTTTTTTTTTGTGATTAAGGTTAGGTAATAAAAGAAAATTGATAGTAAACAAGAAAAGGATAATAAACTTAATTTGTAATTAACTATCTTTTCCGACAGCACGAGCTCATAAACGACATTGTGTGGGGTCAAGGAAATATCAACCGTATGAAAATCGAGCATTACATTAAAAAAAAAAAAAAAGTGCTGCAGTATTAAAAAATCTATCAATATTTGTTAAAGCCTATTCTTCCGGAATGAACCATGTAAATTTATCTGGTAAACATCACAAAAGAACATCCCACCCTTCTGATTTTATGACGCACCCCAAGTAAACAAACTATTCCCCGGCAGTTTTTTTATAGTCCAAAGTTAAAATCTCACCTTCTTTCACAATATACTTCCAGACAAGTCCATCCATTAACCATGGGATGTTTCACAAACCCCCGTGGCCCATGAAACATCATTTTAAAAGGTGGGACGCTGTTGAATAATAACCCTCTCATTCAAGAAGATCCCTAACTGTGCTGACCCTGCCAAACTGTCGCCATCCAAAGTCAAGAACTGACCACCGGAAAACGTCAAGTTTCCCAGTAGTATAGGGTTTTGCACTGTCTGTGGACATCCCGATGGCGCCAAGTTCGAACGTAAATCCTTATGATATGTCGCCACTTAGTTATCTTCGTGGTGAAAAGCCTACGTGAACTAATTGGTTTGCTACTATTTGCCTCCCAAGAAAAACAAGAGATCGAGTGTTTCAGATAATCTACAGAGAGGGAAACGAGAGGGTGGCCGGCATCATCACCAGCGGGGGTGGTGGTGATGAGTATTTTCCCACGAAATTCCCAGTACAGCGTCAAATCACTTGAGACTCTGAGAAGTCTTCAAGCCAAATTTATTAATGCAACAAACTCTTTGTAATATTTTGAATTGGAAATACAATGTCCATTCAAGCAGTAACCAGAAAAATTACATTAAAAAAATCAAAACATGTTATTATTAATAAATCATTATTAAACTTATTGTAAATTTTTCCCGGTTGATTCAAGATTAATTTTTCTGCAACTTTTCTTATTATTTACTGAATGATTGTATTTATAAATTTTCTTCTAAGTAATAATTGCTGAATAAAAAATCCTCATTTTTAGAAATGTAAAAAAAAAAAAAAAGAAGAAGAAGAAAAAGAAAGAAAAAGAAAAAGAAAGAAAGCTAATTATTTGCACGGAAATATTAATGCCCATTCAAAGAGTAACCAGAAAAATTACATAAAAAATCAAAATATGTTATTATTAACAAAGTCCAATATATGTGACATTATATATGTAAATTCATTAGTCATAACACCTGTTATTAAATTTATTGAACTATCATTATAGATTATCATTTACTCTAATTTTATTGTTATCTATTAGTAAACTGTAAAATCTGCGGACTCAATTCATATAAGTCTGCGGGTATTGTTTTTTATTATTATTATTTTTTTTTTTTAAACTTAATTTAATGAATTTAAGCATCTGGGCACAGCAAATCTGTTAACATCAACAAAATATCACCAAATTGTGAACTATCGTTACATATTATTGCAAAGGAGACATCTTTTAATAATCTTTACAATGATATAATTACAATATCAATGGTTCATCACTAGAGGGCGTAACATCATACACTCAATAATGCAAAGCCTCTATAACAAATTGGCAAGAGAGAAAAAAATTCTAAATAGTATATGGAAAATTATAACACAATAAATACCCATTTATACTGACATTATCTCCATGAGGAATATAAGTATTTCATCCAGAGAAATATATATCTAATTCTCGTATAAATATGGAAAAGTAAAAGAAAAAAATGTTCAGTTAATCTCAGGTAAGAGAGGAGGCAGGTAAGCATGTGGGGGTGAGATCTCTGATCCGACCTGAAGGTCAGGAAATCCCGCACCTCACGCAACATAGTGCTTCCCCCCTTCCCCTCCTATCCCCGTGGTTGCAAAGAGAAAAACTGCGCTTTTCTGATTTATGATCACCGTACAAATAATTATAGACGAGCCTATGAGCATATAAAAAATCCATTCCGTAGACACATATTACTCTTAAAAATATTCCCCCTACAGAGATTTTTTTCCTTTTCTTTTTTTTTCTTCTTCTGCTTGTTTCAAATATAACGGAACAATCAAACATTTCGTGATATTTGCTCTATGCAATGGGCCCCTAAAATTGGAATAGTGATATATTTATTCATTCCCCAACCTCGAGGCTTCGATTCGTGTTCGGAGTTTTGTTCGAGATTCCGATGTCGCATAAAGCATTCTTCGAGTTATGGTTTATGATTATTAATTCGTAAATGGTTATAAAATAATGCATGTGCATTAAAACACTTAAGCATCTGGTAAGCAAATCTATACTAACCTCAACAATAGAAAACAAATGTTGCTAAATTTTATGGATTGCCATCATATATTTTTGAAAAGACGACAATTTTTAGTATTCTTCGCAATGACATAATTACAATATAAATAATCCTGATCACGAAAAGGCACAACATCATACACTCATAGATATTCATAAGCGTATGGGAATATAAAATAATCCATTCCGTAGAGACTAGCAATGAGAAGGGCTCAGCACGAGGCCGGACCCGAAATGAGCTCCAGCTCGACTTTTATATAACCAGTCTACAGACCCGGGATCAAAGTGAAAATTTTATTTATTCACAGATTTAAAAAAGCTAAAAAAAAAACCACCTTGCTATTTGAGAAACAAGAATGTAGTATAAGTTTCCTGTATTTTACAATTCTTTAAAAATGTGTGATATAAAAATAAATATTCTATCTGATTCTGAAGCCTTTGCACGGTCAGTGTAAGAACATAAAAGAAGACGTGGATATCACTTGTCTGTCTTTGCTTTCTGTTTGAAGTTCCTTTCTAGAATTACTAGAAAACAGGACTCATGTCTTTCTGCCATACTTGTACAATGATATTTTAAAAGACCTTTTGACTTTTGCAGATTTTGACTTTTGCAGATTTTGACTTTTGCAGGTATTTTGACTTTTGCAGATTTCTGCCAGTGGTGGGTATAAATAACATATTTGCTGTTTTAAACATATTTTGAGAGACATAAACGCTGAAAATAATCAATCTACGACAGCCGCCATTCTTCTTTCAACGCGTACGCCTAGTATTCAGAGTGCTGTGACTACTGTGACTAGAGAGTATGTGACGTCACAGTTTTTCTTTCGAATTTTTCTCGAAAACTATGCGTTGTCGAGGTACGGTTCTTTGAACAACTTTTATGTATCCAGAACGAGCATTCTCGTTCAGTACCAGTTTACCCGATGATTTCTGGACACCCTGTATAGTGCAGTTAAACATTTTTAATGACAAAGTGGTTGATAGTAATACTTACATTGTGCAGTTTATAGTACAGTCCACAGGCGTTGCAGACAGGTTCACCGTTTTGGTTCCGCCGCCATAACGTCGTCGTCGTCGTTTTGCAATTTGCACAGCTGGTCCCTGCACGGCGTGCTGCGGACTGTTTACAAGGAGAGAAAAATGCTTATGTAATAATTGTTGTCAACAGTATAAAACATACATTTTATATAACTGAAAAAAATAATGCAATTTTTTTGTCTTGTATTAAATATCAGTTCCTTGGAATTTTAATAACTATAAAATATTTCACACTAGCAAAATAAAATTAAATACTGATTTTGTTGCAAAATATAATGATAAATTTACATGGGAATTTCAATAAGAAATTTTGAATGCAAAGCTGAGTATATTGTAAATTTATTTATGCATGGAATATAGGAATACTAGTAGAATTTTTTTTACACGGATGCCATGCACGGAAAGATGACGGAAACCACAGTAAATAGAAAATTTCATATTATAGACATGATGATGAATAATTGGGTCTAAAGATTTTATGGCATAGGGTGTCGGGTCAAACGGGTTAATTGTATCGATCCCTAAGTTTAAGAGAGCCCCGTCAAGGGTCAATTAATAAAATTCCATGCAATGGTCACATAAGCGCAATCTGTACCAGGCCTCAAAATTTTTGTGAACACCTATGATTCAGGGTGGTTGCGAAAAAACGTGTTTCAAGATGCATCCTGATGTGATATAACTTGGAATTCATGTATTAAAGTTAAAATGATAAATCATATCCAGGTAGACTTAGTTCAAAAGTAAAAAGGTTTATAAAATAGCACATTAGTTATGACTGCACTGAGTGGCATAATACGAAAGTCTACAATATTATATAAGAGAAAATATAAAATAATAATAATAATATGTTTATTAAAAGGAATTGAAGATGACAGATGAAGAGTGATAATAAGACTCCTACCCTTTATAGTGTGATACTTCGCGGTGTTAGGCGCATTATTTAATATTCAAAGAGTCAAAATAAAATTGTATTTAATGCCAGTTTTGTTTGAGGATTCCTGAACAGGCTGAGACTGAAAGATGCGCGTCTACTCATCCGTCACGAACTTGTCTCTCGCCATACTGCATAAAGCACGGTTGTGGTCAGCATCACCATAACAAGTTTGGACGCAAGCAAAGAAATAAAAAGACTCAACCAGATGCTGGGTGTTTATAGTAGCTATAAAGCTCAACCATCTCATTAAGCATTCAAAACCAGCCTCACCTTGGCCGGTAGCGACGCTCACACTGCTGCCCAAGAAAACTGTCAAGAATAATAATTTGCTTCGCTTGACAAATCGGTCGGGATACGGGACTGAACCCTTTATGTGTTTTGGCAGTGTACTTCGAGGGGAATTGTAAACTGTTGCTAAAATCAATTTTTCGCATTGGAATTTGAAAATCAGAGTCGTACTTGAGCAGGGACAAATCCTCACCTTGGCAATTATTTGTTTTTAGTTCTCAGGAATGTCAGTAGTGACCTCAGAGATAAGAAGATGTGGCGGGGACGATGTCACCCTCAAAAAGAAAAAAAAAAATCTGAATTGAATGTATAATTTTGAATAAAAACTCTGTCATATTTTGTTTATAACATGCGTTTTTTTTCTTTTTTTTTATTAACATATGCTATCACTACTGCTTTGGCTATAATTTAAATACCCATTGAAAAGCACTTCACAACAAAAAACTATACAAAATTAAGGCAAGATTCTCACTGGTGCGTAGAAAAAAATATAGATGATTTTTTAAGTTTAGTTACTCGAATTGTGCACGTTTTCGGCTGCTAATGTCCCTAAGCCGACCGTATTTATGTCTGGCTCCCACTTCTCAAAGGGGGAAACAAGTCTGAAACTAAATATTCATAGTGTTCCATGGAACGCCAAAAACGATATATGCCCAGCGCCCTTAAAGTGGTTCTCAAATTCCCTGCACAACAACGCGAAACTTTCTGATTCATTTTTAAACGTAAAGGTATAAAATTGGCAGGCTTGACTATTGAAGAGATTTGGAATCGAATGGCGTTTTATATGTTTTGATAAATAAATTAAATATCGAGCTATAGACGATTGTTGTCACGTGACAACAATTTTTTCTCCTTTCCAGCACTGTCTCATCCGAAAATTCAATTCAAAACGCAAACTTTGACAGTATTTTCTCAAAGATCTTCTGCCTTTATCAAAACATGGAAAACACATAGTTTCTCAATAAGAACACCTGACAATTTCATACGGTTTCAAATGATTCCAAAAAATTAACTCAGAATTGTGTCAGATAGTACCTCCTTTGGACATCCTTAAGTTGGACACTGGTTCTGGGAGATATGCTCAAATATTATTTTTAAATAAATTCCAAAATATATATACAACTCTCCCCGCATAAGTTTAAGAATAGTCTTAAATGTAAGTTTATAAAGGATAGCAATTTACAAAGTTATAGAGGAAATTTTCTAGGTAACTGTGTTTAAAATATTAATAACATGTTAAGACACAATTAATTTATATGTCATTTTCTTAGTTGCCGCCCTTTCATCAGAGCATAAAAAGGAATTTTTCTGAAATATTTAAAGCGGGATGCTAGATTATACTTGGTGTCTTGAACCAGCAGGGGGCCATCCATGTCTCCTGTACGCCTCAACGATTTCCCGAGCTTCAACTCCTATACATGCATAACATCATCTCGGCAATTTCAAACGGCAATTTTTGCGTCATCATGCGCTTAAGACTGCGGGGCCGTTTCACACAGCGGCCTCCAAACGCAAGAAAGGAAAATGAAGTGATGTGACGTGGGCCGAATTGCCAATGCAGCCGGTCCACCAAGAGAACCATTAATTTTGCAGTCGCAGGTAAGGTTTCTTGCATAAAAAGAAAGGTGGCGTATCCGACATCTTGTTTCCAAAAGAATACAACGATTGTTCAGCTTATTATTATTTTTTATCCCAGTGTTATGAATCAAATTAAGATTAAATAACGACTGCTATTGAATATTAAATAGACTTGGATGATATCGCCGAAGGTAAATAAGATAAACTAATTTATCTTAAAAGAGAAAGTAACTAACAACGATTAACGAAAAGTGATACTGAAAAAGCGTATAATACAGATAAGTTTTCACGGGGTTACCTATTTTTTCCTGTAAGGACAATATTAATTTCTTCCTTAATATGGCATTCACCTGTTAGGTTGAAGAATTCTTTGACACAGTACAAGAGACTCATATAATTACTTGCAAAGGCCATGATATTTTATTGTACGACAGTGAGGTGCACTGTTTATATGATACCAAATAATATTAATTCTAAATGTTACAAGTGATGCACTTTGGAGAGTTTTATCAAAGCCAATCTAAATGCATACAAAATATTTATTTGTGAAACTTAAATCAAATAGTCATTTATTAAGTTGAAAACATAACTGTTTTATCTAATGCACTATACAAAAGTCAGACATTATATTATGATTTTCAGTACAATAGAAAATAAATAAATAAAAATAAGTGCTAATTATTTTAACACAATGCATATTTTACAACTAACAAATGTTTGTTTTATTAAAATTCTTTCAAATGAATTACTTAATACTTTACTGAACTGATACTTATTAGTTGCATTTTCACTATAACTACTTCATCTATGCAGAAATTGTTATAAATACTAAATAATTTAAATTTTTGACTTTTTTTTTAGACCGTCTGCAGTAATTTTTTTTCATGACCATATTTTATATAACTTACTCCCTCCCTTTATATTTCGTTATTACGGATTTGTTTATTGTTTATTGAGAACATACATCTGACTTGTGTGCTTGACATCAAGTGCCCGCTTATAAGTCATCGTCAATATACAGGGACGAGATAGGCACAAAGAAATTTACAACACCAGAGAGTTATATCCGGAAGCTCCACAAAGTGTGTGCAATGGAGCTGGCGGGAGTCGAACCCACCGACCTGACTCCTACGCTCACAAGCGATTAGCGGAATGGTGTCTTAACCACTCGGCCACGGAGGCCCCTATTACGGATATATATAGGAAGAGGTAGACATGCAGATATCGTTTTTTGTGACAGTCACAGTTTTCGGTAGAAATAACATTTTAGAAACTATCTGTTAGTAACTTGCAACATATTTTAAACAATCATTATCTCTATCTGAACATTAAAAAATAAAATAAAAATAAAGCACAATTTTCTTAAATTATTTAAAAATTATTTTTAAAAAAATGCTTTAACCGACACTGATTTATATGTATTCTGCTAAAACGAATATTTTGTTGTTATATGATTTCCTTCATCTGGGTGTCTCTATCATCTTTAGTTTTAGTAACTAACTTTTCCCTAAATCTATTATAAAAATCAAATAATTGTGAAGAACGATAAAATATTGCATTATCACCATGGCAAAGCACGTCGGGAAAAATTGTTGTAAATTAATAGATGTAGGAAAAAATAGTAGCAAAAACTAAAGACGGCATAAATACAAAAATAGAGGAAAACCTTTAAATATATATATGTATATATATTTCGCAGAGTATCAAACATTAAAAAAAAATAATAATAATTTTGCTTAAATATAAGGCTTTGGCAAAAATTTTGAAATTTAGTAAAAATAAATTAATTAATTAATTAAAATAAAATAAAAAATCAGTGCAAACCAATATATTTTAGCTAAAAATCTAATTGAAATCATTAAACAGCTATATTAATAAATCAAAATATTTTTTGTTATAAATATTGGTATTAATTGAATTTTCGACAAAATCTGAAATAATTGTATCTAATTTAAATCTAAGCAGAAATTATTTGAATATTTCATCCAAAAAAAAAAAAAAAAAAAAAAAAAGTAGGGCAAGACGTAAACGTAAAAAAATATACATTACATCTCCAAAGAATTATTTTCACATTAAGAGGATTGAGGAAATAAATAACAGGTTCAATGATGTAAAATCGAGTATCAAAAACGTACTTTTCACTATAATACAAGCAGTGTGTAATAAGCAACAACATGGCGTACAGATTGGTTTATATTATAAAATCTTCAGTTTTAGGGTCTCTAGGAGGGTGGGAAGTCGTCATAGTTAAGTAACGATCGGTAGAGAAAATTTAAGTGTTTTCCTGGCGTTAAAAAGCCGTCGCTACTGCATTTCAGAGCGTACATGCTGGGAAGCTGTACCAAAGCTGTGGGGGAAAATTGCTCGGATTTTATTTATTTACTTTTTATATTTTTATGGATTGGCTACTTCAATGGAAATAAAATATTGATATCATGTCAGGATTATTAACATCAGAATACTAAAAAGTCTAAAACTGAGATTACACAAAATAAATATTTTTATTACTCGCTCGAATTTATTAATAGTATTATATAAGCATAAGCTTAAGATCTTTTACGTAGAAACAAGGTGCGATATTGCAAATAAAACTGAACACCAAGTTTGTAATTGTCCTAAAAACTAATCGATTTTATTTTATTTTTCTTCTTTTTAACATTTTTCAACATTAGTTGAAAATATTTATGAATTCGCTTTGTCTGCCTGTCTGTCCGTACTCTAACTCCCGTAAATATACTCGGATTGCCATGTAATACTATAAAATGTTTGGTATTGAAACTGAAGTGTGATGTAGTAATTATAGTTCATTTATAGGAATACACAAAAGAATTCCGCTAACATTATGGTCTAAAAGAAAAATCATTTTCGGTGCATTTTAGTGATCTTACAATACTTTAAACATAATGAAATTGAGGGGGTCGGGGCTCGGGGCAAGAAAGAGCTGAGCCACATTTTTTAACTTTTGAGATATTTCAATTTGAAAATTTGATCAAATACTCAAATCAAGATATAGAACCTAAAGTTTTTTCGCCAATGTCTTAGTAACATTTGAGATATTCTGAGTAACAACATGGCATTGCTTTAATGATATTACTATTACGTTTTTTGTAAATTAGCTATCTTCATTGGGGGCATAAACATCTGGGGCAAAAACGAAACCTGGGACATATGCTGCCATCTACTAACATTTGAAACATACTATATGTTGGATATTATAATTTACAATATTAAGCAACAGATTACGATGCGTTACATTTATTTCACCAAAAATGTGGCTTGGCACTTTTTTGCCCCGACACCCCTCAAATGATATGCATCACTGAGGTGGACCAAAACAAACATGTTTTTCAGGAGTATAAAATTAAATATCATTTATAGTTTGTTTACAGAGACGCACAAAATAATGCAGTTAGAGGACGGACTTTGATCGATTTCATTGTATTAAGAAATGAATTTTATTTTGTTAGTGTTGGAAATTTTTTTATAATCAATGTCTGACGCATGATTTTTCATTCTTATTTTTTTCACTTTTAGAATACAGTGTAAGTTTTCTATTTGCATCGTTTATTTCAGAATAAAAATTGAGTTATTTTAGATTTTTGAGACATTTGAGAAAAAACTGTCTCCTTTTGGGGGTTTCCGCAATAAACGAATATTTGAAGGACGTGAAACGTGGGTATTTAACAGAATATTATTACTGATGATTTCTGTTTCTATCGAAGCGTCTATCAGTGAACTATAAAAACTCATTTTCATTTTTTTTTTTTTTTTTTTTTTTTTTTTTTTTGCGTGTGTGTGTGTGTGTCAGTTATGGGTTTTCCGAAACAAACGAATCAACAGTTAGATGAAACAGTGAGGAAGAACACATATCTCAAATATTTAAAATTTCTAACGGTTGCCTTTCTTTCTTGCATTGCATTATTCTTTAAAAAAATTAACTGATTAATTTCATAAAAGTACAAACTTTTTGTAATGTTTAATAGCATTATAATAGTTATAAAAAGAGTAAAATATTCTGATACAATTGATTTATAACACTTTAATATTTACCACATTTATACTGCATATTTGTGAAATATTTTTTTCAGTAAAAAATATCAAGCTTAATCACAATGGCATTTAGTGTTTTTCAAAATTAACATCACGAAAGTGTAAATAATGCATAAAGAAAAAGTAAAAAAAAAAGCTTATTTAGATATTCATTCTTCTAGCAGCAACATCTGTGTAATTTTATCAAAATGCCATAAATAAATATGATCAAATATTGTAAGCAAATTATTTCAATTTAAAACATAGAAATAAAAAATTCGGTATGTATATTTTTAAATTTAAATATCATAATATTAACACCTGCAAAACATGCTCAGCGTTTCAGCTAAAAGAAAAAAAAAAAAAAAAAAAAAAAAAATAATCTTATTATCATAGTTCTTATGTCGCTTTATTACATCTCGACTATATATTATAATTTTGATATCAGTGGAGGAAGTCTTCCATGCATTTTCTTCTTTTCTACCAGTCGCCCACATTTTAACTTCACAACATGCATACGATTTTATAAACTGTGATTTAAAGAAATAGACCGATGTCAATTTCTATTTTTCCTTTCTTTCATATTAATGTTTTTTCTTCCCTTTTAAGTTTCTGCTAACTTAATCGCAAAAAAGAAGTCGTGGCATTGTCGAAAATGCTGAGTTAAGAATAAAGTAGAAAGTAAAAATAAATAAAACATCTTAAGAATAAAGCGACAGGAGACGGAGATATTTCATTGCAGCTATTTTCTTTTTAGACACTGATCCGCGTTTACAGTGTGGGATACATGTCAGTTAGATGCCAAGGAAAAAGGATTAAATTTAAATCATACACACTTTTAAGTTCAACTTGATTTCTTTAATGTTAAACGGTCATTCATTCATATATATATATATATATAAAGTGGATTTCCTGATTACAAAAAATTATTACGAAATAAACATTGAATGCAATACTGTAAAATTTTTATCATGGAAAAGTCATGCTTTTAAGTTTTTTTTTTTTTTTTTTTTTTTTTTTTTTTTCATCTAGATTGAGGATTCTCTAGACATACGACTTCGTCAATTCAAGGGCGCTTTAAAAAGCAAATTGAACATAGTTTACACAAAAATCCTTCATCTGACACACTGTAAAAAATCCAATTATTAAGTTTTTCATATTTTTGATTACACAGAAAGAAAAAACCCAATTTGGGTCGAAAGATCCTTAGGTATGTGCCCAAATTGGGGTCGTGGCGAGAATTGGAATACCGCTTTGACATTTTTCGAGCTACCAAGGGTGCTCACATGGAAATTTACTGACGTAAGTACTTGTATTCAAAATTTCATAAATGTCTTTACAATATATTGAAACAAGCATATGCCTAATTATATTAGTTTTTTTTTTTTTTTTTTTTTTTTTTGCAATAAATTATTGTAATCGGAGAAAGACTTTATGACCATCCTATATATATATATATATATATATATGTATGTATGTATAAAATACAACTTTTGTTAATAATAACTATTAAATCTCAGTAAAATTGACAATATATATTATATGAACCAATAATTATAACACAATACAAAAATTTATATCCAAGAATGTAAAGTTCACAATTGAAAAAAAAAAGTCGAAATTAATAAAAGTATATGTATATATTATACACACATGTTCGTGGGTGCATTGTACATCTAATATTTTCTTACCAAGTAGGTTATTTTTATATTCATAGATGTGTTTATTTTATGATTTTTGTCTGTTTGATCAAGCATTCTGACAATTATATATTGCAGAAATACATTATGTTATTGTGAATATATTAAGCAACTGATGGCACTTTATAATTATTTTCTTTTAACTTTCTCCCATTTTAAAGCATTATTTTTTTTTTCTTTTAACGTTAATTTACAGACAATTGCACTTGAAGTAATATTGATGACAATCTACTAGCAGAATTACTCATTATAAACAAGTTTACCAATTTTTTAATATCTACCCCATTAAAATCCGTGCGCGTATTTTCTATGTAACCTCACAAACTAGGAAACCACAGGGCGCAGGGCTACGAAATTTGGCCCACGGGTTGCTGGTAGGGGGTCCGTGAACGATTGGGCAAAAAATTCGAAAATTTTAAAGATTTTTTTTATTTTATGTTTTTGACGAATTTTTGCTTTTTTTATGTTTAACCCGTATGTCTAACCAGTTCTAAATGTTTACTGCAATTGTGAGATATATATATTACATACGCCACGCTGCAATACTAAGAAGGTGTAGCGGGTATTACGATAATTCTTTTACCTCGCATGCAAATAATTAGAGATTATTTAATTGCGCTTGATTATTACCTTTCTTAAAAATAAAGAAAAACATTTTGTCACAACATCAAGAAAACTTTTTATTCTATTTATTCCCTTATTCCCACTGAGCTCCATATACAACAGGAGATCTGTCTTCTTATTGCCCAACATGATTTCCATCGGTCAGCGCGAAAGGACACAGTGACGATAATTTCAGCTCGCATTCAGGGCAAAACATGCTGTTTATCGCATTGACATACATTATTAGTGAATTATTTATGAATTAGATAAGTATAGCTTAATTATAGAAAGCATAAATTAGGATAATAGTAAATGAGAATACTAATATCTGAATTTGACAACAAGGACTATTTTTTACTTTTGCCTTGCAAGCTTCATTTGCCTTTCATGCTTCTGACCGCCCGCCGACTCAAAACTTCTGTTACATATGGAGCTAAGTGCTTATTCCAAAGATATCGTTTTATCGTCTGCTGCCATAGCAACATCCCAAATTAAATTTAATTTAAAAAAAAAATTACACAGTAGTAGACATATTTTTCTAAATCGAATAGTTGAACAACTCAACATTTTAACAGGGAAAATCTTATTTCTTATTTAGGTATTTTAAAGTTGTTTGTTGTCATTTTTATTTTTAGTTTTGGTTTTAAAATTAAATTCGTGAACTCCCGTGCGTAGAACGGGTTAAACAGCTAGTGATCATGTAATTTTGATGTAACGATTTGCCAAATTATTAAATGCAAGCTTTTCTCTACCGAAATTAGTAATTAATATTATTTTTTAATAAGTGACCATGGTCGGTAATGAACATTAATCAATAATTTTTAATGTAAATTTAAGAAAGTGTTAATTCTCTCAAATAAACCATTTCTTGTCACTTGTTAAAAAATATGAAAATAAGGTTCATTTTTGAAAAATTCGCGCTTTCATCTTTTCCGTAAAATATTCTGACGCATTTATGGAAAATTTCATCAGTTTGCGCAAACATAACTTAGTCCCAGCTACAGAATGAGCACAAAACAATGAATCCCAGAAAAATTGACTGCCACCTATGTGTGGGATTATTACTAACTTAGCAATACTTAAACTACATCTAAAAAAATACCTAAGATGACACATAAAGATACTTATAAGAATTTCAGAGGAGATAGCAAAGTGTATTGAATTTCCACTCCGAAAAAGCTCCCATATATATATATATTATTCGAGATCTTTTAAATATAAAATTCGCCGCCAATTTACAGAATCTCTTCTAACGAGAGGTTGAAAGAGGCTGCAGAGCTTTGACGCCGATCCAACGTCACATCTAAAGCTTCTGTCAAGGATTATTCGACCGTGAAACGACAGCCAAACGAAACTTCTCGCTCCTCCACCCCCTTTCATATCTCCCCTTACAGAATGTACATACCCTTGAAATGTAGGGGAGAGAATCGTCGAGGTATAAGATTCTATGTGGGGGAACCTGGATACAGGTATTTAAAATTTGCTATCATAAGAATTCTTTGCACGAGTGAACACAAAAAAGGAATAATTTCCGATTATGTATAAAAAAAAGTAAGGATTTAATTTTTCTATTATCTGAAACTTTATCTATACACATGCACACTTACTTCAAAAATATGTTAATTCACACACATCAACGTATCATCAATCAGAAAGGACAGTTACACCCGTGTAAGAATAAACAACCTGTTTTTGTAAGCACCTCAAGAGTATTTAATATTAGTCATAGCGTGACTAAATAACACAAGTTAATATCTGATGCAAAATTTAAAAGCTAATTTTCTCAGCATAGCTAAATGTATCTTTTTTTTTCTCAGTCCTATATCAAAGGTGTTTTATATTGTTCTTTACAGTTGTTGATCTGAGAAGTTCATGTTTAAATCGTTGCACATATTCGTATATGATTAGTAAAAGCTATAATTCAAAATTAAAACCTGACGTCACATGATAATCATACTTTTCATTTGCCATCACCACTTACGTGATTAAAATTATTAGGTTGACATCACTATGAAACAACATAGCAACATCACTAATAATAAGAACTAATGAGACTTTGACCTTCCAAGATCCCGCAATTACATTATTCGGCGATAATGACATTTTGACAACAAAAATATTTCTAATAAAGCAGGAAGGACTTTCTTAATAACATATTAAATGTATATAAACTGTCTATAGGTTATACAAAACTTAACTTTTCCTGCATCTTGATTATTTCACAATTATTTCTGAATATTTTTGTTTATCTCTTTGTTATCATAATCTAATAAGGAATCACAAATATATATTTGCTTATGACCTTATGAATATTAAAAATTCACAGCAAATGAATTGTAGGAAATAAAAGAGACGAAGCAAATGTGAAACTTTCAGACGATATGGGCGTATGTGTGTGAGAGAAAAAAGGTGTTGAAGTGCAACTTTTCTGTAGGTGGCTTTACCACCCAGATGATGGAGGTGAGGTCCTTACAAACACTCCAAGATAAATGGAAAAAAGGGTCTCTTTTCTTTAAGGCAATAACCAACAACACCGAAAATAATTAAGGTCAAACAGGCTCGTAAACGGTAGTGACCTTTATTTTTCTACCCTGACTAGGTGCCACTCGCATCACGTTCAAAGAAAAGAAATTAAAAACGAAATCCCTTTGCCCTGCTAATTGCTGTTGAGAGCACAAGTCAGCATTCTGCTAAATGGATGGATGGCGCATCATAGTCTTCTGCCTCACAGATAGAAAAGGGGAAAAAGGCAGAAACAAATTATTGGGATCCAAGGAGGGGTGTGGAATCACTTAAAAGGTAAGGGGGCAAAAGACAATGAGAAAACTGGGGATTAGCATTTTTCATTTCGTGAAAGTTAGTTAGCTTTCGAGCGGTTGTGAGAACAAGGGGTCACATCCAAAATAAATTAACTGCTAAGCAAGGAATGTAAATAGCAAACCAGTTAGTTTTAACACCCAATTGCTCTAGTCTGTGATTGCAATCTACGAAGCCTATTAGGATGATTGTGTGAAGATATACGGTAAGTGAATTTCAGGTAGCCATCATTCTTTGATTTATTTACACCATAAAACTCTGAGAGACTCTTACTTTTATTTGTTTTAAAAATGAAGAAATAATAATGAAAAAGAAAACCAGTAATCATTTTTTTTTTCTCTTCATCACACTGAATCCTATCCCATAATTTACCGAGTTAATGAAGTCATTTAATTTAATTTATCTGCAATGTCCCAATTAAAAGTGAAAAAAATTGCTCGAATAAGTGTTGGTTGTTTGTATTCTTATTTATGTCCCAAGGTCCAAAAAGGACAAAAAACGTGAAGTGTTGATGGAGAGCCCAATTAAAACATTCTCATTCTCACGATAAGCGGGAAAAACATCCATAAGTTAGAAATAGAAATTAATTTCCTAGAACCATATTTCATCTGGTCTCCTCCTCGAAATTCCCAAATCCAAGAAGATATTTTGCATGGTTTTAGGGGATATTCTAGCCCTTTATAAATGGTATATATTTAACAAGGATATTTTTTTTTTCTTATTTTCTATTATACCTTCTAATATACCTCGAGGCTGCTCATGCAGAAACATAAATCCCGTATTTGACTCTGTCCCATCATTTATCGAGTCAATGAAGCTATTTAATTTATTTATTCCGTCGTTATATGCTGCATTTTTTGCTTATTCGGGATCCTTTCTCCCTGATCATTATTTAATCCGCCTCATTTCCAAGGCGCTCCCCAAAAAATCTCCATTAGAAGCTGCAAGCTCTGAATTCGATGATCAGGCCAAGCCTATCGAAAGGTGCAACCTGTTATTAAAACCAACGGATCTGTGGCAGTCAGCGACGAATTAAGTTTCACTGGATTGCAGTGATCAAACACGACAGTAAAGGGCTCATAATTGTTCGATGTAGAAATAAAATACTTACCAGAGAAAAAAAAATTCTAGGAACATTTATTCTTTGCAATCCCTGTAATAAGTGTTTCTAAGAATAAAATTTATAAAAGTAACGCCTGAGTCTCATAGAATGTTTGGAAATTATTTCTATGTTTAATTTAGAAACGTAATTATATTTGATATGAAAAGTAAATAAATACTAGATGGAACCCGTCAAAACTTGACGGTAAACAATTTGATATGAATTACAAATTTTATATGAATATTGCTCGAGCATGTGACAAAAACCTTAGATATGTTTAAAATCATTGTTGATTTCTGAAAATTTTCTCAGTGCAGGATTTCTGCAGCTATACGTAAAAAATCTAATTCATGAAGTGTGAAAATAAAAATTATCACTTGCGATACACCCAAGAGGTATAGTGAACTCTAACCCTTTATTAACCTTTCAGTGGCTATATGCGTTGAAAAGTTTTAGACAAACATTGTTTGTCAAAAAATTTCCGGTACTTCTCCGTTATACGGACACCATGACAAAATGTATGCTAATGCATAATGTATGTAAATGTATGTTGGTTAATGTATGTATTAAATGCATGTAAATGTATGCTTGGGGACAATGGTGTCCGTATAACGGAAAAAGTACCAAATATTCCTCTTACATATTTTTAACTGACGTAGTATGGGAAGTGTTTCATATTCTGTGCTGGTTGGCACGATTGGCCAAAAAATCCAAAATAGCGCGAAAAGGGATGTGACGTCACGTAGATTAAGTTCACTTCAGTAGTTAAAAAAATCACAAATTATTGCATGCTATTTGTAACTAATATTCAAAAACAAAGTTTTCGCCAAATTGGCGGGGGAAAAATAGCGCCAATGTGGTGCGTATATGACATCTGTGCCCAATAATCATGGATTTAATTAATTTTGTAATATGCGGTGCAACCAAAACAATTTTGAGTAAATCGGCACAAATATCGCAGACGCACCGGGGTTAATTTTTGGCACCTAAATGACGATTTTTACTTTCTATGGCAACCTGATGTTTAATATGTGTATAAATAAATAAAATAAAATAGGTACTTTTATGTTAGCTGGGCGTCAGGGATAACTCTCAAAATCTTGTTTCAATTGGAATCATTTAAATTGCAACATTTTACGTGAGATTTGTCATTCATTTGATATGTTTATGTTTAGATATTTTATTATAATTATATTTTAGCTAATTTTAAGTAAGTTTTTTTAAGATTTTATATTACAATGTTAAAATATTACCTTGTTGATATTAGCTAATGTCAAATGTCAAAAGATTGGTGAACCACAGAGTTTAGAGAATAAACTCTATGTCCTCAAGGTGGGAGTTGCCGACTTATGACGTCATAAGCAGAAGTAAATGTTTAATTGAAAATTACGGCTAATTAATTAAATTTTCGAACAAACGAATGCACGATAACAAATCTGTGTCCAAATATCTTTCATTTAAAAAAAGAATGGTGTAGTTTGATGCAGTAGTTTGTTCTTACGGATTGTCGAAAGAAATCGCTTAGCGTTTTAAATATATAGATATCCAATGGTCGGACAATCGTGGTTGAGATTTTTTCCAACAGAGTGAAAATATGCCGGGACCAGAACTCGAACCTGGGTACTTTGGTTTGCCGTACCAATGCTCTCCCTACTAAGCTATCCCAACGATATCCTGGGCTGGCATATTTCACTCTTATTTGCTGGACAAGGCTGCGAACTGCAGCGCTAATTTCATTCATCCAAGCTATAACTATAGTATTTACATGGTGAATCTTGAAATAGCAGGGAAACTCCTGAACGGAAATATGCCAGCCCAGGATATCGTTGGGATAGCTCAATAGAGAGAGCGTTGGTACGGCAAACCAAAGTACCCAGGTTCGAGTCCTGGTCCCGGCGTATTTTCGCTCTGTTGGAAAAAATCTCAACTATGATACTCTAACCATTGGATATAATTTACCTAGTTGAATATACTTTCCTCTGTTCATTATGAGTAAATTAAAAATTTTCGTTGATGTTTAAAAAACTACTCAAGATAATTAATCTAATAACAATAAATAGACTGGTTTATACAGTGACAATATCATCATGAAAAAATATGCAACTGACAAACACGACAGCAAATGATCCAATTAAAATACTACGAAGAAAAATTTCTAGAATATTTCCTAGGAAACATAATCTTCACAACCCTTCCGCAACATTTGTTTCTAAGAATGAGTTAAGTCATTATACTGTACCGTATACTGTTAAGTCCCGTAGAAAGTTTGGAAACGATTTCGATATTGAACTTAAAAGTATAATTATATTTAATATGCGGAAAAAAAGCACGAATTAAAATTTTGCATTGATGTTTAAAAATAGTATATGCTTTTTTTTTCTTTTAATTTAAATTGCGTATATGGGCGTTAAGGCTCTTCATGAGTAAAATCTCAAATTCCTCTCGCTACACTGCAGAAAGAATTTTTTTTTTTTTTTTTTTTTTTTTGATTTTACATTCCAGTTGCCAGTATTGTATTGTAAAATCAACAGTTTTTTTTTTTTTTTTTTGTGTGTGTGTGTGTGTGTGTGATGTTAAAAAAAATTCGCGTGTGATGCATTTGTATTTTTAAACTATCTCATTAGGAAATTAATATTTTTAATTTCTGCTTTCTGTTTACTGTTCTTAAAGGATATCTCCTTTTTGTTTTAGATGTCAAAATACCTTTAAAATATCTGCTTAATTTTATCTGTTAAAATCTGTAAAAAGTGTTAAAATTTTACTCAGTTTCGCTAAGATTTAAACACATAAAATTATAAATGAAGTACATATATTTTAGAAATAATTTGACAGCCTAGAAAGAAAGACACACCCTTTAAGAACAGTTACAGAAAAAACAGAAGTTAAAAATATTAATTTTATAAGGAGATATTTTTAAAATATCTCCTTATCCTACCAATCCCGTGCATCACACGCCCATTGGTTTAACATTAGCGAGGAGAACTTGAAATTTTACTGATGAAGAGCCTAAGTTGTCAGCTCCACTTGATCTGTGAACTCTGACGCTTTTAAGTAAAAAAAATAAACTTTAATATACTTAGTCTAATAGTATTTCAATTGACATGAAGTAAATAGAAACTTTTTGTTGCATTCTCTTTAAAAAACAATTTCCCCATGAAGAATGTTAATTTTATCGGTCTCAGAAATAAAGAAATAAATAAATAATCGTACGATTACATTCATAACATTTGTTAAAGATTTCCTCGTTATTTATTTCTTCCAACTATGTTTTATAACAAAATGAAAAATGCTTATGCTGCAATGCACCAGTTACTAGAAAAAAGATGAGTTATAGAAAATATTTATAGTGTTACACAGAAAAAAAAAAAAAAAAAATTGGGTCGAAAGATTCTTAGGTATGTGCCCAAATTGGGTCATGCCTGTTTTGGTTACCACCGTGTATCCATTTTAGGCACTGTTAAATACCCATTTTCAAAAAATAAATAAATAAATAAATAAAATAAAATAAATAAAATAAAATAAATAATAAAAAATAATATATATATATATATATATATATATATTTTAGTCCTACTTAGTCGCTTATATTATATTATCGGTCAAAATTTATGCACAATAGCTAAACTAAAATTCAATGAAGATTCCAATTCAATATATAAACGACTGGATTTTTTAAAAGGAACTAAATTGTTATTTAATATATCATCGTTTTTTGGATGCTACTATCCATCTACGATAGAGATTGTAGTAATAATCTGACTAAATCTCCTTTCCTCCAAAAAACAAAAACAAAAAAAAAACACATTCGGTTTTGAGCAAAATGATGAAATGTGTCTGAAGCAAGAAATGAAGTTATTCAGAAGCAAACGAAAGTAATCCATTGTAATAATACAATAAATGCATCAAGAAAACATTATCAGTTTACTTCGTTCTACTAGTATCAGAAACTGAGTTATTATAATGAATCAAGCGGATAGTTAAAGCATCATGTTCTGTTCCGCAGCAATTCATTACGATTCGATTTAATGTAATCTTTTGGGTAGCATTACGACCAATCGGATGGTCAGCGAACTTTAGAAAATGAGGCTGGTTGGAATAAAATGCAAAAAAGAACAACTATTCATCCTAGAAAAAGGAACAAAATAAAAATAAATAACTGTAACTTTTCAAAAGCGATTGGGTGTGATCCTGGCACCGCGCGTGCTGATTATTACATACACCTCCAAGCCAGTCCAAATATGTGTTTTAAAAGAATACCGAGAGATCTAAAAAAATTACAAAAAAAAAAATAATAATAATAATTAAAAAAAAAAAAACAGACAGGTGTCGGGATAAGTGTGTACAGATCTGCACACATTTCTTACACAAACGTAAGATGGCTCTGATTATGGATCAGATACGGGACGATATATATTTACATGGTGAGATGAAGTACTGCCTTATTAGATCCATGAAGCCAAGAGACGGGAGGGGGGGGGGGTGAGATTAGAAATCTTGACAGGTTATGAAGGGGGGAAGTTAGTCAGTAGTGTGAGAACGGGCCCTAACGAGGTGATAATGGGCCTTGTATTCGCAAATAATATTCGAGGCCAGGCGCCTTTGTCTACGCAGATAAGGTGGGCTTGCCCGAGCCGTCCACTGCTAAGGATGATCTATCGTTGGGCATCTTGAAGAGCGCTGGTAAGGGGCGTCAAAAATTGCCTGCATCCCCCCTTCTATCTGCATGCCACGTCTATTCACGTATCCTCATCGCACACGTGCAATTATCAACCACAAGAAAAACGCGATGGTCAAACCCTCCACACGTCAAGAAGAAACCAGGCGAGATAAACTTTTGCACCCCCCCGCACACACACACACACACTCGTACATGAAAGTGTTCTTACATCTTCGTATTCTCTCCCTCCCTGCCCCTTTGCCTTTAACGTAAAATATTCTGAGGCTGCCCCCCTTTTTTTTGCGCGCATAACCTCACCCTTCAAAAAGATCAGCATCCATCTTCCTGGCTAGAGCCAAGTCGTGAGTTTCAAAATGGAAAAGTGCAGGGAAGGGAGGTGGGCATCTCAAAGTAGATTTTTATTTTGTTTTATTTTTACTTTCTTGTCTCACTTCCCCCCCCCCCTCTCAAAGCTTTTAAAAGAAAAATGAAACAGGTGGGTGGGGAGAAGACAAATATTTAGTAAAGGATTACATGCTTTGCGATCGAATTACAACTCTGAAATTGCAACGTGTCTTCGAACAATTACAGGTGAAAAATGCGCCCCTGTTCTTTTTCCGAAAGTCTTCGCTGAGAATAGTGGATGCGAAAAACAATTATAAGTACGTTGGGATTTTTACTTTTTGTCAATGGTACATTCATAGTAAGGACTTTTACAAACAATTTTGTTTTTTCGTAAATATTCTAAAATGTTTTAATTTTTGTCAGTTTATATACTATTTGTTTAACTGAGAACATATTTAAGACTTGTTTGATTGACACATATGCCCTCGGATAAGCCTTCTTCAAGATGAGGACCGAATAGACAAGAGATGACGAGGATGACTACATCGGAAACCCAGCGGACCGGATAGACAGGGATGGGGATGACCACCCCAGTAAACCCAGCGAAAGCTTTCGAGTGTTAGTGCAATCCTGGAGGGAGGACAGGACATATATAAGGAAACAAACAACACTGAAGAATACAACCAGGAACTCTACAAAGAGTGTGCAACAGAGTCATCGGGACTCGAACCCGGCGCTGCCTTATACACTGGCAAGTGATTAGCGGAGTGATGCTCGACCACGGAGAGTCCATTTTTGTCAGTTCTTAACTTCTGTCGGAAATTATACAATGACAACAAACGATACTATTAAAACTGCCGAGTTTGTGGATATGTTGATTAAGTCATTTCCATTTATGGCTTAAAAAAGGAGATATGATGAAGTCACAAAATAAAGACACTTGGTGACTTAATTTTGACGTCATTTGGGGACTCATCACAAAGCAACGATCATAATTACTTTACAGTGAACTCACCAATTGATGTTCGTGTGAAAGTCAGGAGGTAACTTCATTTTAATATCACCTGTGGCTCGTTAGAAAGCAATGGTCACGGTGACTTCACAGTGGAATCACCAAATGATGGTCACCTGAGAGTCACTACATAACTTCATTGTAACATATCCTGGTGACTCGTCACAAAGCAATGATCACGGTGATTTTACAGAAATCCCTAAATGACGGTGACCTAAGATTCCTAATGACACTAATGAAAAACATCACATTGGGGTCTCCGTAGTAACTGCGTGACACTTGAGACATCGCATCAACGGGATGTGCTATAAGGAAATCATGGATGTATTATAATACATCCATGAAGAAAATATCTAGTTGTTACACCTGCTGTTCTTGTATGAGCTACTCAAAATTAACTTCTGTGTACGACAATCAACTTTCTGTGCTTGTCCTTTAATTTATGGACACTGGTATATTTACCTTAAAGATAACCCCTTGATTACCGAGCGATAGAATCTTTAGAGAAGAATTTTTTATTAAACAACTAACACAAGTGATAACTAGCCAAACGTATCACAATAATCTGTCATCTGACAAAAGGTGAGATCGTCGTTCTTGAGATGGTGACGGGATATCTTGCCATTCCTATGATCATCGATAATTAGTTTAGTAACTTTTTTTCATATATATTTTTTTCCCTCTGAAACGTCGCTTCGTCACATAAGGCTAAGTTTTCGACTAACAAGGTTGGAGATCATACGAGATAAATAAGAGATTTATGCGAGTTTGTAGGTGAGTGAGACGGAAGAGGTACATCCAAAAGTGTCGCAAACATTGCCGTGACTGTCATTAACACTACTAGAGTGGCGCCCGAATAGGAAGTCAATCGCTATTTTCAAGAGTAATTAATGGAATATAAAAAAAGAGTTTCATACATTTATATAGGTTCATATACTTCAAGCGTTTATTAGATAAAACGAGAGTTATTCGTAACATTAAACTACAACGATAATCTTATTTTCCTAAACAAATTTCTGTCAAAGTAATTATTCAAGATTATTTTCTAAGGTCAAAATTTCTTCTCACGAGAAAATGACGAATGTTGTTTTAATTGAAACGATACACATTTAAAAAAGATTGTAAATAACCAATGATATTTAAATTTTCACAAGAAGACGAAAAGAAAGAAATTCCTCTTAATAAGAATTTTTGCAAAAATAAATTTTCAGTCGTCAAAATGATTACTATATCGCCCGATATGGCAATCAAATTAAAGCCGCAAGAGAGTAAAAATATTATCTCAAACTTTTGTCTACTGTCTTTCAGAGTTTCCTCAACTATAATAACATTTTTACTCTCTTCTATATATACATAAGAAGAAAGTGAAAATTTCCGACTTCAGTTTTTTGATGGATTTACACGTTTTGGGATGTCTTAAATACGGTTTCACTATTCTTGAAAAATGTCTGTCTGTGAACACAAATTTTGTGAGTGCTCTGTCTCAAGAACCAATGCACGGGATCTCACGAAACTTCATATTCCGTCAGACCTTGACTGATGCTGATTAGGCTTGGGGGGTTTTCTCTAAAGAGGTGGGGCTGCTATGCTGTATTTTTGACTATTTCCATGATAGCTATATTTGGTCATCTTGGGAAGGAATATTATTAAACGGCATATTCAGTAAGAGCTTGGTACATCTAGGTATTGATACGGTTTTGGTGCATGCAGCCCAACAGGTGGCGCTGCTATGTTCTTCTATTCAAGATTTTCATGATACTTATTATCTCAGCATTTATGGAATGGAATTTGATCAAATTTTGTAATCAGTTAGACCATGGCATATTTATAATCTGTGGTACTCCTTAGGTTTCAGTGTATATTGCTCAACAAGGGGCGTGGCAGTGCTGTGCTTTCCATGATTTTTGTGATAGCTATAGCTCATCATCTATAGAATGGAATTTCACCAAATTTAATATCCAAGATATTTATTAAAAATTATGTTGATTCCATTCTGGCTTTGTTTACTCTACATGGGGCGCTGCTGTGATGTGTTTCTCACGATTTCCATGATAGCTGTATCTTAGAAACGATGAGATGGAATTTCACCAAGTTTAATATTATGTACAATATTTATTAAAAAATTATGTTGATACAATTTTGGCTTTGGTCATTGAATAGAGACATTTGTATGCTATTTTTTGCAATGAACATTGTAATTGTATCTCAATTTCTAATGGGTGGAACTGCACCAAATTTTATATTTTAAATAATTAATTAAAAATATTTTCTTTCAATTTTGCGTTTGAAAAAGACAAAATTGAAAAATACACTTTTTGTTCTGTGCTTTTTTTATTCGCTGACCACAGTAACTTAAAATTAAATTCCAAGAAATGCACTATACTTCGTAATTGATGGTGTCTAACGCGGCTATTTAAATCAACATTAGAATAATATAACATAAAGCTTTGGGATGGAAACAGTGTACTAGTTTTACATTTATTTGTTTTAAATATTGTTTTCCCTTTAAAACGTCGCGTCGTCGTTTCGTCAGATAAGGCAAAGATTTTGGCTAATAAGGGTGGAGATCATAAAAGATATAAAAAAGATCTATGAGAGTTTGTAGGTTAGTGAGGCGGAAGACAGTACATCCGAAAGAGTAGCAAAGATCGTCGTCTCTGTCATTAACACTACTAGTGGCGCCCGAATAGGAAGTCACTCTCTATTTTCAGCAGTACTTATTCATTGATGGAATAATAATGAAGAAAATAAATAAAGAGTTTCACATATTTTTATAAGCTCATTGACTCCACTCATTCATTAAATATAACTTTCAAAGAAAGCAGTTTATGGATTATTTATAATCTGTATTTTTTTTCGCCAGAGAGATTTGGAGTCATGTTGCATAACATGCAAAAGATGCTAAATAAAAGAGTAGAGATAAGAATAACGGGTACTTTTCAACTGTAAGGGTCTTGGCAATTTTTGGTTTTTTAATCTTGGCGCAATTCGGGCTTCAGAAACTGAGATTTTTGCCAAATGATATAAACAGCTGTGAAAACAAACCTAATGAACTTTTTATGCTTGTTTATATATATATTTATATGTATAAAAATTCTATTTATATATAGTATATATATTATTATTATTATTGTTTTTATATACAAATTGCTTCTGTTTGTATATAAAAACGGGTAAGTGGCTTCTATATATTAAATTAATGGTAAAAATATTGGAAAAATTGCTTGTCTAATATGAAACAGTGAATGTGTTGCCAAATTTCCTTCTCACGCCAAGCCCATTTTCTCTACATCGCCAAGGCAAATACTAGAAATGTGCTGAATAACATCTCATATGCATTATAAATCAAGTAAATGTCAAATTTATACTAAATTATGAGTGAAACAGAAGATCTGCTGTTATTTTCAAAATGAAGTCATAATTTAAAGAAAAGTAATTTAGATAAAAATAAAATTACAAATTTCAGTACGACATACAAAATCAATCTGTTTAGTTTAAGATAATGTTTATGTTTAATTTATTTATTTTTGTCTAATGGTCTTTGTTGCAGAACTTTTATTTATCCATTTTGTAAAATATTTATAAATAAAGGGGAATTTTTTCTTTTAGGTTTTATAAATACAGTGAAATCTGTCTAAGGCGGAATCGCTTGGGACTGAAAAAAAATTCCGCTTTAGACAGATTTCCGGCTTAGACAGAAAAACTTTATAGACATCCCGTTCACAGAGTATTAAACATTTCTTTGGCTAAAAAGTAAAACTAAAGTATCTTTTAACTTTTTAAATTAAATAAACATGAAATCTCAGTATATATTTTTATATATTTATAGTAATATTAATTTACACTACAAATTAATAGTACACAAACACACTGGTATATAAATCAAAACTACAGATTTTGGTGAAAAAAACATTTATATTTTTCCTTAATAAATGCCTTAAAATTCTATTATCTGAAACTTATTTAGAAAAAAAAATCGAATATTGTTGTTTGTTCTTTTTTTTTTTCTTAATTGCTTCTTTTTCGGTAGCACATTGTATTTCAGTTAACATTGGTATTATTTCATAATTGTTTCGCTTTATGTAAAAATTTTGCAAAAGCATTAAATTCTTAAGAGCTTCTTCACATAAGCTTTTAATTGGGATATTTTGTTCTTCGAGTTTAATAATTTCAATTCTGTCTTTTAAGGATAAAGTATTCGACGAATTTGATTTATTAATCCATTTAGGAATAATGACTTAAATTATAACGAATCTCGTCTTTATAATATAAGAGTGTGTACGACAACGATATTGTCTTGCATCTAGCACTTCCTGGGTACACAAACTAAAGTTGTGTACACTTTCACAGTCTGCATTTTCTTTACCTGTTGAAAAGAGCTAGTAGATATTTCGGAAAGTTGTGGCAATATCCTGTTTGTCTGAAATTCAGTGAAGAAATCAGCCCTTTTTGTATATTATACGACAAACGAAAGTTAACAATTGACCAGGGGCGAAAATACTTCAGGGGATGTTGAAAGTGTGCTGAAATCCCCCCAATGTGGCAGCCCTTTCTTTTTAAACAGATCTTCTTACATTACAGAAACCGAAGAATCAACTTGTCAGAAATCCCGTGACCTGTTGTTCAATAATTCGCAGTCATATACAATAATAGAATCATGCTAATATTCCCAAACCGCTTCAGCAATCAGTGAGGCCTTCTTCTGACCTCTGGGAGTGAAACTGGACAATACATGTCATTATGAATAGATAAGGTTTCTTTCCATTTATATTTCGCAACGGAATTTTCTTCCGTCTTAAAAGGTAAATTATCTACCTGCAACCCCAGAGTGAATGTCCGGTTCCGCGTTACACAGATTGTTTCCGTCTTAGGCAGATTTCTTGGAAATTTCTATGTTTAAAAGCGTGGGACTCTGAAATGTTTCCGGCTTAGACAGATTTCCGGCTTAGACAGATTCCGGCTTAGACAGATTCCACTGTATATTGCTCTCGAAGTTTGATTTTTGAAATCGAATAACATAAAAAAGTTAAAAACACGATATGAATCTCCCTAATGATCTTTAATATTGTGCTCTTTGGAGTCAGTTAAATCGAGCAGCGTTAATGAAATTTTATCACAGAAATTTTCAGCGAGACAAATTTAGTGTTAATAATGTGTTACTTTAAACTTCAGTATTTTATCTTACTGAAAGAATCAACTTTGCTCTGTGTTTTAGAGCTACAAAAACATAAAAAATACCAGTGGACCTGTGAAAAAAAAAATATATATATATATATATATATATACAAATATATATATATATAAATCGTATTATAACTGCATTAGAAGGTGACATAATCTGTTTCGGCAGAAAAAAAAAAAAAAAAAAAAAAAAAAACATGGGATAAAGAAAAATACACTAGGCATTTGAATTTAAATTCTGCTTTTTAATCATAAATATAAAATAAACCCGTGTAGCAACTATGTCCCACTTTATCTTTATCGAACTTTTTTCATAATCATTGCTATGGTATTTTATTTTTGTGGCAACACTCATTTGAGGAAAATCTTTCCTTTCACTTATTTAAACAATACCGATTTAATTTTTAATTAATTGCAATTTTTAATCAAAATACATGTTTTAACAAAATGTGAATGCACTATGTCAGAAGCCGCTTCAAAAGCCTTTCATATGATATCTCATTTATTGTTCTGTGTTTTTTATTTGCTTAGAAAAAGGGATGTTGACAACAGAAATAATATATAGGAGGATTCCTCGAATGCATCTTTGCACGTTTCCTCATCTTGACACTCTTTTACCTTCTTTAACCCACAACTCAATCGTTTCCTAATTTACATTTTTCTTGAATAAAATCAGCCCTCCATTCCGGCATAAGGACCAAACCTCCTACACAGAATTCCTTCCTGTGAAATTTTAAATGCGACTAAATCCTTGGACAAGTTTAGATTATTAGAAAAGTTTTCTTGGCGAATAACACACACAACAACCGCTCTCCGCTAAGTGATGTATAAAATGTGATTTTAATTACTCTTTCAGCCATCCTAGAGGGCGCTACATTAGTATAAGACCTGCATTGATAAAAATGAAACTCATGCATTTTGGCGGGACGTATGTTGTTTTATTTGTGTTTATGAGCATTTGAGAGTTTTCTCCACGTATCCGCGATAATTTATCAGCGTCCGGGTAAGTTCCGGTGCATGGCATATCCGTTGGACAATTGTGGTATCGGACTCGGAGAAGTTGATTCGCTACTTCGAACCAGGAAGAAAATTCAGGACTGTTTACATCTGAATTATTTCAAGTGAATTGTAACAATTTAAATTAGATAACAAAAACGAAAAATCCTGCATCAGGCATAGATTATGAAACACTTTCCAACAGTAGTAGAATATTATAAAGAATTTTCTTATATATATATATAATACAATGAAATGATGCATCTAAATAAGCAGTTTGGAAATATGAATGTCATCAATAGAATGCTAATTAATCACATAGCATTCTGATGTGCCTGTCAGAAACCATTCGAGAAATTGACCATACAGCTATATGTACTAAATATATGTGATGTATATACAGGGAACATAAATAAAAAGCTGTTTAATGGAATGTATGTGACCTCAGCTAAGCTACTCCTGGAAATAATATTAGTATCATTGATGAATTTTCACGAATAAAGAATTAACAAAACTTTTGCCAAATGAAAGGGGGGCCCCAAAATGATACCGTGCTTCCCCTAGATTTAGACGTTAATCGGGCCCTGTCGGAAACAAGGAGCGTCTACTTCAGCGCTATTTGAATGAGGAAGATAGTTACTACCATTTCTCGTATTATCCTTACATTTCACACAAAAAATTATCAAACTTCGTTAAAATATCTTCAATATTATTAAAGTTATGAGGAGAAAAAAAAATCCGAATTTGCATTAGGACACTCTGTATCTCTTGACTGAATAAATGAATTGTGACTCTACTTCCAATACAAAAAAAAAAAAAAAAAAAAAAAAAAAAAAAATGTTGATGTCTGTCTAGTCTTTTCGGAATCACCTTGTATATAGCTTATTATGCAACGCATACACTGCCAAAAAAAAAGGTAATTTTATGGTATAATACTGGCATCCTAGCTGCCAGTATTAAACCGTGAAATTAACAGTATTAAACAGTAAAATAAGCAATTATACGCTACCGCGTTAATTCCGTAAATTCAACATTTTTTTTTCAGTGTATCATGCACGAATATTTAAATAAAACTAAAAATAAAGAAAACGATATCTTCTCCAATTCACTCACTGGAGGTATCAACTTTTCAATTTTCACCCAACATCCAGTCACCCTTGTATAATTTTGACTGCCTCCTAACGCGACGACAATGAATGCTAATGTTACGCCTTCAAGCCTATCTTGTCTTTGTGAAGCGGCGGACAACGGATCACGCAACAAACAAACCATTTTTTGACCTTCCAATAACCAAAAGAACAAAATCAGTCTGCGATGCAAACGCCCGGGGGCTACATTTTCTCACGGACGGAATCATCAGAAAATCCTCACGCACACCTTTCGCGAACGGATGATGAGAATGATGGGTGTGCCTCCCCCCCTCCTCCCCCTTTCTCTCTGACTGTTTCGTTTCTTGGCAAGCGCAGAGGGGGAAATATTTGCAATTATTCAGTGCTGAGATTCTCGTGAGGAGTTTTCGTATTGGTTTTGCTGATAGCCCCTAACGAATCATTATCGTTGTAAATCTTAACTCCATCTAATGGAGCGCACGATCGCAGTGAGCCCGCAGAAAAAAAAGAAAGTCGATCATTAAAAGAAATAGAAATGAAGATTATTAAAATGACGTAAATGTCTGATTGCATTAGGATGTTTGGTTATGAAACAGCAGCTCTTGTTTGGTGAAAGAAATATCTTTGTAAGGGGACGCTGCTCCGGCAGAATGAAATACATGGGGAAGCAGGCACAATATTAGAATATGTGCCCAAAATTTCGTAAAAATTGAAATAACAAAATAAGCTTCTACCCTTTTTTTGTTTTGTTTGGTTTGAAACAGTTTATTTTATTTTTCATAAGAAGAGACACCCCCCCCCCCCCCTGAACGCTCCATTTAAGAGAATTTTATACATATGAACGTCAAAGGGAGACAGAACTAAAATTTTGTCTTCGACGGGAGGTTCGGGAAGATAGATCTCTCCTGACGGAATAATACTTAATTCATTTTTCTTTTTGTGATTAATTCTTTTAAATTAATTCAGAAGAATACATTTATTTTTTGTTCTTTCAAAATCATGAGAGAAAAAGAAAATTTAGCTAGTTAAATTTGATATTCCACGGAGTGTCAATTGTCCTTCTTCTTGCGGGCATCCATGAAGGAGTCACAAATTTGAAAAGGTTGATCTTCATAGAACATTTGTATTTTGTATCTATTACATAATTTTTAAGTTTCTTCTAACACATGACAAACATAGAAACAAGTAAATGGTCGGTATTGTAGCTAAAATTTCTTAGAAATAAGGAAGTTTGTTAAATTTTTCGTTGATAATTTAAGTAAAAATTAAATTTGAAAGATAAATTAACATGTCTAATGTTTTTAATCATATTTATAAAATTAGATTAGTAGTGTAAATTAATACAGGAAAAACAATTGCGGATTTAGATTGTGCAGAATGGGGGGGGGGAATCAAGTATTTGTATTTATTATCTTATACATTTTATTTATAAGCAATTTTGTTTCAAAGTCTTTATTTCACAACTTACAGAAATTTTACAAGAACAAAAATAAAATAAAATATATTAAAATAAAGCAATTAATAGTTTAATTAATCGAAATAATGTCCAAAATATGCAGATAAAATCATTAATAAGAAAAAAATAGCACTCAATGTCAAAATATTTTGCTGCTGCAAATGGTGATGAATTAAAGATATAAATGTGATGTGAATAAATATTATGATATAAAACTATAAATAAAACGAAAATAAATCATAAATGAATGGTAAAACAATGATAAAATCTATTTTCAACAGAAAATAGATCTCTTTTATAACTTGTTATTTTTAACTTGCTATTAAATGTATTTGACGTAAGTATTAACGGTGGTCATTTGTTAACAAATAGAACAGAAAGAAAGAAAAAGAAAGAGAAAAAAAAAGAGGTGCAAAGGTGTATGTTATCGAAGAGTAAAAGCAACTAAGCTATAACTTTAAAATTTTGCATAATCAATATTTACAAGCAGATTAATCTGCGCCAACAAATTTCGCCAACTTTGCATGTTCATGAGAAAGAGTGCGTGCGAGAGAAAACTTTTTTTACTGTGAAAGAGTCTTAGACGTAGGTGTGCGTGACCGCTTACGGACAGAAAGGGTGATCAGCAAGAATTGAAAACGAAACAAATCACATTAGAGGTGGATATATATTTTTTATTTTTTCAATTTGACAGTGCAGTAATCGTGTCATCCCTGGACAATTTGCCTATTATTCTGTCCATTTCTGCACACGGAATGAATCAAGACTTTGCTGTATTTCTTAAATGAAACAGTCGCCGGAAATGCTATTGTTTAGTTATATATTATGGATATAAACACTCTGTGTCATTAATTGAAGTTAGATATTTAAGTTTAAAAATTATTAAAAATTTATAATGCTCCTATTTTTTTTTAATTACTACACAATATACAAGGTGTTCCTTCTTATTGTTGACAAAAGCTAATTCCTAAACTGTTAGTTTTAGGTATGGTTCCAATTGCAAAAATGTTTCAATCATATGAAAATCCATTTACATCAAAATAGTTTATTCATATTTGTTAATTACGAAATTTAATTTTTTATACATTCCCTGTAACATATAAGTTACATTATAAATTTTTTTAATACGTTACTCTAGAATCAAAACGTACCGAGTTATGATACTTTGAATTTTCTAAAATTTCAAGGCTTCCGGCACTAAAAATGCGTTTTTCCTCTAAAACTAACGGTTTACAAATTAGCTACTGATCATTGATAAGAAGGAGCATTCTGTATACATACATATATATATACATTGGAGGAGTTTGCGTCTGTTATGAACGTTTTACTGTATTTTATTACTGATATATCAACATCTCTTGTTCTATGCATATACAAGGCGCGCAACGATGGATGAGGTATCATGCGATATTTTTTTTTTGAAGAGGGTTTTGGCATAGTACATTTACATTTATTTTGTTAAAACACGTTGTTTGTTTAAAAATTACAGTTAATTAACATTTAATGAAAACAAATGTAGCAAATAACCTCAAAGATTGCAGTGAAAATTGCATCGCATAGGTCTACTGGTCTCTTCACAAATTGTAAGAGTAAGTTAAATGCTTGATTTCTGCAGATAAAAAAATTGCTACAATTCATTTTCATCGGCAAAAATAATTGTGTAGTGACTGATGTAAACGCGTAATATACTCGATCTCTGCCTTATCTGAGTTTGAAACCAAACAGGTAAATTCGTATTTATTTGCTCCGAAGATTTCGTGTGTTCCAGCAAGGAAGATGACACGCGCTATAAACATAATCATTGCTTCATCTCTCTCTTTTTTTCCTCGAAGATGATGGATATTGGCTTACAGAAAAATAGAACAATCTGTTAAAACGCAACACTTACAAACTGTTTCCCCTGAACGCCAAATCTCAGCTTCTATTTATACTCATATACGTACACAATACACAACACACCCTACCATAACGTGCTACATCGTATTTCTAATTTTTTTCTTTTCTTTTTGAATTTCGGGTTGGTTTTTCTTCGCTTTCGTGTCGAGCAGCAATTTCGGTTGTAATCAGAGCTTAGCCCTTCGACGATCTGAAATGTTAGCACAGACTACCGAAAATTGTTTTTAATAGTGTTTTTGTAATTGCTGACTTTCATATATTCCTCATTTCTGCTGCACTGCACGATACGGTCTCAATCAGTTTCTAATATGCAAATCGTGCAGACTATTGCAATGTTCTCTCATAGTTTCCGAGGGGAAAAAAATCCATTTTCTAATATATTTAATTGTTTTTATCTGTCTAGATTTCTCTGCCGCCTCTGATTTTTACATGGTTTTTCTTTTTTCTTTCTTTCTTATTATTTTTTTTTTAATTCGCTTCCACTGAACAATTTTTTTTTTAATATTTAAATTTACGTATTTTATAAATATGACTAAAAATCCTGCCTATGTTGGCAATGTGTTATGCAATGTGTTATGCTATGTTATGCAAAAGGCTGGAAAAAGTTTCCGTTTTAGACGGGTTTAGGTATAATTGAAAGGTAATCTTTTCTTTGGGACCATGGAATTTTTCTGTTTAATGCAGAATTTCGTTATAGACAGGTTTCGTTTTCACAGGTACTGTAACATTAGAAAGAATAGAGATGAATAGAAGAGAAGAGAATATAGTTTTACTGTAGCAATGGAAAACAATAATAACTACATATGTTGTCTAGAAATTTAGCAATCTATCAATCATTATGAAAAGATTTCACTTTTTAACTTTCATAAAAACTCTTATATTATAAATTTTGCTATGTTATGCAAAATTAAGTGTGGTTACTTACCAACCGCCTCTTGGGCTTGATGAGCGGCCTGTTTTGTCCGTTCATCTTGTGGTAAAGTCCGCAGGCATTGCACAGGTAGTGACCAGTGCCGTCGCGGCGCCACAGCGGCGTAGAGGTGGCCCCGCAGTTCACGCACTCGCGGCCTTCTGCGGAAGAAAAGAGACAGACATGCATACATCAGTATGTTATATATGTATGACTACATCTTAACGTATCCTTAGAAGGCACCATGGAATTCATTTAACCTCATGGCTATGGTATCTTAACCTTTTCAGCACTACACCGGTATGTAAACTCCCGCCCCCCGTGACTCAGGGAGTATGCCCGTATACGATTTTATACTTTACTGCATGAGGAATAAAAACGTTTGTGTACACAAACGTTGTACTCCAGGTTCATTAGGGGACTAGTATCGTTTATTACGATGTGTTAAAACATTTTCCCCGAAAGGTTAGCATGTTGGTGCGCTGCAATTCACAAAATTGCAGGCCGTTGTACACACACACACACAAAAAACCTCTGACTCTCAATACGGTGATATAAGCATTCCTGAAAAGGTTAAATTAATTTCAATCCATGGTACATTTTAAGGATTAGATCTATTAATAAACAATAAAAATATTTTATTGTGTAACTTTTTTCTAAAATTATGATAAAAGTAAAATCTGAATCATGAAACAAGCCGAAGTTCAGCACAGGAAGAGCAAAGCACAATATATTTTAATTAAATTTCTTAAATTTTAAACTCTTCTGACTTTATTTAGTTTCGTAAATATAATAGCGTCAACTTTTAAAAACTTAGGGGTTTTACAAATGCATTTTACCTTCAACAAAATCCGTACAACTTTGTTGAAACACCAAAACATCTAAAAAGAAAGTGAATATTAAACTTCACTGAATCCATTTTCATTCTTTCTTTTTAATACGCTGCAAAAAATAATTGTTGATTTTGCAGTATAATACTGGCAGCTGGGGTGCCAGTATTATACTGTAAAATCAACACTTTTTTTTTTCAGTGTAAATTCACTTGCGATGAAAAATATATTGGCATTTGTGACCAAATTGTGCAAGTAATAAAGAGTCGGGATCGAAATTTTCCAAAAGAAATATAATATATAATAGTTATTAACTTTCATTAGAAACTGTGTGGATTAAAACTATTAAAATTATATCGAGTCTTTCAATATAGGTTTTCACTGAATGTTTTTCCATCGATCAGTTAAACAGCACTTTTACAGTGAAAAATATTAGCCCCCCTCCCCCTCTTTTTTTTCCCTTCAAGTTTTCAGACATAATTGCAGAAATTGTTTGTTTATAAAATGCTAGATTTGTACATAAAGTTTTATGTATAAAGTATAGTTTTATGTAAGTAAATTTTATTGCCGTCTATTTGGAGACATTTATTTTTTATTTATTGCCAAGAAGCACAAGATAAATACACTTTAAATAGCATTTAATATTTGACGAAAAACACGATTTAGTTTGCTAATGAATTCGTGAAACAATTAAATAAGCAACATTACAAATTTAATAAAAAATTTCTTGTTATATATTTATTAATAATAACTAATCAATAATATTTGTTATATTATTTTAAAAAAAATTCTATTATATTAAAAATTCACATTATAAAATTTCTATTAATTTTTCAGTTTTTGAAAGACTGTTTTTTAATACCTTATGCAATGAATGACATGAAGTTTATAGAATTATATATTTACTTAACCTACCTAATTGAGAAAATAAAATATAAAAATAAAAATGTCAATTCAGGGAAAAGATTTAAAATGTGTAGCATCTATCACGATTATGGGGTTAAACAAGAGAAATGTTGAAGAAAAAAATTAATAAATAAATATATGCAGCATGTGCTGGCACAGCCAGTTAAAATACTGAAAGTTTTAAATTTATTAAAATATTTTTTTTTTATTTTATTCAAATAATAAATCATTAAATATCACAAAACATTTGAATCAGGGTTAATTGTCAAATCATAACAATGATAAATAAAATAAAGCATACCATATTCGTAAAGCATACCATAATGGATATAAAACTAAAAGTAAAATCAGCAGTTGTATTGAGGCATAAAATATGACACAGCACCACTGGAAGGACAGGTTTCAAAAGAAAATAAACAAGCAAAGCAAGCACAAATACCAGGCAAAAGATGCAATATTAATAGAAGATGCAAAAGATGCAACAATAGAAGATGCAAAATATTTAATTGCATGCAAAAAGAAAAAGATGTTTAGAAGTTCATCATAGATGGAAGGATGCCTGAAAGTTTCGTTTGTGTATTTTTAAGTATCTTTTATTGTTCGCACAAAACTCAAAAATCATAATATTTATTGCATATTGATGACAAGATCTATAAAATCAGTAAGTCTTCATACATATTTTCGAAAGTATTTATGATTAAATTTACATGATGAATTAATAAAAATCTTAGTAAAGTTTAATTTGATAATTTAAATTAATTTTAAATCTATTAAAATCGGACTAACGTTGTCTCACATTTGAGGTTAACGAACTTATTTTCTTTGAAGAATGTAAGGAAATATTTTCTGTTAATACTCTTTTTTTTTTTTTCCATATTATTGTGAGTTGTTAAACGTTAGTAACGGTTGAAGAGCTTAGTGAAAGAACATGTTATGTTACATTTTACCAAAACTTGTTTTATTTTACAGATGAAGGTGTTATGAGGTATATTGTATCATATGGTAAAGCTAAAATACTATGATTCTAATTTGTCTTGAAGGTATGAGACAATATTCATTAATATTTAAGATTTTTTAAATTTAATAATTTAAATAATATTAATAATTTTTAAAATTTAGAACCTAAATGTTAATAGTAATTTTTTTAGAGAGTTTATCATCACCTATTAACATTTCAAACATATGTTACCAAGAAGAAAATAAATGAATAAAATGAATTGCAACAAAAAGCTTTCATTTACATTTTTTCCAAATGCAAAGTTTGTTTCATGATATCATCTATCACCAAGCTCTTCAATTAAAAAACTAAGTCGAACCTCTATTTAACAAATCTCTATTTTGCGAATTCCCCTATTTAAGAACTTTTTCTTGGAACGAAGCACCATTTACGAATTTTCTTGTAAAATAACCTTCAAATAGTGAAGTGCATTCTCTGTTTAACGACTTTTTCTTATTATCTAACATTTTTTTTCTACATATTTCTCAAAATACTTCTGGGTATTTCAAACTTCACTCCTTCTTTTTACACATTTTACACATACAGTAATACTGTAAAATAAATAATTCATTAATTTTAAAGTGTATTTCTGGTCAATAATGTGGTTTAATTCTTTTCTTTTTCAACTTTTTTTGTTGTTATTTATGAATAAAATAACTGAACAAAAAAATGGATATAAAATGCGTACTGAATTACATTTTTATATAATGTTTAATGTTTATTAATTAAAAGTATATATTTATGTAGTTTAAAATATTTTAAAATGTGAATCTCTATTTAACGAATTTTCCATATAACGAATTATTTTTCTGACTTTAGCGACATCGTTAAATAGAAGCACGACTGTATGACAGTATTTAAAAAAACAGGCGCGCGTTCTATCCCGAGCTCTTCATTTTTCTAAATATTGTTGTATTAATCATTTCGGTGGAAGAGAGTCAATTTATGATACAGAATGATAAGCTAAGGGGGAAAAAAACTATTGCAGGAAAGGGTTAAAAAAGAACGACAGAGAAAGAAAGAGAGAGAGAGATAGTCTTACCAGAAGGGTTAGAATAGTGTGTGTCTGTGTCTGAGCTCCACAATACAATGCCGTTGTTTGTCAGTGTTCGGCTATAGCCAGACCACAGATTCTTGTCATCTGTAAAAGGAAGGGAGGGGTATTTAATTTTTCTTTTTTTGTTTTATATGTAGAGAAAATGAACGTACCTTTTACAGGACAAGAATCAGTGATCCGGCAGTGACCACTGATCCAAATTTGATGTAAAAAGGTCAAAAGGTTTTGATCTAGATTATTATTTATAATGCATTAAATATATAAGTATATATATATATATATATATATATATATATATATATAAATGCAAGCAAAAGAAGTTACGATCGCTGTTCGGACGAACTAAAAAATTATATAACCACATTACATTCAGTTAAAAATTAGTTTAATAATAATTAAATATTTAAAATACGATTAGTAGAATATATAAAAGAAATCTTCATTCTAATATAATTTCATTTCTATAACAAAAAATCAGTTGTCGTGCTTTACAAAAAGATTAAAAGGAAAAAAAAAAGTAAGAATGTTAGCTATAGTTACTGCCACTGACACAACATCTTTAGCAAAGAAATTGAAATATAAAACTATCTTATTTTGATTAAAACGTTGAATGGTGGTTGCAGGGCCAAGCAGGAACACAAATACTACTATAACAATTAAATTGTGATTTCCTAATCATATTTCGATTTTTTTAGCTGTCTAATATACATGTAAATAAGACTATAATAGTTCTGATTGTTTGTTTTTAATAAATAGATTATAAAGGAAAAAATTGATAATATTACATAAGAATTTAATATCAGAGGCAGTAGGAAAATAATTTGCTGAAATTACTTTTTTAGAAATTCAATTTCTGGTAGGAGGAACAATATACGTATAATACTATTCATAAAGTAATTCGAATCACATTAGGTTCATGTTATTTTTATATATATCTATATATACATTCACTGTAAAAAAAAAAAAAATATGTAAACCTACAAAACTGGTTTTGTAAAGCTACAGAAATCTATCATGCTTACTAAAATTTTATCTGTATTTAGTAACAGTTACTAAAATAACTTTTGTAATTTTACATAACTTTTTTTTCTGTTGCATAAAAAATTCTCTCGGTGTCCCAGTTTCCTAGAAAATTCTTAGTAACCTCGGAGGTTTTTTTTTTTTTTTTTACAATTACTATAGTAATTTTTAAGTTGAAAATATAATTGTAAAATGAATTTTCTCCGAAATTTTTATGTATTTGATTTGATTGTTAAAATTGCTAGTTTTTGTGAAAATTACAAAGGTCTAAATAGCAACTATATCGAGTTAAACTTATCGATAATAATTAATTTTTTTCACAATTGTAAAGGACGTAACTTAATGAAAGAGACAGTCATTAAGAATTAATTTCTAAACAGTCAACAATCATTTAGAAACTTAGCGATATGCGGGAATAGAATCAATTATTAACAGAGAAAACAAGTTTGAGAAAATGATTAATGGTGCTTGTAATTATCATCAATCATTAGAATTATTACACTAAATCGTCGAGATATATTTTCAAGTGTTATTTTAAAAGTAAATATTTTTACCTGTGTAATTTCCTAAAAGCAGAATTTTGATTTTAGTTCCCTTATTTGGAATTAATTGTTTACATTTCAAAAGAGAAATATTTTATTTGGAAACGGTTAAGAAACTTTTTTTAAAGCAGGTAACAAACGATATTTAATTACATCAAATTTGTTTGATTGATAGTGAGCTAACACTTCATTCATAAAATTTTAAAGACAATTTGAAACTCATTTAAGGAAAAAGATATATTAGATATTAATTAATTAACTTTTTTCCACAAACATCCTTTATGGGAAACTAACATTAGTTAATAGAATTCCTCGCTTTTAGGAAATAAGTACTCAGTGTAAATTATAAAAGCGTTCGAAATATAATAAGATTATGTTAATGAAACAATTTTCGCATTAATTTTCAAAAAGTTACACTTTTAAAATTTTTATACAACTTTCTCAAACAAAATTGGTCAATTAGAAAACTATTCTTTTTGCTCCAGCAAGATTATTACAAAAGACTGCATACCTGTATCTTTAAAATTAATTGAATTGTGAAAAGGGAAAAAAAAAGAAAGGCTATTGATATCATTTGAAATCATTTTGGCTATATCATTTGAAAGGCTATTTCGTCAGTTAAAATAGGGACCATTCACAAATTAATGATAGTGTTCTTTAGATCGAAAATATGTTAAGAAGTCGGAAAAAATTGCATCACAATGCATTAAATAAAGCATTATACAGACAGAAATCATGAAAAGAGACAAATATATTTTAAATACTAGAAACATAAAAAATAAATAAATAAAAAAGGTCACAAAGCATTTTCAAAGTGTTTTGTCTCATCTCCAATATATTACTGAGTTATTCAAGAATACTTCTGTAAATATTTTGGAGTCCTAAATTACTAATATTGTTGAAATTTCGATTATCCCTTTTTTAAGTGCAAATGCTTATGTATTATCGCGAGTGTTTCCTTTTTCTTGCAATGTCTTAGATATTTACATTTCTAATTTGACATATAGTCCCGATTACAATAGCAAAATTTTAATTAAACGTAACTGCTTCAATTTTAAAGATATAGACATGCAATTTTGTATAATGATCTTGCTGCAGTAAAAAAAGAAAAAAAAAACTAACAGACCAATTTTTTTCTAAGTGTGTGTGTGTGTGTGAGGTGGGGTATAGGAAAATTTAAAATGCATAACTTTCTGAAAATGTCTAGCAGGTGTTTTTCATTAACACTATATTATTTTTTGAACACTTTTGCAATTGGTTTCTATGGAAATATTAAATTCTACACTTAAGTTTGCAATTAAAAGACTACACTAGTTATGTGATGATATTCGCAACCTAGAGTTAAACCAACGGAGCATTTTTTAAGATTTTTGAATGTTTGCTTTTTGAAATATCGACCTTAGATATATTATGCAAAATAAGTTAATTAATTACCGTATATACTCGTGTATAAGTCGACCCCCCTAATTCTTACGTAAAATTTTCAAAAAAATTGAATTTTCGTGTATAAGTCGAACCCCCATTTCTGGTAGTATGTTGAAAAATGATTTGTAATCAAGGATAAAAAAATTAATAAATTTTCATTAAATTAGTAAGCTTTTTTTTTCTTTTTACGTTTTAATTATACTTTTTTTTTAATTCAACGTTTTAAAACTGTATAATTATGTAAAACTGAAGAAGCTTATACTATTTTGAAACCTTTTCACATCAATTGAATGATACTTAAAAAGAAAAAATTCTTTGAAAAGTCTATTGAAGCCTTATTTACAAGGGTAAACAACTTCTTAGACTGCTAAAATATTACTTATTTCTATTGTAGGACTTTTAGGAGAGAAATCTAGAAGCATTCTCAAGCTGAACTCTTTTTAAAAAGGGGATTACAATGTTGAAAGGAATGCCCCTGTATTGAAGGGAATTCTATCCCAAGAGAAAATGGATGCAGAACAATTGCAACAATTTTTATAAGTTTCATTGAAAATTTTGAATCTTTAATTGAAAGCAATAAAAGTTTTTAGATTGATATTTTCTACATAGGTATCATTTTCTGTCTTTAAAGATCCTGAATATCAGCAGTTGGGTAAGCTTTTTTTTTTTTTTTTTACTTACTCGTGTATAAGTCGACCCCCCCGTTTTCAACTCCCAAATTTTGTCTAAAATCATTCGGCTTATACACGAGTATATACGGTAATTAAAATTAAATTACATTGAGATAAAAGTTATACAGGCATAAAAAGCGATTTAAGGATTAAAAAAGGTCGAAAATTTTCCATGCTATACAATGACGACAATTTCTTGTAATTTGATTTAATTTTAACAGATATTTATACAGTAAAAAGAGTGTCCTACTCACTAACTGACTAATAACATTGTTTACATTTCTCCAAATATGTAAAAAAAAAAAAAAGTGATTCAACTTTTAGGGACACCTTGTAGAAATCGATTAAATGTTGATCGTCTTTTTCATATATAAATTATTTATATCCTGTTTACACACAATTTATGATATATGTATTTTTTTTTAACGGTGAGAAATTCTTTTTGAAAAGCCGTGAGCATCGTAACATGTTTCGCATTTCCGGGCTCTGTTAGCTGAAATACACTCGAACAAAGAGTCAAAAAAAAAAAAAGAAAAAAAGATAATCCCAATAATAATGATAAAAAGAAAATAAACCGAATACGGTAGGCGTAAAAAGTAATATTCACAGCTCCTCCCATCTAGCACCATCAGATAAAAGCCACACAGAAAAATTCCAGTTTCCTTAATCCGGTAATTTGGTGAAATTCCAGTTCTCGGAATGAAAAAGAAAAAAAAAATATATATATATAAATACAAAACGAAATAAAGAAAGCGTAAAGGAAGAAAAAAAAAATGTCCTTTTGACGTTCTCCTTAAGTATAGATATATATCAATATTTAAAAAACAAACAAAAAATAATTCCGGTAACAAAAAAAGCACACGAAAAAAATCAGAGGGGAGGATGGGGGGAATTGATACCAGTGTTTTGAATCTATAGACAAGAGAAAGACCTGATACAGAAAATCCTCTAAATTAGAAATTTATGTAAACGATTGTTCTGATAAGAATCGAAGGAGGCAGTAAGAGGCGTACAATGTGAAATGATTTTGTTAGCGACTTAACGCTTCTGCAACCGATAACACAAGGAGCCCAGAGCCTCTCCATAATCTGGTCGAATCTGCGGAGATTGAAACGAATTGTTCTTACTTCCCACCCCCTGACTTGTCCGCTGCCCAAGCGAAACAATTACGATTTTTCAATTTGAGATTGTTTCTTCCTTCTCTATGCCTTTACGTATCATTAGGAATGTTTTTATGGAAATATTGAATTCGACGCCTAAGATCGCAATTAAAAGCCTACATGCGATTATATTCTGAAGCTAGTATTAAACTAACGGAAGATTTCTTTACAAATTTCTCATTTGCATTTCAAGACTTTTTAAATGTTTGCTTCTTAAGAATGTTCTCAAATCCAAAAGGGGCTACTTTCAGACACATTTTTTAATTCACTTTTGTGTATAAAATGGGCAGGTGTTGTTATTTAGAAACTATGCAATAGAAACACGTTTTCCATTTTTTGGTAAAGGCAGAAGATCTTTCAGAAAACACTGTCGAAGTCCGCATTTTGAACCAAATTCCCGATGCTTCAGCGCGCGAGAAAGGAGAAAAACGTGTTGTCACATGACACGAATCGCTTATAATTCGATAAGTAGTTTATTTATCAAAAAAGGGAAAAATAATTTTGATCATAATAAACAGAGGGAATTATATTCAACTAGGTAAATTATATCCAATGGTTGGGGTATCAAAGTTGAGATTTTTTCCAACAGAGCGAAAATATGCCGGGACCAGGACTCGAACCTATGGGTACTTTGGTTTACCGTGCCAACGCTCTCCCTACTGAACTATCCCAACGATATCCTGACTGGCATACTTCACCCTTATTTATTGGCCAAGCCTGTGAACTGCAGCGCTAATTTCATTCATCTGAGCTATAACTATAGCATTTACATGATGAATCTGAAACCTAATTTCGACCCAAAACTCCAGGGACTAATTTTGATTCCAAATCGCTTCAATAGTCAGGCCTGCCAATTTTACGCCTTTGCGTTGAAAAATGAGTAAGAAAATGTGTCAAAAAGTTTCGCGCTGTTTAGCAGGTCATTTGAGAACCAAATTAAGACATCGGCCTTAGATATCCTACGCAAAATAAGTAAATTAATTATACTACTTAAGAAAATGAATTAAAATTAAATTACATCAAAATAAAAGTTAATTATAATTTGAAATATTAAACTGCAAAATATAAATTTGTAAAGAACTCTACTTGTTTAATATTAGCTTGCGAATGTTGTCACATGACTATTGTACTCTCTGAACTGTAATCGGTACTTTTATATTATAGTATCTTTTCTGGTTACATTCAAAACATACTTAATTCACTTTAATTTTTATTTGATTTATTATTTACATTAAGCTTACTCATGATAACTATTTTCAACCCCCATTTTTGGGGTTCCGTACTTAAAAAGTAAAAACGGAACCATTATAAGATCACTCCTGTGTCTGTCTGTCCGTCTGTCAGACCTCCTTTTCTCGTAAACTGTGGGATGTGGAAAGTTCAAACTTGAGAAAGTTATAAAGCCTTTCTACCCACATATTTTCAGATTGTTAACTATTTACAAATTCTATAAATTACCTTAATACATTTTTTCTAGTTGTATGTGCTATTATAAAGCTATGAATTGAGATTTTTTTTGTAAGAAACTCTTTTTTTCCTTTTGTTTTAGAATTTTACATGCATCACATTTATTTTTACACAACAATGTAACATTGTGTAAAAGTTTACGTTTAGTTTTCTAATTATGTTTTTTCACTGAGTACCAAGAAATTTATTCTTCAAAACTTAATTATTGTTTACAGCGATTTCTTATTAAGAATATCTTAATGCAGCGTATCGAAGAACGTCAAAAACCGCTACAACGATGCAGGAAAAATAAAATAAAATAAAAATCTTTATTTTGCAAGTCTATATAAGGAATGGACTTCTTTCTAATTTACGTGCACAGTAAAAAATTACAAATTTGCGGGGATTTTTACCGTAAATTGTTGCTTAATTCTACGGAAAACGCCATTAAAAAAAAAAATATCTAAACGATTTAATTTCATGTTTTTAAGAGTTAAAACGCTTTTATATAAGAGAAAAGACGATGTTTTGCCCGGAATCTCTGCAGCAATAATTTTACTGCAATATAACATCAGTTGGTTTGTAAAATTAAATAAGAAGTTTACTCACTGAAAGAAATAAATAAATCAACGCATTTGGTTACCCCAAAATTGTATGCTGATCACGAAATATCACGCACTGACTTACATAATTTCCGCTTTTATTCAAATATTTAAGAATGCACTCAAAAATGATATATTGGAAAAGCTGAAACTGAAAAATTCTATCTAGTTTTATGCTCCTAGGAGTTGGTGCGTTCTATTCATCTCCACTACGAGTGTAAACGAAATAGCAAACGGAAACGAATCATTTATTAACTGTAATTATTCCCCAAATGCTTGTAAGCACGCAAAGGCTTTTAATCGAAAGCTTCTGCACTTATTCTGTATTATTATATAAGCAGAAATGGCAACGAATTAAAGGTAATGTCATGAAGCAGAAATAACAAGTTTCATTATAGTTTTGAATTACAGGTAGAATTAACAGTCTATATATAATCGGTGTGGATTCATTATATAGCAAAACGAGTTTTAACTGCTTGCATGCATATTAATTGTTTTCCATAGCATTTGCATTTGGCGAATGAACATGAGCACCAAAAAATCAATGCTATATGTTATTTTAATGACATAGTTATTTTTAAAAATACTCTTTTGAAGATCAATATTTTTAACAATTTCTGGCAGTTACGAAAAGTCTTTTATACATTCTTTTCATGATAAAGGTTTATTATTATTATTATTATTATTATTATTATTATTATTACTGAGTATTTGCTAAATTTCTTCTTAAACTTAATTATTGATTATTTTGAATTAAGATTATCTACAGTAACAAACATTAATATTTCAAAATTAATTACTTTCTTAAAAGTAATACGAATAAATAATTCACTCCAAATTTTAAATGAGATCCTGCTATTTCCATTAGTGAAAAAGTTGTTGCTGCTTTTGTAGTATTGCAGGTATATGAAATTTTAATTAATGAAACAGGTGTAAAAAGGCTGGTTTTAAAAATGGTTTTTAAAAGTTCAAAATCATATTCTTAGATTACAGTATTATATATTATAAATATCCAAAAGCATCATAAGAAATTATAAAAACAGTAAAATAAGAAAAAAATTACATTTAAACAACTGATGACGCAACTTATGTTTAATACTGGCTAGAATTCCATAACGTTTAGTTGGAATTATTCGAGAGATTAACTATCTAAAATGATTATTAATATCAATCTTAAAATTAAAAAAATAAAATGTTGCTATAATGCCTTTGTAATATTGCAGGTACGTGTAATTTTGAAGGTACGTGTAATTTTAATTTATAAAACAAAAGTGATAACAAAGCTGTTTTAAAAAACTAGCCCAAAATCCTCAAATGAAATTATAATAATTGTATTATATACGAAAACGATTACATTTAAACAGCTTACATTGTAATTGCAACCTATGTTTAATATTGTCTAGAAGTTCATAACCTACTGTGAATGTGTGTGTATATATAATGCCGTGATCTAAAATCATATTTTGGACTGGTATTTTAAAAACAGCCAGCGAAAATTATTTATGAGACAAATGTCTAAAATTATTATTATTAATAGCATCCTTAAAATCAAAAAAAAAAAAAAGTTTTGCTAATATTGCAGGTATATGAAATTTTATGTTGTGAAATGGGGTAATAAAGCTGTTTCGAAAATACTAGATTATATTTTCAAAGTTCCACAAAAGGAACAAATGTATATCAATTTACCTATTTCTATTACATTTCCCAAATGCGGAAGTGCATAATCATTTAAAATTCTTCCATTTCGGAAAGAACAGGGGAAAAAAAAATTAATGGTTTCTCATGGGGATTTTCATAAGAAAATTCGCGACAATACCCAAAACCTCACTTCGACCCAAACAACAACCGCAATTTTGCTCTCTATAATATAGCTATAGAAAAGAGCAGGGAAAAAAAAAAAAATCTTTTTTCTTTCTTTATTTGCCTTTGCAGGTAATAAAATTTGAAGTAGAAAACATCGGCTCTACAAAGAATTTGACTTGATTTCCTTCGAAATGCGGACTCTAAAGCGAGAAGAAATCATTTTGAGGGGGAGAGAAAGACCATAATGGATATAGAATATTATCTTTATAAAAGTCTCCACTTATCCTAAAAGTGGCGCAGAATTCCCTGCCTGGAACAGAGAACAAGAAGAAAAAAATCTCAATGACTACATCTATACGAGTGGTGGCTTCATATTCGTATTTACTCTGAAAGGGACTACATTGTAATAGAGGAATGCATTGTTATTCACATCGCAATACCGAGACGCAGTTAATATTACCGGAGTGCAGTTTTGTTTAAGCTGTTTTTTTATTTTTTTCTTCTGAGGTCTACATCTTTTGGGCAAACTCTCTTTTGAGCAAGGGGAAAAAATAAAATAATATTCATTTTGCAGTCATATGAGAAGTGGTTTCAAATGCCTTGCAGAATTTGCTTATAAAAAACGAAATTATGTATTTATTACGTGGTTTTGTAGAAAGCTGCTTAGATTTCAGTTAAATGCATGGGGAAGTAATCAAAAGATCTCTGCAGATATCTTAATCTGATTTCCTTATCATAAAATTAGCGGGGAAATTTTCATTAGCGTTGATAATTTTAAATAATTGTATATAAGCAAAGTAAAATTTCAATTACAGGTAGCAAATTGAATTTTGATTGCTAAATTGCATAATGAAACAAATTTTCAAGGTAAATCTCTTTTGCATGTGCATTTAATTAATTTTTTTTTCAATTATTATGAATAATCTTAATAAAAAAATTTCAAAAGTGCAGTTCATTTTGTTAGCGTGAGAAAAGAATAAATAAACCCCATGGTTTTAGATTTCATATTATAAATGACTAAACAGATTTCATGTATAAATGTCAATTTTAGAAGCAAATAAAGAAACAGAAATTAAATTATTTTCAACTTTCAGTCACCTTTTTTCTTTTTTGACCTTGTGATATAAAAAATTCAGTTTGCAATATTAAATCAGTATAATTTTCTGTAATTTATACTGTGTCTATGCAAAAGATCTAAATAAATACAAAAGAAAAAAAAGAAACAAGGAACGAAAATTGAACAAAATCCAATTTATCCAACTATGAGTAAATTAATTATTAATGTAATTTTCTATGACTATAACTTAATAAATCTAATCAGCTATAGACCGATAATTGCAAAAAACAAGAAACGATTTATTTGTTTTTTAAAAAGCCAATTAATTGTTAGATTTGGAAATATATACACTTATGTCCATATTTTAAATACATATATGGAAAGGGCTAAAAAATAACATATATCAACACTGTCCCCTGATGAGATAATAGTATACAGTGAAATTCCTTTATTTAACATATTAATGGAAATGTGCTGTTGCTATTATATCAATATGTAATATAAAAAATAACAGCAAAAAATGTTATATTTAAAAATAATCTTCCAAATACGTTACAATATTAAAAAATAATTAAGGAAACATTATTTAAAAATGCACTTCCTCACCATTATTGCGAAATTTCACTGTACTAAGGAAAAAAAATTGTCCGGATAAATATCACATACATAAATAAAGTAAAAAAGGTATATGAAGAACATTTAAATTCCTATACACGGTTAGAAAGGAAAACATAGAATATTATTTTAAAGGCTGTAGCAAGTAATAGTGGTTAATAAGTGATTTACTTACAAAAAGGATTACATAGTCATTAGAAGGCCATAGAACTTCATTAGAGTTTAAATTTATAATAAGTAATATTCTAGATTTTAATAACAGAAGACTGTGAAAAGAGTTAGAAATGTTAATATTCCCTGCAAGGATAAAATGTTAAACGAAAATTTCCATAAATAGACTTATTCATATGAATTTATTCATAAGATTTATTCATATTATTCCTATTTATTCATATATTGTATTAAAAAATGACAGTTAAATATTTGATTGACCTGTAAAGTCTAACAGCATGTATCTAGTATTTTTCAATATATTTAGGCACTTCACAATTGTTAATAAAAAAAAATGTATAAGTTAAAATAATGTATAAGTTTATAATTTATCTTTTGAACTGCGCACAGTCAATCTCCATTTTGGCATTTTAAGAAAAACCAAATTTACTGTTTTGTATTGTTTAAAATTTATTTGAATTATTACTGAAAAAAATTCCTTGCGAACAAAATATAAAAGAGACGTTGACATTTATTTTTGTTATAACCTATGATTGTTGTGAAGTGATTGGTGGACTTAGGGGAAAAAAAAAAGATTATTAAAAAACGGTGATTGTTATGGAATATATTAAAGGAATTATATTCAGGCAAGAAAGTAATCCAAAGAAATGAAGGCGGAATTTTTTTTCGTGCTATACAGAGATAAATTCTTATAATTTAATCACATTTTAACATATATTTATATTTTAAACAAAATAAGAAATATAATGTAAGATTTTTTATTTTTATTTTATTGTAATTTTATTATTTATTTATTTATTTTTATTTAGAAAATACTAAAAATGAAAATCAAATTTAAGCTAACAATGAATGTAGATCATTCAATCAAAAGACAATCGAAGACAGTTTGTTAATGAGCCCAAATACAGCCAATGAATTTATGTAAAATAGGGTAATAAATCTTTCATGTCAAATCTTATTCTGAATTGATTGCTTTCAGACTTTCTTTTCCGGTTTAGGAAAAATAAAAAAGTTTTTAACTATACTATAGGTCATCCTTCCATGTCAATTTTGTCTTTGTCCCAGTAATACATCTTCAGTATATACTGAAACTATTCAAAAGTATTTAGATATAGTGGTAACAAAATATTATATAAAAAAAGAAAAAAAAAACTTATGTAAACTAAAGTCAGACATTTTAAATAACTTCATTCATATTATTTTCAAATTTTCACAAGCGGATGTTTCAAGAAAGAATATGAGATTTAAACTTCTCAGACTTCCTGCTTATATAAACCAAATATTTTCTTTCCTTTTTTTTTTTTTTTTTTTTTTTTGCATCAATTCCAGAGAATATCCAAATTGTTTCCAAAACGGGGGATTACCTCCTTTAAGAGGAACTCTTTCATGACTGTATTATTATGGAATATAATTACTATATCCTTCCCCCTCCCCTATTATTCATTTATGACTATATTGCGAAATGATTGGTGGACATGCACCAAACATTGGGATTTATGTCCCTTTTCTTACACCTAGGTACAAAAAATATCTTGAGAAAAAAGGCATGTGCAAAAATGTTATTTAAAGTAGAGTATTTAAAGTAATGTTATTTAAAGTAATTAAGTTTTTTATTTTGAAATTACAAATGAGATAACTATTATTCATCATTTTAGTCCAAATTTGTGATCTCATGAATACATCTTCAACACGATGATTCATATGTTTAATTGTTATTATACATGAGAAAACTTAATGTTATTTAATTACCTTGTTATGGCTGCGTTGTTACGCTTGTTTAAAAAAATTATTATTTGTAACTTTGCACCCCCAGTTCGATATTTTTCGAGATGCATATCATACGTTATTTCAAGAAGCTAATATATATATATATATATTGAATAATTATGATCGCTTGATTTTAGTATCCAGCCAAATTTTCTTAAAATTAAAAATACTTAAAATTACTCGTAATCATTTAATACAGAGAGGAGGAGAAATTAACTTTTAAATGAATTTCTCCATCTCCCTCTTTTTCGTTTTTAATTACATTTTCTATGCCATTGAATCTTTTTTGTAAGTAAGCTGCAACATAATTAAAAAACAATGTGAATACAAGGCTTATTAGAAATGTTAAAAGAGGAGATCTATATATTATAACATATGGGAAAAGATAGGAAGCAATAGATAAGTGAAAGATGTTTCTGTTGTTTGGTGATTAGTGAGTATCAGCGTTTGGCACAGCATTTTTTCCAAAGAGTTAAGTGTTGAACAGAAGAGAGAAGCTAAATGGGTGAGTGTGTTATCAAGTGGTGTTAGTGGAAAGTGGTTAGCCCAAGCAGAGATTATTTTGTTTTGTTAGTGCAGCCGATCACACCAAGGAGATTGTTGTCGACATCTTACCGGCACTAGATCGGCCTTTACTCCTCGGCTTTCCACCGCTTCCGCTTGGCATAGACGAAGAGCTCTTTGCCGTCGCCCCCAACAAGGAACTGTGAAAAGGATACGCCGCCCCAGCGTAATGGTCCGAAGCGGAAGATGTTGGGGCGTTTGGGGGCGGCGGTACATATGGCGGGTAGTGGTGAGAGGGCATGTGATGGTGATGTGGGGGCTGGTGGTGATGATGGTGGACGGAAGAAAAGGCCGTACTACCTTCTCTGGGTTTTGACGAGGAACCACTGCATCCACCAAGCATACTGCCTCCTGGTGTGTGGTGACCTTTGACGTCTTCGCCCGATCCGGGGGCTCCTGCCCCCAGGGCAGCGTAGTCTCCGGAACCGGGCGCTCCGTGTGACCCTGTCACTGTGTCTGGAGTTGCGTCTTTGGGCGGCGTGGGCGGGAAGCTGAATAAATGCGGACTAGAATGAGGGGGTAAGGAGCCAGAATGCAGGGGCGGACCTGAGGAGCCACCATGAGGGGACTTTCCGGAGAAAGGTGAGCACCAGGCAGATCCGTGTGCTGGGTGGGGCACCATGGGAGGTTTTGCACCTTCTGATATCCACGGATGCAACGGCGTGTGGAAGTGTGGCCTGCACATTTGGCTGCTTTGCATGCGCGCTGAAACAGGAAAGAAAAAAATCTTTAAGTATGCGAACTAAGCCAGAACATTAATATATAGTAATTGTAAACAGAGAAATACTTATTATACAAGATTATATTTACATATCAATAGGTAATCATAATGTAGCGTAAGAAACTATTGAATGTGTGTCATATAATCATCGTGTATGGTATATTGCAATATTAATCTATTAAGACTTTTTCTAATCAAAACTGGCACTTTCTGATACATTCCTGAATTTATTTGTGTTCGTAAAAGAATGTGATTGGTAGATAGATGCTCTTATTTAACTATTCGAAATGTCATGCTTTTGGCTTTAAAAATTGCCCTTAAGTATGCTAGACATTTTTGCGGAGAAAAATAACTTTTTATCTTCTTTTAAGAGCTTAGAATAAGTGAAAAATATAATCAAAATAAAATATGTAATCAAAATACACTGATATAACAAATAGCTTACCCTATTTAAATTTAAGTTAATTGCTATTTTTATTGGTATTTCAAACAAATATGTTTGGCATAGTCTTTTATTTTCATCTTTCATTCCGCAACTAAATACGCTGAGTAGGAACACATAAAGAAAGACGCTATAAAATAATAAATAAAACGAGTATTTCTTTCACCCGACAATAAAGATGTCACCCTACTTGTAAATCAATCCTTTCTTTCACATCTCGTAAGTCCGTGACATAAAAATGGTCATAACTTTTGCTAAAGAAAGGACGAAAAAAAGTTGTTCAGAAGAACTTCTTGTCTTCAGTCACACAAATCGTCCTTTGCACACGCTTTGCCTCAAAACGTTCGTCTTGAGCAAGTCATGGCTAATCGACGCGATGATAGACTGGCCACAAACCCTTTTGAACAAATAACTTGGCAAAAAAATACAGAGCTGTTTCCGTAAATTTGCAGTGACAGCGAGTATAAAAACAGACGTTCGCTTCGCATGGCTACTGCCGGCATTTTTTTTTCTCTCTCCATCCCCCCCCTCCCCCCACTTAGCCAGTTAAACTTAACTCAACACAAGATTAAGTTTCGATTCTATATATTAGATTTTCCACCAGTATTTCTGGCGGACTGCGTATTACACTTTCTCTCATGTGCGCCAATAAAACAGGACAGGAAAGGGCCATAAACCCCTCCCTTGATTTTGAAATTTAATTAAATAAATGTTCTTTACACCTGCTAATTTCGAAAAAATAAAAATAAAATACCCCGCTTAAGGGTGTTGGTTACTCAGATTTCAAATTTCTCTCGCTAATGATGAGCGTAGAAGTCATTCGTGTTTTTAAAATACCTCATCAGAAAATTAATATTTTTAAATTATTTTTTCTGTGCATTCGTTTTTCTTTTTCAGTTGACAGAACTGTTATAAAATATATGCTTAGTTTAATATTGTTAGTGTTAAAATCGTAGTAAGATTTTAACGCTTCACATAAAATTAAGTATATATTTTAGAAATATTTTGACAACTAAGAAAAAGAAGAGATATTCTTTACGAAGAGTTCACAGAAAAAAAAAAGTTAAAAATATTAATTTCCTGATGAGATATTTTAAAAATAAGAGTGCATTCTTATTCTTCAGGCCCATTAGCTGCACATCAGCGAAGAGAATTTGAGATCCGATTGATCAACACCCTTAATATATTTGATAAAGAGTAATAACTGCTTTATTTCCCTATTTTGAAAGACTCCGCGGCGCACAATCGGACGAAATGACCAAAATTTGCGAAATAATAATAATAAAAATACTATACATTCTACAGTTTATGAGAAATCACTGTACGGTTCAAAAACACAACGTTTACCTTCAATAAACCTGTCCATTTTATGGAATTTTGCATCATTTTGAGGTTTTGCCAAATAAAAATAAATTTATTTTTTTCATTTTATAATTATTTTTTCACCTTAATTGCTATATTTCTGCATTGCTTTTATTTTGATATGTTTGAAAACTGTCTTACACTGGGAATTCCGACGAAAAAAAAAATCTTAATTTAGTTTATTTTCTTTAGTTTAGAAAACTGGTAAGGACACATTGGGATTAAGGATTAATCACATTGTTCGAAAATCTTGACCCTCCCAGTAATTTCTCGTGAATAGCGTACAAACTTTCTCTATTAAATCGCGTAGTCGATCTCTTCGCGCGAAATTTTTGACGTTGTCGAAATAAAGTCATAATAATGCAGATGAGCTTCCGTTCTGCTTGAAGAAGCAGTGTCGTGGATCAGTTTTTTATTTTTTTTTTTCGTCATTTCGCTGATGTATTTACTCAGCGGTGTTCTTTCTGTGGGAAAGTAAAATAAGACAGGTACATCCACACATGATACTGAGGTGTTCCCACATAAGTTAGATATATTCATATTAAATAAACAGCTTAAGCGATAGAGGTTTGAAGCATTTCAAAATCTGTGCGATGTTGATTTTTGAAATGGCGAAAGCTGTAGCTATTAAAATTAAGACTTAAATTTTGCTGGAATATAGACTATACAGACTGAGCATAAAAATACAAAAAAAAAAAAAAATCGCCATTTTCGTCAAATTTAATTTTTGATGTGCTGAGGTATTATCTTAACCCTTTGGGTCTGGTGTACTATTAATAGTACATGTCTTTGTATTGAGTATTATTTTGTGTTAATAATTATTTTCGTTATTATCTTTCTGTAATAACAGTAGTATATGTCTATACGTTTATTATTATGATTTCGTTTATTTCAACCATATGTTTCACTCTTTAAATTTACAATTGGGGCTACTTTTCCGAATGTATAAATTGTGATGAAATATAAAAAATATTAGAAAATGTTTATGCCTGTTTAATACCGTTGTAATAAGACATTTTCCAAACGTCTTCAACATTTCTTCCTTAGTCTATTGTCACACAAAATAATTATTTTTGTTAGATTTCGGTAAATGACATATCCGTTAAATTTCAGTAACCTTTAAATTTTGTGATTTGGATAGCTAATTTTAATATTATTAAAGTAAAGTAAATTTTCACAAAAATTGAAAAAAAAAAACGAACCCGAAAGGGTTATATCAGTTTATATTAAGAGCAAATAAAATTAAAGTCACATATACATAATATTTTAAAAGTTCCTTCCCTATTCTTGCTTAGCATTACATTTTCTTTCTGTTCAAATTGCACGAGATTATTGTCAGATTTTCTTAAAAAGTTTTTATATATTTTTAGAAAATTTCTGTTTTTTAATATTAAAACATTGCTCAGAAAAAGACACATAGCTAAACTTTACCCATCACAAATAAATGTTACGAAGCTAATACTGAAATTACATGATGTTATAAAACAGCTAAGCACTCTGCTCTATATTACTTCTTTTATCAACATATTTACAATAAAGATAGGTCTTCAGCGTTTCGTTGTTGTTTTCTTTTGTTCTGTTTTTTTTTTTTTTTTTTTTTTTTTTTTTTTTAATGTAATGTTATAATAAACTGCAGTTAAGCACACTAATTTATCAAGAATTTATCGGCAAAGATTTTTATAATGAAGATTTGTTTTTAGAGTTCTCTTCTTGCTTTTTAGGTGCGTTCGTGATTATATAAACACATAGCAGCTATTGTCGTCGTCTGGTCCGTCCGTCCGTCTGTCCACATATAACAACGCAAAAACTACCCAAACGAATGGTTTGAAATTTAAGATATATTATCTTTGCAGAATTTTGTCGAGACATTTCAAATTTTATGAAAGTCTAATCAAAACTTTAGAAGATATTAATAAAAATATTTACTAAGAAATTTGAATTTTTTAAAAATCGGTGCTTTCTTGCTATAGGAGCTTCCGAGGTTTAATCGTCAAGCGACCGAAATACTTATTTTATTACAGAAATTAATCTGCAGACGATATAATTCATTTCACAGAATAAAAAAATCATCAAGATCTGAATATTTATATAACTAGCTATAGTACGAACGCACCTCATTTGTCAACGTTTGACGTACAATTTCCAACTTGTTGTAATATGATGTTAGAAAACATATACTTAAGGTGCTTCTAAAAAATATATATATATATATATATATTTCTTTGCTTAATAACGCGAAACTTATCTCACACATTTACGGACTCATTTTTAAACGTAAAAGCATGGCGCTTGCATGCCTAACTATTGAATTGATTTCGAATAGAATGGTGTTTTTCATTTGTTTATAAATGACTTATCAAGTTATAAGCGATTGGTGTCACGTGACGACAGCTTTTCTTCCTGTCGGGTCCGGAAATTCGGTTCAAAACGCCAACTTTGATAGTATTTTCTGAAATATCTTCTGTCTTTACCAAAAAAAAGGGGAAAGACGCGAAATAGGTAGGTCTTCAGCGTTCCCAATTCTCGCTTCTTTTATGTACTTCCAACAGAAAATATTGTTTGAGTTTTGAATTCATCTAAGGGAGTGGAAGAGCGAAGTATGGAAAATCCGATTATTGCTAAAGTGTTTTTCTCTTTCCCAACTACTGGTCCGTACCAAAGGACTTCCACTTTAACCTCAGAACCGATTTGTTTCAATGTCTCGAAAACTCTTTCTGATCGAGGCTATAAAAGAGGAAAAGGCGGCGAATTTCCACCAGGAACGCTCTCCCCTCTACCCAGAGAAATCAAAGTTATAGAAAACAGAAGCTGGGAGTCCGTACAGCAGCGTATTTGTCAAATTCCAAAATGGGCAAGTTATTGAGATTGTCTTTGCAGACCAACCGTGTATATATATTCACAGTTTGATGTGCTTGTTCCGGTCAGCAATGTCTTAAAAAGTTATGCTTTCAATTTATCGTTTTTACACGCTTTTATTTAACTTAAAACCCCTTCGGGGTCTGGCGTCCTATTAATAGTATATGTCTTTTCATTCAGTATTGTTTTGTCTTAACAACTATTTTTGTAACAATATAATAAATTATAACACCTTGTAATAATATATTTCTTTTAAATGCTAAAAGGTGTAAATTAACAACATAATACAAATTAAAATAACTTTTATTAAATTGAAAATGACTTGGAGTGAGTTGAAACATGTCAAACAACCTAATAAAAGTTATTTTAATTTGTATTATGTTGTTAATTTACACCTTTTAGCATTTAAAAGAAACAAAACTATTTTTGTTAATATCTGCATATAGTATTGATAGTATATGTCTGTACATTTATTATTACACTGAAAAAAAAAAAAAAAAAAAAAAAAAAAAAAAAAAAGTGTTGATTTTACAGTATAATACTGGCACGCCAGCGTAAAATTAACGGAACTTTCTAAACGTCTTCAAAAATTCTTCTTTAGCCTATTGTCACAGGAATAGTACGAAAAATAATTATATTCGTTATATTTCTGTAGATGACATATTTCTTAAATTTCAGTAAGACTTAACTTTTGTGATTTGGATAGCTACTTTTAATATTATTAACTTAAAAATATCCCCCCCCCCCCCCACACAAAAAAAAAAAAAAAAAAAAAAAAAAAAAAAAATCCGACTCGAAAGGGTTAACTTGGTTTTCGTATGTAAAGATGGAATTTTGTAACCGGTTTTTCATCCACTTCCCAATAGGCTAGAATTATAAATAAATATATATATATACATCGGGATGATTTCTATGACAATGCAAAATTTTAATATTTTTAGAACTTAATCATAAATTAATAACTTAATTTTAGGCATTTTTCAGTTAAGATCTTTTCATACAAAGTCATAATACGGATACATGTGCGTAAAATACGTTTTTTTTTTTTTTTTTTTTTTTTTTTTTTTTTTTTTTTTATCATACGCATTGTATGGAACGATAACTTTTTAAATAATCAGAATAAAAAACTTAATGCACATAAATTCTACTAGAAATAAGAGACGGAAACAGGGGGATTATTACACAAAGTAAGGTTCAATATTTTGAAATGTGGAAACTTTTAGCAGTAAAATCGCTCTTAACCGATAATGCACTATCAAAATGTTAAGCAATCCTTTTGTTTTATATTATTTCAAGAAGCTATGACAGCTTTAACTTTTATTGTAATTTTTTTCCAAATTCTCTTCTTTGTCCCTTACAACTTAGCTTTTATATGCTCCCTGTAAATCCACCTTTTCCTTTCATTTCCTGACTTTGCAAAGAAATTTTAAGCTAATTATTTTTTAACATTTTTAGTATTATTTTTTAATGACAGATGTTAATAAGAACAGATTGAAATCAATGGGCAAAACAGTGTTTAATGTTAAAACTATCTGTTATTATACAGTTGAACTCGTTTATAGCGAGCTGCCTTGCTACAATAACCGTCTTCGACGAGTAAAAAAGAAAAGAAAAACTTTGTGTAATATAAAATTACATTGCAAATTATTTATTATAACGAGGAAAATTCAAATATTATACTAGCAAAAATATTGAAATCAAAATCACCAAATATTCCTATCATATCCGATGTTATTTAATGTAATCTATTTTAAGGATCAAATAATTTCAGAATCACAAACATAAATGAAATCGTAACATTTTACCATGAAACTAAAACTAAAAGCAAACTTAATTTCTAGCTATAAAGTAAATCTAAATTAAATTTCGAGGCGCTGTTAACAAACTGTAAATACCTACAAATGAGCCGAATGACAAACAATGCTGATATCATTTATTTAATGAGAGACAAATTGTGTTTATTTCAGTTTACCTCGAAAACGACAAGTAGCTACCCCATAAAAATACTTTTGTTAAAATAGATAGAATCTGAATGAAAATGCAACATTATAGTACGAAAATAAAACTGGAAGCAAACTTAATTTCTAGCTATAAATTAAATCTAAATTAAATTTACAGGCATTGTTAACATATATGTAAATAACTACACCCGAATGACAAACAATGCTGATATCATTTATTTAATGAGAGACAAATTATTTTTATTTCAGTCCACCTCCAAAACGACAAGTAGCCACCCCCATAAAAATACTACTTCTGAATAGATAAAATCTGAATGAAAATGCAACATTTTGGCATGAAAATAAAACTGGAAACAAACTTAATTTCTAGACATAAAGTAAATCTAAATTAAATTTCCAGGCATTGTTAACAGATATGTAAATAACTACAAATGATCCGAATGACAAACAATGCTGATATCATTTATTTAATGAGAGACAAATTGTTTTTATTTCAGTTCACATCGAAAACGACAAGTAGCCACCCCCATAAAAATACTTCTGTTGAAATAGATAGAATCTGAATTCTGATGACACCTTAGCTGTTCAAACAAAACAGGCGTTCCTCTACGGCAAAAGGTGTTCTTTCCCGCGCTTGTGTTCGCTCTTGTTGAACATCCTACACACCCCTTCCCCACCTTTTAAAAAAAAAAAAAATGAATTTTTATATTGGAGCGAAAATAATATAAGATGTTAATAATATTATATGAATTGATGTTAAATTAAAAATATACATGCTAAAAGTGATTACAGTACAATTAAAGGCTTATAAAAACATTTTAATAAACAGATCTATTAGTTTTATACGCACAATTGGCAACATTATCAAGATAAATAATGATTAAAAGAAAATAAATTTTTTTTTTTTTCGAAAATAGTTTATTTTATCATTATTGATCTTGAGAATGTTGCAAATTGTGCGTATAAAACTAATAGATCTGTTTATTAAAATGTTTTTTATAAGCCTTTAAACTGTAATCGCTTTTAGCATGTATATTTATAATTTAATGACAGTACGTGATTTTTCTTATATATTTATATGAATTGTTGTTCCCTTAATTAATAGTTTGATATAATATCCACATTTTCAGTTATTAAGCATATGGACTCTAACAATAAAATTCAGGAACATTCCTGGCTAAGAATGGGCAACTATATTTGACCAAAAAAGTTTCAAGGAACGTTTTTTTTTTAAATATCAGAAACTTCTAAAAAGTCCCATTCACATACGGCTGCTGCTAACTTTATTTAGGAATGTTAGGAAGTAGTTACTTAATGTAGAAGAGCATAAAGAAACACAATTGAAATATTTTAGTATTAATACACTTATTATTGCAATCGCTTAATTCAAGTTACATTAGAATGCAAACAGTATAGTGGAATGTTTATATTATCTAAATGGGATTTTCCACTCCCACTGTAATTTCGTTACAAAATCCCGAATAAAAATTAGCTGATATAATATTCGTTAATTTTTCCAAGGGAACAAAAATCTGTACGTGATACTTAAATGTAAAAATAAAGAAGAAAAAAAAATATTCTGCCAGTTTTTTAATTGTCAAAAAAAAAAAAAAAAAAAAAAAAAAGGAAAGAATTACTTACGATATACATAAATAGCTACATATATGCATATTCAGAGAAAACACAACTATTTTTCTCTGTAATAAAAAAAAACATAATGGAAAGTTTTTTATCTAAATGATTATTGTTATTCGAAAGCAATATTTAGTACATAAATCGTAGAATAACGTCAATAAATGCTTAAAAAAATGTGTCGATAAGATCTGATTTCTTTTTCTCTATAAGACTATAGATATGTGAGTAATCGATTTAGTGATTTGTTTATTCTTCAGGTTTCACATCCAGAGCATATAAGTAATTTCAAATAATTATTAGAGTAAAGGAAGAAGCAATTAAAATTTGCCATCTGAAATACTTCACCATATCATAATTCACGTCTGTAATGATAAAATCGAAAAGAAATACACGAGAAATGAAAAAAAAAAAATTACAATTTAAAATGGTCGTTTCTGCAACATTAATAGTGGAATTCAGTTTTTTGATCTCCAAACTACCTCCTAGTCTGGAAATGACCATTACTGTAAACGGACTCCAATTAGAGAACAAAGCATATAACATATTGGGATGGCTTTCAACCGCATCTGTTACCGTCGCTTATCGAGTTCTTATCAAAGATTACCATTTATGGTCGTTACCGAAGTTATTTTATGTTACTATCTGAAAAAAAAAAAAAAAAAAAAAAAAAAAAATCATAACAAAAAGGGGAAAAAAACGAGATGTAGAAGTTTAAAAGAAGTAATTGTTGATTCTGAAATCATGCTCATACATGGGGAATTAATATCGTGATCATAATGTCCATGGTTTGAATGCATCAAGTAATAGACGATGGTATCTTTTTTTTTTTTTTTTTTTTTTTGTCTCTATCATTTACTAGACTAATCGGCAACTTTCGCATCTCAGAGAAGAAATGAGGAATAAAGAATGCATTTTACAAATCACTGACTTATCACTAAGTGGAAATATGATACAACGATAAGATTAAAATCATATTTTGATTTGAATTCAGAAGTTTTATTTCGTAGTTGTTTGAAAAGTTTGATTTTCAACAAGAAATGCAAAATATGCTTTATTTTAGTAAGCTATTCATTTAAAATCTTCACTCAGCAACGTAAATTCGTCTTACACTTCATAAAAATTTCGGTGTTTATCGCGCTTTTAAAAATACTTAAATTTAGAAAAAGAAAAATTTATACGCAGTACAACGGCACTTTTTTTTTTGTATTGAAAATTGTATTGTAATAATTATGTTATATAATGAATAATCACCTATTTAAATTTCTAGGTTAACATGAGACTATGCAAATCAGCGAGGGAAAAACGCACATCGGTCCCTTAAAGCTCCAGAAGAAACAGAGAAACTTATAGTACTATTTAGTTAGGAGAAATTATTTTATACCATACAGTACGATGTTCTTTTATCTGTAAGATAGAAGCAGATTCGGAAGACTAGCTTTTGATTTAATTTACTATATAGTATTTATTTCCAATACTTTTTAATGGTTAAATAATATACAGAGTCAAATACAGATGATAAAATCTTTTGAGAAATTTCGTTAAATAGAAGCCACAAAAACATTTAGTTTTGATAACCACTAACCTCGACTTAAAACAAATTATTGTAAGAAGTTAGATGATATGTTTGTTGCCATTCACAATCAAAAAGATACAGGTATTGGGAAGATATGGATATCTGTATGAGGAAAATTTGGGTTCTTTAAAGAATATTTAACAATTTTTTTTCATATCAAAAAAGGACACTTCACAAATTTTTTCATATTTAAAAAAGACCCTTCACAAAATTAATTGCCTTAAAAATATACCTTTTACAAAACCCCTTTCCTCTTGAAACTTCGTCCTTCACAAATTTAATCCTTTTAAAACAAAATCTGACATGTCACAAAACCGATGAAATTCTCAACTATTCCATTATAAAGTTGTAAATAAATATGTGTAAAAGGACTATGTTAAAAAAATGTTTAAACGGGAACTTGAATTTAGCAATAATTTTAGATTCACAGAATTATGATAAGATTTTTTTAGACATGCAAATGCTTTACAATTTCAGAAAAACTTATAAACTGTGAGACAAGTGTATGCGGACAGACCCTTGGTTAACAGTTTTGCAAACTTTTACCGTGAAAAGATAACACATAATTTCACAAATTTATCAGAAACATTTATGATGGGTGTTATAAACATATAGAACAGCTAACTGCGACGGGTCTCTTCAAATTCGGCCATCCGGTGTATAACAGACAATCCTTACATTGCGTGCTCCGGAAAAAAAAAAAAAGGCATAATAGAACTATGAATGAGAAGAGGGGAGGGGATACAAATAAATAAATGAAATAAAACCATCCGAAAGTTACACAAGTGTGGATTTTAGGTTGTTTGTGTCTGCTGAAGTGTGTGCAAAAAGAAGTCACTGCTAACCTACAAAGTGGGGATCACGCAAAATTCACGGCAGATGATTCTCCAGCGAGGAAATGCCGCAGACCCACGGCAGGCAGGCTTTGCTTTTTAAGCTTGACTCTATGCAAATATCGACGTTTTCTTAATCACCATTAATTTATCATCTTGATTTTCTCGAAAAATACGAATCTTTGCGACGCCATTATACAATCTTTTTCATTCCTATATGCATATAAACATTTCAGAAAGTTCATTTATATATAAAAAAAATAGTTAACAGCATTTTTTATTACTTACCCATCATACGTAGTATAGGTAAGTCTTGTAATCGTTTTGAAAATCGAAAAAAAAATTTTGACGGATTTACACGTTTCAGACACTGGAGATTCCGAAAAACATATTTTTAGAAAAAAAATTTTGCCGTCCGTCTGTGTGTCTGTCTGTAAACGCTCTATCTCCCGAACAAATTGAGATAGAGACTTGCCATTTGGTATGTACTTAGTATGTAATAATGGGAAGAAGCCTATTTCATTTCAATAACCTCGATTAACCGGAACATTTTTTTTTCGGACTCTCGAAATATTCGTTCTGAAGAAAGGTATATAGTAAAAATTTTCGAAATTGTCTATTTTAAGGAGTAAATATAAAAGACAATAAAAAAACATAAATTTTGCATAAAACACGAAGTCGATCGGATAATGAGTTGCCGAGATATTTGTAATCCTATTTTCCACACTCTTCGATTTTTCATGACCCTGTATTTCATCCAAATTTCACTTCAAATATATATTTTAATTGGAAATTTGACGCTTAATCAGATGCAATAAACCGCTAGTTAATAGGAGTATTATTTTTGGAGTTATAAGGAAAAACCTCTTTCAAGCAATTCAGTAATCGAGCCTTTTTATGACGTCATCAAGCCACGATTTAATTTGAATATCAATGCATTTTATAAGCAGTTTACACATTTTTATTTTAATATTTTACATTATACATATACATGATGGGTAAGTATTACGGTGGCCCCCAACGACTAGTTTTTCTATATCTTTGATTAATTAGTGTCGATTGCAACCATCTTTTCCTTATTCTCATGTGCCAAAAATCGGTTACATAAATGACAATATTCTTGAAGAATACATTGATTTTATAAAAAAGTGAAATAAAAGGCTATTAAGTTCAGGTAACCGGAATAAATATTAATGATAGTCTCTTGTATAGCCATAACAATAGGACCTGATTACCATAGGAGCAAACATCCACCAGTAATTTTAATATAAATTTTTGTCTTACTTCAACGCCCTATTTATGCAATTATTACTGTCATGTAAAGAAAAAAAATATAATCTTTTGTACTTGGTGGAAGTTTGCCCCGTTGATAATTAGAGCCTGTATATCACAAAACGTTCATCTATATAAATCAAATAATTTAAATTATTAAAATGGTACAAGAAATTACATCGATTTACCGAATAGTTTTTTTTTCTTAATAATAGAAACGCACATTCTTATGGAATCGTGCGACAACGAAGATATTCATGAAGTTTCATTGAATTTTGTGTATTTAAACTGGTGATATAACCATCGCATATTTCAAACAAATCGTTGAATTTCGGCCACCCTTTCTTAGGTGACCGCAACCACAATTGAATGGTATAATGTATTCCTATCATGAGAATTCTAAATTTGATGTTTCGTTGAATTCTGTGCATTTAAACTGGTGGTATAAGCATCGCATATTTATTCGAACAAATCATTGAACTTCGACACCCTTTCTTAGATGATCGCAACCATAATTGAATGGCAATGTATCCTTATCATGAGGATTCTAAATTTGTTGCTTCGTTGAATTTGAGCAAATAAACTGGAGATATAAGCATCCCATAAATCGAACAAATCATCGATCTGTGGCATCCCTTTTTGTGAGATTTTAATAATTAATTCAAACAAACTGGATTTTAATTCAAATAAACTGGAGATATAAGTATCCCAAAAATCGAGCAAATCATCTGTTTGTGGCATCCCCTTTTGTGGGATTTTGCCCAAAAACTAATCAGCACCAGTTCCCATAAGGATGAAGGATCACAGACATTTTCTAAAAACAATCAAATCGTGTTCAGGACTTTCTAAAGCGTATAAATTCGTCGAAGAACTGAAGTCAAAATTTTTCGTGAATCTGATACTTTCTTCTTGTATATAAATAGAGGAAAGCAAAAAATATAAAAAATTAAAATATTGGATAAACTAATTATCATAAGAGCCTGATAACGGTCATAAAGAGGACTGCTAAAATTAATGAAAAAATTATAACGTATGCCATATTCAGTTTAGGGACTAATAAGAGAAAACAGGTATAATTTGCTATTTTTGGAACACCGAGACCCAAAACAAAATTGACAGTTGTTTAGCAAGAAATATACCTGTTCAATAATTTATTGTGGGCAAAAATACTGCTAAAGCATACAGAATTGTAGCAACGACGTTTTTTGGCCTCAAACTTATTATTAAATCATCTATATATATATTACGCTATCGTACGTGGCACAGAAATCGCGATTATTTCTTTTTTGCCGGTGGCAACAAGTGTTTTGTTTTCACTAATTTGCAAATATTAAGAAAAGTATTTGAGGTATCGATTTAAAACTCATCACACATTATGTAGAAAAATTTTCTGCATCGAAAATGCGATTTCTTAAAAATGGGGCTGTATTTTTTCTTATTTTTTGCAAAAAATTAGCTACTTTCTAAAAAGGAAAGAAAATAAAGTGCGAAGTCAAACCAAAAAACGCGCCATTTTTGTTACCAATTTAAACATTAGTTCCATTGTTTACCTTATGCAATTTAACCTCTTTGTTGTACGCAGGGGGCCTCCGTGGCCGAGTGGTTAATAAGACACCATTTCGCTAATCGCTTGAGAGCGTAGGAGTCAGGTCGGCGGGTTCGACTCCCGCCAGCTCCATTGCACACACTTTGTGGAGCTGCCGGGTGTAGTTCTCTGGTAACTATAAAATTCATTATCTTTATTATATATCCTATGCCCCATATATGAATTCCATTTTATCTACCACGAGTAAAGTTCTCATCAGATATTTTCTATTAAAAAAAAAAATGAATAGTGCTTAATATAGATTAACACTTTTCCTTAAAACCGGATTAATTATGGATGAGTTCAGATGACACGAAGATCCGAGTGATCTTTTGATCTGTTATCAATGAGGAATATGCAAAAATCATCCAGTCATACACCAACACGCGAACGCTAATTGCGTGTCAAATTTTTTTTTTCACTAAGTTTTGTCATTATTTCACTTAGTTTGTCTACCACTAATTTTAAACTCCACCCCCTTTTCAGCAAAACATTTGTGAATATTTTCCCCTTTTTATTTCCTCTTCCTTGAAACGATAACATCATGCCATGTTTCCGATTTGTTCTGCATTATTACATCTCTAATTACACCCTAAATAAATTTCCAGAGTCCTCTGTAAAGAGGACGGACAGACGTTAAAAGTGCGAGAGGAGGAAAGGTGCCATCCCACTAAGAAATGAACAGCAATATAAAAGTTTTCACACCTGAACGAAGCGACAGTTTGGGAAGTCAAGAGTTTAACTTAATTTAAGCGTATCATAAATTGACGTAATTATATTTACTTTAAACAAAATGTTTCTTTCGTACTCTTATGTAATCGGTTGTCTGTTAAGGTTGTTATTAAAGAAAATGGAGAGAGAGAGAGAGAGAGAGAGAGAATATTCGCGAGATTTTCTGACGCATTCACAGACATTTATTTTCTTTATTTTTGTTTTACACAGAACTGCATGAAATTAGCAGGCATTGGTATTAAACTGCTTTCAAAACGAATAACAAACGTATTCGTTTCTCTATTTCCTATATCTAGAACTGTAATGAATTACACCTGTTATTATGTAATGAATACAGATGTAATATACAGGTTGTAAAGAATTACACATGTATTTATCTGTTTCTTAATCTAACTGTTAAACTTCTGAAGTGTTAACCACGATTTCCTGTAAATGAATTGCTCAACGATGACAACTTTTCTCCAGGTTCAAAACACCCTCTTTGACATTATTTTCTGAAAAATTTGATGTCTCTATAGAAAAAAGGAACACGACATTTAGATATCTGAGTGAGTTAATAAAAATACCTACAAATTTACGAATAAAAATTATTTTGCCAATGTGTTAGAAAGTTTTTATATGAGAACAACTTTAAATGCTGTGCTATGACGTTTTTATTTTTATTTATTTATTTTACATGTGCATGTATAAACGTATCTTATAGAATACAGCCTTTTCACCCGAAGGTTTTTTTTTTTTTGCCACACAGTTAGAAACTTACCAGTTACTTTTTTTAATCACATACAGAAAGAGCTCTGCTAAAAAAAACGGTACTTTTCCAGTATAGGAGCTTTGGCGAGATACAGAAAATGACATTGGCGAGGACATTAGGCAAAATATTTTCTGGCAATCGATTCCCTGTTTCATATACACAAACAATTTTTCCAATATTTATACAATTTATTTAATATAATGAAACCATGTATTTATTTTTATATACAAACAGAAGTGAATTGTGCGTAAAAAAACTATAATCAAATATATAAAAATAAAATGTTTATATATATATATATATATATATATATATATATATATATATATATATATATATATATATATATATATATATATATAATTATAATATCTATGAATTTCAAAAACATATCAAGTTCTAATATCATTCTACTAAAATCTTCTAAGAGATAATTAATGATATTGTGTAATCAGAATACCACATAGTTAATAATTAACTTGTGCAATCATAAAATTACCATAGCATGTGCTTCAATGGTAATTAGCCAAATTTACTCATACCTGAAGAACATTTAAAAAGAAAGAGAGAGAAAGGGGAAAAAAATTATAAATTGGAGTTGCTATTATGTAAACACAAATGGATTAATAAATTAATAATGAACATTATTCAGTGGAAAAACTGGACCACAAGAGAACCAATCAAGAATTGGATATGAAAAAACACATGTGGGTGTACTCGTCAGCTTGGCTGCACCCAAATGTGTTTTAAAAATAATTCAGTATTTCATAATTCTACTGGCATGATGCTAAGTACAGTAGAATCAGCCAAGTATACTGAATTATTACCAAACAACAATTGGAAAAATTTAAAATTGGAAATATGTAAAATGTAAATAAAAAACCATTAAGAAATATATAATATATCACTTACAACGATTATCCTAAAATCTTTATAAATCACCACACTATATAACCACCAGATATCATTTTTGAAATAATATTGGAATTTTGAACCCTTAAATTGTAGAAAAAATGTTTTACTCACAAGAATGATACAGTATCCTCAAAATATAGCAACTTCTTCATAATGATCAATTCCACATGGCACGTATCAAACATGTTGACATTCGAGTCGAGTTGAGAGAAATGATTTGAAAGACAAGTTGAGAGCTCATTTTTTTAAAAACACAACTCGATCAATGACACCCCAACACAATATAATTCAAAAACACACAAAACTATTCTGTTGATAATACTCTTATAACAAAATTATATCCGTGAATATATAATTACTCCATCTAATTTTAATTCCTGAAAGTAAAATTAATATACAAGCAATAGCTCCCTCTATAGTTAAATTCAAAATAATATCTATAATATCATCAACTAACTAAAACGTAAAGTGTCGCCATCTATTTGTATTATAATTATTCATAATTAATATTTAGTTACATATCCATATTATTATTAACATAATCACTTCATTAAATTTAATCAATATATAAATTTTAATAAACAATACTTCCTTGTAGTTTTAATATTAAATTCGAATAAAATCCTACAATATGAATAAATATACACAGAATTTATTCATCCTGCACAGCATTTCAAATATTCTTAACAAAAGTATATTTTGTAAAAGAGATATTATTTTAAAACAAAGTGCTTTGCTGCCAGCTCTGTTAAACCACTGATATATATTATAAACTTATAATTAAATTATTAATTTTTTATTGTTACTTCTACTTAAATATATTTTAGACTTGTTATTAAATAATTAATGTATTGTTTATACTTATACTTAATTATATTTTAGATTTCAGAGATTAATTTAATATCAAATTAAATAATTATTATTATCACTACTGTGCTTCAATCAAATTTATGCTATGCAGTAATTAAAATTACTTATTAAATTTAATTTCATAGATAAAAATAAAAAACTATATATATATTTATACACTTTGCAAATAGATATGTTTGTGAGTTATAATAACCAATGTTATCCATGTATAATTTTAAATGTATGAAAACTGCTCATCAATGACACCCTAAACATATGTGATCGGCAACGCACAATCACATACTATACAGAGTGTATATAATGTTCAATCAAATTTTAAATTTCCTAATATGTTATAATTGTATTAATGTATGTTATAATTGTAATATTATATCTAGTGTTATATGTTATCGCACATTCAAACAAAAATTTATTACATACAGTGTTAATAATTTAATGATATAATAAATGTTATTTAAAAGAGTTGATAATTGAATTTATCATAAAAATTGGATAACCATATATTTTTGCTTGATCTCGAATAAATCTAATATTTTTGTTTTTATTTATATCTGAGCATAAGTATTTTATACGATGTAGATAATTGATAATTATATTTTTATATACAGATTTATGTAAACATGAAGCATAATTGGTAAAAATATTTACTTTAAATGGAAAATCAAATCTCTTATCATAAATATCAAAAATTAATTTATAATTATTATTAATATTGATTTTTAAGTCAAGAAAGTTAATATTATTATTAATTAAATCATTTTCGCTTAATTTAAGTTGAGTAGGATAAAAATTGAGTGGTGATGTGCAATGTTTTTCATTGAAATAAAATATGATAATGCCATCAATATATCGATAAAATACATAACCATTGTTCGTACTAATATTTCTTTCATAATAATATAAGTAAAGGTCAGAGAGAATACTAGATGCTGTTCCGCCCTGCGGAATTCCCTGGCATTGTTTATAAATAATATTGTCATATATGATGTAATTATTATGCAATGTAAAATTTAGTAAAGTTTTAAAAAAATTTACTGAAATGTGTTCTTTTAATTTTAATTGAGATTAAAATTCTTTAAATAATATACACATTGTTTTATGTAAGTCTTTTATATCAATGTTATTAAATAAATCATTAAAATCCAATGTTTTTATGAATTTTACCGGATTGATATTATGTATTTTATTAATGAGTTGAAAACTGTTTTTTAGGCAATGTTGGTTATTATGTTTTAACGTTATATCATATATCTGCTTTAAAATATTAAGTAGTAAATTACTTGCATTATTATTATATGTGTTACACCCGATGGTAACAGTGCGAAATTTTATAGGATTTTTATGAAATTTTGGAATTATAACAAGATAAGGATAATTTAAATTATTACATTTGATTTTTAGTAATTTGTGATAATTTAATAATTTTCTATTATTTATTTCAATATTTAATTTAGTTTTATTAAAAATATTACTTGTGTTGATTGCATTGTGAATTAACACTTTATAGTATTCTTTACAAATGATAGCATAATTATTTGGAGATTTATCTACATAAGTAATTATAAATTTGTTTTGTAATTCGGATATATGTTTATTTATATTATTAAAAGCTGCATGTGTAATATGATGATAATTTTTAATAATTTCATTTTTCATTTTATCTATAACAGAAAATCTCCATTCACTAAAATACTCGATTGGTTTATTGTAATCAATAGCAATTTTATATATAAATAAATCAATATCTTGAATAAACTGCAATATTATATATATATATGTATATAAAAGTTCATTAGGTTTGTTTGCATAGCTATTTATATATTTGCCAACAAATCTCACTTTCTGAAGCCCGAACTGCGTCAAGCTTTTTTTTAAAAAAATACCAAGGTCCCTATATTGGAAAAGTACCAAAAAATCTTCGGCTAATTTTTAATTTCAAAATCTTATTCTTCTCCAAGGATTCCCCCATGATTGAATCATCATCGTTGACAGGAGTAAAATAAACATATTGCTAACCACTTTTGACTTTTCCCACACCTACGCTGTGGGGTGCCTTAGCTGGAGATAATAATCTTTTTTACACGATAGTATACATTATGTCATTGGAGTTCGGCCGGTGAGCAAACAAACTGCCCAGCCCGCTCAGCCACTTAATGATAGAGTACTTATCACATTCCCTTTCAGGTGTTCATGTTCATTCCCCTTCAACAACCCCCCTGTAAAAGATCTAAGAACAAAAACGTATGATCCCCAGGTCGTCATTATTTCTTAGATTATCGTTTTCGTAGTAAATACATTTCTGCATAAGGCAGGCGATTGAAAGCTATTAAATAGTGTTTGATGGATTAGCTGTCGTCACGATGGATTGAATGAAGAAGAGCAAAAGAGCAAAGGTCCCTCGGTCAGAAATTTTGGTTTTCTAATTTTTGACAGCTTTAATGAGAAAGATGCTTCTAATGCCATATAATATTTTAAAAGTGATTTTCATGATGGATATGTTTATGCTAAATTTATATTAAAAAAAAAGGGTATTTTCCCAAGTTAAGGTGGTTATCAAATGACCGGCTCAACAACGTGAAACTTTCTGGCTCATTTTTAAACGCAAAGGCATAAAATTAATAGTCCTGACTGTTGAAGCGATTTGGAATCGAAGTGAATTTTCCTTTTTTGATAAATTACTTATCGAGTTATAAACGACTCGTGTCACGTGACAGCACGGTTTTCCCCTTTCTCGCGCTGAAGCATCGGAAATTTGGTTCAAAACGCCAACTTTGACTGTGTTTTCTGAAAGATCTTCTGTTTTTACCAAAAAATGGAAAACGTGTTACGACTACATAGTTTCTAAATAACAACATGCACCTGACTTTTCATGTCTTTACAAACAAAAATAAAATGAAAAAATGTGTTATAGCCCCTTTGGATTTGAGAACAGCCTTAAATATATGGCTAACTATGAAAAGTGATATGTGTAAATTACTTCGCAACGCTGGCAAAAAAAAAAAAAAAAAAAAAAAAAAAAAAAAAATGTATTTGGAGATTTATGATAAGTATAGCCTGACTAAATCACCGACAAAGTAACAAACTAAATTTGTTTTATTAGGCAACTGTAAAAGTTATTTTAAAATTTATGTGCATGTAACAGAACGTCTTTCAAATTCACAGGAATTTTAGTTTACGGACAGGTTACGATAACGCTGCTGTTACAGGCGATTCCAAAACATTAATTATTAAAATTACTATAGACATTTCTGGAGTATTTCATAATAAAATGCACTAAACGTTCGTGCTATATAATATTTATCTGTTTTGTCTTTGAATATCTAAAAATATAAGCTAAAATAAACAATTATAAAATGATAATAAAATTTATGAATTTTCACATTTAAGCATAAATAATAGTGTAAATAAACCTTAAAGCATAAATAAACCCTATTTATGTGCAAGAATTAAAATTTACTAAATAAAAGAAAAATAAGCAAGTGGTAGAAATATCATCATTTCTTTAATAAGTAAAAAAGTTTCTTCGATTTTCTTGCTATAATATTTGAACACCAAAAGTAGAAATCATAAAAAAATAAGAACCTTTCTTAAGAACCGATGAAAGAAACAGTCGTTACACGAAGAATAATAAATTACAAATGTGTAGGATAAGGTATATGTTTTGTTTGACAGCATAAAAAAAAATTTCAGATATAAAGTTAACTCAGTTTATGAATCTTGGGATAATTTCTCTATCAATTAGAATTTATCATCTATTTATCAAAATCAGTGATGCTACAAATCGAAATAAATAAAAATTGGCTTTCAAAAGATTTGGAAAAAGTTATTAGATGCAAAGTTAGAGCTAATGTTACTCAATTCATGAACCTGGGATGTTCCTTTTCCAAGTAGAATTGGCCATCTACTCATCGAAACCAGCGATGCTACAAATCGGGAGAAATGAAAATTGTCTTCAAAATGTTTTAAACCTGTCATATTCAAGTCAACTAAAGTCACGGGTGTTGAAGGCATCTTTCACGTTATGGTAATACCGTTGGAACAATGAAGCAGCACCCATAATCCGGGCACCCCGTCTATTAGTTTCGCAACGAAGTTCGCCGTTGCCAGTTATGTCTTCGCAAAGTCAAGGTCGGACCCTCCTTTGTCCGGACCCGCTCAGACGAGAAACACAACAATAATAACATAAAAAAAGTATTTTAGAATGAAAACCCGGCCAACCCCAACGCACAATTACCTACAAACTGTGACTGTATTGTAAACACGGTATGTAATAAAATGTACAGATACTTGTTTTCGTGTTACACGACACATTCGGCCGCTGCTTTTTCTACCCTTTCTTTATATATACGTATTTTTTTTTATTACAATTATAATGATTACGATGACATCGGTTTAACAATAAAAAGAAACTTTAAAAAATTTCTTTTGCCTCTTTTTTTTATATTATTATTATTATTATTATTATTATTTGAAGATGACGTGAAGCGTTCAGTCAAAGTTTGATGACAAGACTCAGAAAGTTTGTTTTAAGCAAAGTACAAGAAAGATGATTGCGTGCCATACAATGTATTATTTCTGCTGAGTTAATAATTTGTAATCTTTGTAATAAACTGGACAATTGTGAACGGATACTGTCAAATTATTATTTTTTTTTTTTTTTTGGTTAGAGCCATTTTAATTTTATTTACAAATTAGTGCTCCTGCTAAGCTACTCACCGCAAAAAAAAAAAAAAAAAAAAAAAAGAGAGAGAGAGAAAGAGGAGTTGATTTTACGGTATAATACTGGCATCCCAGCTGTCGGTATTATACCGTAAAATTAACAGTAATAAACAACAAAAGAAGCATTAAGTATGCTTATTACAATATATACAATATACTGCTTACAATAATATATGCGCGGAAGCGTAATACTGCTTATTTTACTGTTTATTACTGTTACTTTTACGGTGTAATACTGGCAGCTGGGGTGCCAGTATTAGACCGTAAAATCAAAAAAAAAAAAAAAAAATTCCCAGTAATGTATAAGGCCACAGCACCCTGCTCTTTCTAAAATCGAAGAATGCACCCGCCCTTTTTAAAAGTTCTCGTATTTTTTGCTTCTTACCACAGTATTTCGAGATCCGCGTGCCCTAGAGCTTGAAAAAATAATAACTCTATCATTTCTTTCATTAAATCATTCGATATTAATGTTACTTTGTTTATCATACTAAAAATCAGATTTATTGTTTTTTTTTTTTTAATCACAAATTTTATATATAATATATAAATACAATAATATATTTCCTCTTGCAATAATGCCTTTTTCTCACTTAAAAATCTCTCAAATTGAGAGAAAAAAAAACCTATCAATTTTGGAGCCAGTAAAAAATCGTTTAATTTACAGAAAATGTCTGTATATATTCATTAAAACAGTTTTTCCCTGTAAAAAATATAGATTTTTTCGGTAAAAATGACAAAATTCATATTTTTTTACAGGACATTTTTTTTCTGTAAAAAATACAATATTTTTCTGTCAAAATTACAGATTTTTAGTGACCTTGGTGCCCTTTTTGTTGACTAGTATCCTGTACTTTTTGTTTTGTTTTTCTAGAATTAACACTAATATAAATCTTCTTTTTTTTTTTTTTTTTTTTTTTTTTTAAATATATATATATATATATATATTTAACATATCTGATAATCTAACAGAGTAAAGATAAATAAATAAAGTATTCATATTTTCTGCAAAAGAATTAGTGCTGATAATTTTTAAAAATAGGTTTGTATTATGATACATTTTAATATATAAACTATAGATTGTAATACTATCTACCCTATATATATAAAATCCTAATGAAACGAATTTGTGAAACGATTTTATGAAACGATTTTATGAAACGACTGATTATGTTTCAGGGCTATTTTTAATAAAATATTAAGCGCTTGATGGTGAAATTAATACCAGTTGTCCATAAAAATCCGCGGATGTCAAAACTGGTAATAGAATTTTGAAATTGGAATTAGTTTTCGAGATAGTAATTTTTTTCTAATTTTAATGACATTTCTGTAATGATGGCAACTAATTACTCAGTTTTTTTGTGACATAAAAGGGAAAAAAATAAAAAAGGATCCCGATAGGGATTATTGATTTATTTTTATTCGTCATTTTCAAATTGAAATTGAATTTATCTTTTATTTCAATGGATAATGAAGACAAGATTATGATTAAATTATGTTTTTCACGAAAATTTGAAAAAAAAAAATCATATTTCTATCGTTAGGATTCAATCGTCTGTCAGCATTTAATTTAATTTATAAACTGAAAATATTTTTGAATAAATTCGTCCAAATGACGTCATTTATGTAAATACGTCATTTATGTTTATACAATTTATTTAATATAAAGAAGCCATTTATCTATTTTTATGTACAAAAAGAGGTAAATTGAAAGACAATTATAAATAAATTGTATATATACATATAAATACATGTATAAACAAGCATAAAAGTTCGGTGCTTTTCCAGTATATGGGGCCTTGACGAAACAGAGAAAATAGCCTTGGCGGAAAAGGAAATTTGGCAACATACTTTCTGTCAACCTATTTACTTTGTCATTTCGTATACAGAAGCATTTTTTCAATATTTACACAATTTGTTTAGCGTAAAATGTCATTTATCCTATTTTATATATAATCAGAAGTAATTTGTATTAGAAAAAACAATAATAATATACGTATAATTAAAATACGCATATAAACAAAAAAAATCGTCGAATTTGTTTCCATGGCTGTTTATGTAATTTGGCACCAAATCTCACTTTCTGATGCCCGAATTGCGCCAAGCTTTTTAAAAAAGCGTCAAGACCCCTATTATAGAAAATCACCAAAAGTTCATTGGGTTTGTTTTCATAACTTTTGGCAACAAATATATGTATATTGACGAATCTATTCGTTTTTGAAACTCGAATTACGACAAACCTAAAAGCAAAGGATCCTATAATGGAAAAGTACCCGATTTTCTTATGGACAATATTCAAGTGACATAACATGGTGTAAAATTATCGCGGATAGCGAATTTGTTTAAATATCTCATCAATTGATGCCGAATAAATGCAGGTATGCATGCACAAAATATTTAATTAATTTTGTATGATAAATAATTATTAGAAAATTCGTATATACATATTAATTAAAATAAATAATTTACATATTTAAAATAACATGAAAATATGCATGATGGTGCACTAAAATACAGAGAAAATTAAAACCTGTTACTGAAAATGTCTATAACATAGTACTTTTCAATACCGTGGTTCTTAATGTTATTCACAAGCAGATGGAATTTTTCTCATCCTTAAACGCAAAGGAAGAATAGAATACAGATCGTTGTTATAAAAGTGCGAGAGGTAGCCACAATTTAAACCTAACCATTTTATACAAGCTGGTTTTCAAGGTGTAATTGATTTTACTTACCAATCCCTAAAACAGTCGTCAGTTGTCGCAACAGCTGTGTATCAGGCCATGATAATAAAAAAATGCCCCATTAAAACGTTAAAAGCATGGCAACCTAATTACAGATTTACCAATATTTTTTAAACGAAGCACGCTGTCATGTTTTTAGAGGCCTCGAAGTCTGAGCGGGGGTTAGCGAGCGTAGCTCGCAGGTGGTAGGCCCCCTAGTATCTATATAAATTTGTTTTGCAAGCTGAAGCATTGTTGAATTTCATATTAATAATCGATATTTTACCAACTGATTGAATAATTTACCTATCGATCTGTGTCTGGTGAATTTGAATATTAATTTTAAAAAAATAATAAAATGTGTTTTTATGTATATTTAAGCAGGTTTTTTATTCAGGATCTTTAGATGTATTTTAAAGCCTTTTTAGCTGAATTAGTGTTGCCACTCGCTACAAAATAAATAAAGAAAGAAAGAAAGAATGTATATAAAAACCAGTCTATTCTCGACATTTTTGCTTTTCTCAAAAAATTCGAATAGAGTTAAAAACTGAAATATTATTGTGAAATGTATAACTACAAACCTAGATTTTTAAATGAAAAGAGAATACATTCATTCACGTAATATAATTGGAACAGAAAAGAAAAATTAAATATATCTTATTAATCACTTTGTACGATATACGGTCACAATGGTAATGTTTAATGACGACTCGAAAGCATATAAATGCTAGACGACTTGGAAAACAGTAATATACAAAATGTAAAAGTTAAAAAGAAAAAAGACACCAGCACCCTCACATGAAAAACGTCAACTCGGCACGTTAAAGTGCTTTTAAAAAGGAACAAAACTAATTACTGAAGAATAGTTTTAATAAATTTTTATCAAAAAAGAGAAGAAACATGTGTAGAAAGATTTCAAATTCACGAATTGTGGCACAGTTACGAATTTGAATTGATAATAGCAGAAATATCGTAGTGAAATTATCAATTTAATTAGAATTCAGTATTTAAAAAATTTCAAGCCCTGTTAAATCCAGAAGGAAAAATCCAGAATTTTTTTATGTTGTACGAAGAGAAATTTATCTGTAAAAAAATAAAAGTAACAGGTCGAGTTTCGATCAAGTGAGGCTATCAACCGTTAGGTTTTTAGCATAAATATTTCGCATATAGACACACACACACACAAAAAAGTGGTCGCACGCAGCAAAAAACTCTGAAACACACCTAGCAGATCCCAGCCTGATTATGGAAAAGGTATAGGTGGGAGATCTCCAAGCCCTCAACGAATTAACCCAATATTGTTGACACTATTAAATAAATAGCTAAACAGAAAACAGATTAAATAAATTCTTTATCCTTTTGAAAATCAACAAAGTTATAGTCAAATTCACTGAAAATATGGGGGAATTACTTTAAAAAATATGCGATTTTTTTTTTCTAGGTGGTCGACGCAAAAAGAAAACAGAAAAAAGGAGATAAAGAAAAAGAAATAATAAAAACTGAAGGAAGAGAAAAGAAAAGAGAGAAATTAAAAATAACCAATAGTCTTATGATGTATTACCTGAAACATTCTTCATTAAAAAGAGAATCAAAACTCTGTATCTTGTAAAGCGGGAAAACAAATAATTAAGATAAAAAGTGTACGCGAAAAGTTTTACCGCTTTTGTAATGCGACGACATGTTTCTGTGTATCCGTAAAATTACAGAAAATACCGGTTAATTGCCCTGACATTTATATAGCGGTAATGACACCTCTGGCGGGAGCCTGCATTCTCCCCAAAGAAGATAATCAGAAACGGCAAGATGCAGAATTGCACGTAATTAGATCGCAGGAGGATTTTTTAAAGAGTCCTTCGGGACCGCAGAGCCAGAATATCAAAAAGGTATTAATGATAGGAAAATTAAGCCCCTTTTTTCAGCCGATCATTTGTCATTATCTATATAATTACTCGAAGATGATTATAGTTCTTTGGGAAGAAATTTTAATATGTAATATGAAATATTTTCTCGCAATTTATTAAAATATATATATATATATATATATATATATATATATATATAATGTTTTTCATTAAGAACAGTAGCATGAAGTAGTTAAACATGTTATAAAAGTGTGAAGCAGCTTACATGTTATTTATAAGTAATTGTTGATATAAATAATGATATTTGCTAAAATGTTCAGGCCGCTTTTTTTGTTACTTAAAGATTTTTCTTTTCTAATTCTATTTGTAATGCAAATTTGCATTATAAAATAATTTTATTAAATATCCCGTATTATCATATACGGAATATATATACATATATGCCAATTATTATAATGACATAAGAATTATTTTTTTATTTTAAAGAAATATTTTTAAATAATAATAAAAAAAAATACAAAATGCAAAATAGTATTTAAAAGACGTAATTTTTAATTTGAAATTTTTGTTTCACATTTTTTACAGTTACAAAAATTTCAACGTTATAAAGTTAAGTGTAATGAAGATTAAAATTTTTTTTTTCAGATTTATCAGTATATAATTTTTAAAACTCTTACCCATATTACAAGATGATACTAACCAGCTATAGGAAAACATATAAGTGAAAACCTATCGTAAATGGTACCTAAATGGACTTGGAAAGAGGGGGTGGGGGAAAGAACAATGTAATTTCTCATCGGAAAATATATCGGAATACGTAAAGATGAATTTAAATTATTATATTAGAAATTAAATGAATTTCATTACACACCTATTTTAAATTGAGAAAGTAATGACTGCATTTTTAAGTAATCCCTTTTCAATTCGATTGTTTAAAAAGAAGTAATAATGCAGACTATCTTGCATAAGACACTCCACACACACACACACGTACATATCTGCACACGCGCAAATGTCTTCTTCCCTCCCCCCCCCCCAATACTTTTTCGAATAATTCCGCAACGTACTCAAAAATTCTGAAGAAATAGAATTAAAATTTAAATTCATTAATATCAAGACTGCCACACTACGCCTAAATATACTACATATATATCTCGTTACATACAGTCATTTAAAAGTCAATTAAAATAAAAACTCAATTTTGATCGCTGTCTAAAATCTTAAAAAAAAAAAAAAAACGAAAAAAAAAAAAGAGAAAGAGACAAAAATTATTTGAAATGCAGAGTCCGCGCGTAAATGCTTGATAATAACGCTCAGGATTTGCACCCACACCTACACACAAAACAAAACCCAAGAATACCAAAGGTGGGGGTGGAGGGTGATCTCCGCGATCGTCTTTCAATTTCGTTTTCCGTCACACTCGAAAAGGTACAGTTCCTCCCCAGGGGTTGGCTTTTTTTGTAGCCCCTGCCGAGATTTCATGCGCAACTGGCGGTTGGCAAAAACAAATGATTTCGAAGCAAAGCAGCGGCCTCGCTTTGATGTCGGGACCATGATAGGCAGAGTGATAGATTGTCATGGGACTTCATGCGAGGTATGATCCGATCGTGGAACAAATCCCAAACGAGGATAGCTTATAAAATTGTTTAAGGACAAAGATTATTTCGCTTCTTGGATTAATAATGAAGTGCATCCATTTATCATCTGCTCTGGCCAACATAAAATAATTCTGATATTAACTATAGTATATTACATGGGTTTCTTTTTTTTACTACAGACAACATCATGTTAAGTGAGAATCGCAAAACATTAAGCAAGATAAAATTTAAAACAATAATTTAAATAAAATTTAAATCGTGATATTAGAGAGTGAGAGATTACCATAAGATTTCATGCGAAGTATAATCCGATCTGGAACAGTTCCCAAGCGAAGATAGCTTATAAAATAGTTTAGGGACGAAAATTATTTCGCTTCTTGAGTTACTAATGAAGTGCATTCATCATCATCGTGTTATGTTTAAAGGGCTTTAAATCACTCTTCACTGACCATTATAAAATAAATATGGAGATTATTTCACTTCTTGAATTAATAATAAAGCACATTCATCATCAACATGTTTAAAAAACACTTTCCATAGCCCAGTATAAACTAGATCTGATATTAGATATTGTAAATTGCGTGACTTTTGTTATAGACAACATTATATTAACAATATAGACATACTATATAGACAATGTTATATATACTACTTTGATTTTATTTTGAAAAACAATTAAGAATGATAAATTTTTAAATAATAATTTTAATTTAATGTATTTCCTAATATACAGGGTGATAAATTGTCACAGCACTTCATGCAAAGTATGATTCAAATCGTGGAACTGCTCCCAAGCAAAGATAGTAAGCTTATAAAATAGTTCATTTCGCTTCTCGGTCACATTTATCATCAAAATGTTCCAAAGGTTTTCCATCACTCTCCATTGCCCAGTTTAAAATAAACTTGATATTAGATATTAAATATTACGTGACTTTCTGTTTATAGAAAATGTCATAGTAGGTGAGAATCGCCAAATATTGAGATAAATTTTAAAATATTAATTTAAATTTCGTGTATTTTATGATACACAAAGTGATAGGTTGTCATAGGACTGAGGAAGATACCATCGTGATGGAACAGTTCCAAAGCAAAGATAAAAGTCTTATAAAATAGTTTACACTGCAAAAAATAATTGTTGATTTTACAGTATAAAACTGGCATTCCAGCTGCCAGTATTATACCGTAAAATTAACAGTATTAAACAGTAAAAAAAAGCAGTAATACGCTGCCGCGCATGCGCGGTAGCGTATTACTGCTTTTTTTACTGTTTAATACTGTTAATTTTACGGTATAATACTGGCAGCTGGAATGCCAGTTTTATACTGTAAAATCAACAATTATTTTTTGCAGTGTAGGGACATATTATTTCGCTTCTTGAGTTAATAAAGCACATCCATCACGAACATCTTTAAAGGGCGTTTAATCAATCTACACTTCTCAGGATAAACTAAATCTAAAGATTATTTCGCTTCTTAAATTAATACATTCACATTAGCATATGTTTAAAAGGCTTTAAACCACTCACTACCAAAGAAATAGCTTTAAATTTTCAGAGTCCTTTTCTTTTCACTGATTTACTCAAGAGAAGAAAACCATAGATTTGGTAACAAAAATTTTGAAGGGAAATTTTTAAATTTTTTTCAAACTTAAGCATAATTGTGAAATCATTTTTTACAAAAAGGGAATCAAACAATGTTACGAATGTTGAAAAGTTGTTGTTTTAAAACCAACCCGTCTATGCAATATAATTTATAAAGCGAATAAATTCATCTGAGATATTACTTATGTATGTTTTTTCTTCCCTCTTTATTTATTTGATGAATAAGTTTAGCATTATAAGCCTTTGCATATTTTATTAGAGGGGAGGGGGGGGGATGACCATTAGATGCTGTTTAGTAGTTGGATAAACTAATTAAACCCGAAAATCAAGACTATTTCAATAATAGTAATAATAATAATACCGTAATGTATACTAAATCTTTTTCGCATCGCTTTATTACAGTTCTTTAAAACAATATTTCTCATGGAAAATTGTAAATTTCGTTCTGTAGCATAGGTAAGGAAAAACGGACTGAAGATGGAAAAATTTGTAAAGCTATTTAAAAACAGCTTGATGCGTCACTTTTATTATTATTATTATCAATTATTATTAATTATTATTAATTAATAACAATAATATTTATTATTATTACAGAAGTTAAACTGTGTGCAACACTTAAATGCCTTATTTGCAGTCAATGAGAAATCCTCTAACTTCAGGAAAAGAAGAAGATAATAATTAAAGATTATGTCTGTATTGTTGCAATAAGCATATAAAAACAAATCTATAGAATGTACTATAACGACCTTCAGGAAAAACTTCAATAATTTTTATACATTACCAGGTACTTATTTTTCCCCTTTATTGTCAAATAGAATTTTACCGATAAAGCAAAATGCAGTTTTATATTTTGATGATAAATCTTTTGTCATATTTCTATTTTTGTTGTTTTTAAAATTCTATTAACGTTTAATATGCTCTTACAGTAGAATGCAATATTTAAAAAAATAATAATAAATGCATCAGCATACAATATTATTGCGTATTTATATATTTTTATCCTTCTTCCTCTTGTGGGACAATGATGCAAAGCATTATTGTTATGTATAACAGAAAAGAACAAGGAAAATTAAATTTTTTCGAATCATAAAATTTCTTGTAATCCACTTCTTGCATCATCGAAAAAATACAATGAGTCGTTTATTCGGCCTAGAGAAGAGAAATTAATAATAACAATTCTCCACATCAATTCTAGCTTCTGCTTGCGCATTTTCTAAGAAATTTCTACAAATCCTCACCACCTTTAAATTAGACACCTTTACAATCATATAAAAGAGAAGATTACTTATTATTTTATCCGCTGCAAAAAAAAAAAAAAAAAAAAAAAAAAAAAAAAAATGTTGATTTTACGGTACAATACTGGCATCCCAGCTGCCAGTATTAAACCGTAAAATCAACGATTTTTTTCTTTTAAGCGTAGGAAGATACTTTTATTTCACTGTTGATTTTAAAGAAACAGATAGCCCAGGCACCAATAAAAAACTGTTTATTTTACGGACAAAATCTGTTAAAAATGCAGTTCGTAATAAAAACAGATTTTCTTTCTGTAAAATAATAGTTTTTTAATGATTTCTGTCTGACAGTTTGTTTCTGTAAAATCAACAGATTTGTTCGCAACTAACCTTTCTGTTGGTTCTCAATAAATTAATTTTTTTTAAAGCTTCTATTGAGACACTCTTATCTCCCTTTCACATTAAATTAACAATCTCTCTATATAAAGTTAATCATCATCATGAAATAATTTCACTTTACTTATTTTATATAATTTTCCTAGAATTTTGCTATAAATTAAGTTTATAAATATTAATGCAAAGTTTGGCCATGATGCCTTGCGTTTTGTTTGCTAATAAAAAAAAAAGGCTAAACTAAATTACAACAAAATGTTTGAATTATAAATAACTTTATTCAATGAGAAAGGCAATTATTAACAGAAACATATTAGATTGAATAAACAGAAATGTATGGAAAACAAATACGTAATCCAAATACTCTTTATAAATCGTAACTTTGCTATACACTAATTTAAAAGAAAAAAAAAAAAAAAAAAAAAAAAGTTTATTTTACGGCATAATACTGGCACCTCAGCTACTAGTATTATACCGTTAAATTAACAGTAATACACTGCCGCGCATGCAGTGTAGTGTACTATAAGCTTCGACAATAAATGAGTACAAATGTCTACAGATTTATAATAAATATACAACTTTCATATTTTCTTAATATATAGTGATGGAATAATTGGAATAATTTAAGTGACTCTTCAAAAGAATTCTTTGATAATTTTCTTGTAATACCTTTTCTTTCAGAAGTGATGAAGAAAATATATTAAGAAAACCAAAGCATATGCTAGGCGACTGTATTTCGTCTGTATCTTAACAGTTAATGTTTCTACTCCAGTATTAATGGTCAACATAATTTGATTTGTATCGTTGACAAAAAGAGCAATGTGGTAAAAGTACATGTTTTCTTTAAAATAAAATATGCGATAAGCAATTATTTTCACATTATCTCGAATATTAGACAGACATTCGACATTCACAGCTTTAATGATTCCTTTTCTCCGGTTTTACTCTAATTACAACACTAAAGAAACAGAAAAACCGAAATTAAGACAAAGGTATCTAATTTATCTCCGATTTCATTTTTCTGAAAAAACAAAGTAATATTTATCGACTACACGCTAAAACAGCAGAGCGAAACAATGAAACAGGGAGAAAGAAAAAAATATATATAGAAGAGGGGAAGTAATAATAATAATATAAAAAAATCAAAAGCTGTTGAGAAAATTGAATTAAAAGAGCAAAGCGAAGGTATCCTTTGAACGAGAATTATCTTCAAGTAAAAATACCTGCTTATTAGGCGCTTTTAATGCTAAAGGGAGCTGAGAGAGATATATATTAACTGGAAAGACGAGCTCCCGTGGAAAAAAAAAAAGAAAACAAAACATAATAGTGTAAAGGGGAAAAAAATTAACAAAAATAGTGCAGCCACAAATGAATGAAAATTCATATTAATAACACTGCCGGCTAAATAGTAGAATGTGTGAAAACTCATTTTTAGAGAGTTTCTGGATTATTTCACGTCCAAAATTAAGCAGTAAGCGAGTAAGGGCGCCTGTGTGTGTGTAATACATATATATATACAATGAAGATGAAAGTGAGAAGGGGGGGGGGAGGGGAAGCTGATGGCTGAAATGAGGATTAGCAGGGGTTGGGTGAAAAAACCCGCAAAAGTGCGGAGATTTTGCAGCATATCAACTCTTGCCATCAGCTATTTTTTCCCTCCCTTCCTTAATTTTCACTCGTTCGCGTTTTTCTGATTTTTGTTTTTCAAGCGTTGAATAATCGTTGTTTTAATAGTACTACTCAGGAGTTCGGGCTCGAAAATACATGATTAACAGAAGGAATGACTCCTGTACCAAACCGAGCAAAAATTAGACGAAATGAGAAAATACACGAGTGGTGGTGGAAAAAAATAATGGAACAGAAAAGCGTGGAAAAGCGTAAGTAATCAGTGTTTGGGGGAAAACTAAATGATCTTAGATTAAGAATTTGTTTCCATTAAATAATTTTCGTTATTTTCTTTTCTAAAGTTCTCATATTTTATCTGGTCTTTGTCGAAAAATACCACGTAAATGGAAATTTAATTCTCTGCTATATCAATTAACTTTCCCAAGAAAAGAAAATGGAAAACGTTAATAAGTTATTTGATACACCAAACGTGTTTAAAGGAGCTTTTGGGAGTTTTGTAATAATTAGCTTTAACATCATTTAAAATCTCAAGTTTCACATAGAAAATGTTAAAATAATTTTTGCGTAAAATTATTTAAATAAAGTGGAAGCGCAATGCTAGCAAATATAATTTGTAAGTAATCAATGAAAAACTGTTACTAACTTAGCCATTCGCAAAGATGATTTAGGATTTTGTAATAATTAGCATTAACATCATTTAAAACCATATTTCACATAGATTTTTTTAATTAACTGTTGAGTAAAATTATTTAAATAAAATGGAAATCCAATGCTATCAAACAAAATTTTTAAATAATTAATGAAAAACAATTACCATTTACAATTGAGCAAAGATGATTTATAATTTAATAATAACTAGTTTCAACATAATTTAGAATTTCAAGTTTCACATTTAAATTTTTAAAGCAACTTTTGTGTAAAATTATTCAAATAATGTGGAAACGCAAAATGTTATCAAATATAATTTTAAAATAATAAATAAAAAGCCAATTACTAGTTGGTCAAAAATTTGCAATGATTTACGATAATGTAATAATTAGCTTTAATATCATTTAAAATTTAATGTTTTCTATTAGAAACTTTTAAAATAATATTAGCATAAATTTATTTAAACAAATTAGAAACGAAAAGTATCAAATAATTTTCAAATAATAAATTATTTTTAACATTTAGATAAAACTAGATTAATGATTCTGTTTCTATAAACAATTATCTATGAAAATCAAATGTATTAGTTATGCCAATGATTACGATAAGGAAACAAAGAGCATCTGCTTGGACTATACCTTGGTCAATCATCTTTTAAAACTTATTTTGGCAACATGTACTGAATTTCTCCAATGCATTGCCTGAGTTTTGTGTTGACTCATGTTTGGATCATGAATTCTATCTGGTAATTGTTGTTTTCTTTTCCCTAATATCCTTTTTAATCTTGTTGTATTTTGAACTTAATGATTATATTTCACAGTTTATTTCTCTATTTTACGGGCAAGGTTTCTATCCTTTTTAATATTGTTTTTTATTTTGAACTTTATGATTATTTCACAGTTTATTTCTTTATTTCTCTATTTTGGTGTGGTATGATTTTGGTGTTGGTTGGGCCAAAATCATATTCTTTAGCAATATTATGGCTAATATGATGATGAAACCACACATTTTATTTGTGGTAATTTAGGCATTTGGGACCTGAAAATTCTGTCTAAATTCTACATATTTCATTTTTTCCATTTTGTAATTTAATTTTTTCTTCTTCTCTCTTTTTTTTTTTTTAACTATTTATATGGAATCTATATTCAGTGTGTTGGGGGAACACTATTGTTGTCAATTAATTATTATATTCTAATTCATAATATGCATAATGCTTTTATAAATAAAACAAGATGAAAATATAAGTTTCCAATTGCTTCTTGTACTAATTTCCACTTTCTGCACATTGGATTTTTTCTCTACATATCTTTAAGTATTTTATCCCACTTATTTTAATTTTGAGAATCTTAAATTTGTGGATATAATATGTATTGTATTGTAAGTATCGGTTTATCTATTGTCGATTATTTATATTGTTTAATGGTTATTATTTACAAAAGTTTTATTGTATATATATTTATATATACAGATTAGTCATAACAATGCTATTTTGATGGGGATCATTGCAGCTATCGTGTAAGGATTATTAGATTTTTACATATAATAAACGTTTAACATATAATCAATTAATATGAAAGGACAGGTCACATTCAAGACGATTTATATAAATTACCGTATATACTCCCGTATAAGCTGACCCTTAAAATTAAGTAATTCATAGAAAACTAATAAAAAATATTGGTATTCAAACGGAAGGACATGTTATTAATCTCGATTTTTTGGTTCGGCTTATACGCGAGTATATTACGGTATGAAAAAAAGAAAAAAGTTTAGGATGAAAATAAAAATGTCATTTATACGACCAAGAAGTTATTATTACTTCCTGCTATAAAACAGATTCTGTACAAGTAATAAACTTGTAACATGCAATTGATTAATATGAAGCGACAAGTCATTATATATAATTAATCCTGATTTTTTCAAAATATGCAAAAGAAAAAAAAATGAGAATGAAAAAATTGCATAATATAAAGCCAGAAAGTTATTATAGTGCATGCTGCGAAAGTAATATCCTGCATGTAAACAACTTACTACATGCAATTAAATAAAGTAAAGCAACATGTCATATATATATATATGTATATATATATATATATATGAGAAATTTAATTAATCGCAATAAAAAAAACATGGATATAAAAAAACATGGAAAATTATGCCAAATACAAATTCAGAATGTCATCATATAGCTGCTTTTAATTACAGTAAAGCGCCGAAGCGCTGATTATCCGAAACTGTCGGGACCGGATAAAGAAAATTTCGGATAGTTGGACAAACAATTTTAGGAGATGTTCCTGAGTAGTCTATGCACTGCAAAATAAATAATTAATATATATATATATATATATATATAAAACTTTAAGTAAAATTTAACCATTGAAACATAAGAAACTGACCACATACACTGAAATCCCGATACCAAAGAGCCCTGTCAATTTACAAATTAAAATTGTAGTCCTAATAAATGTAACATTATTAATTCAAATTAAGAAGAAGAAAAAAAAAATTAAATAAATAGAAAATAAGGAATGAAATATAAACCACACGAGTATTATTATATATATATATATATATATATATATATATATATATATATATATATATATATATATATATATATATATATATATATATATATATATATATATATATATATATATATATACAGTTATATTATATATATATATATATATAATATAACAGCAAAATAAGCAGTAATACTGGTAGCTGGGATTCCAGTATTATTATTTTTTTCTTTCAGTATGCCAAAATGGTTAAAATGCATTTTTTACGAGTAATAGTTTTTTTTTTTTTTTTTTTTTTTTTTCAATGGAACAAATGTATGTTTTTAAAAATATAGCAGTGCATAAGTTAATTTAAAAAAAATCTTTTGTGTATACACAATTTTCCTTTCCATTTTAACCAGGCTTAAAACGGGCAGCTGTTAAATGCTGGCATATTTATTTATTTATTTATTGTCATTTTTTATCCTTTTAATTATTTTTTCTTTCGTAATTTTTTTATCTTTTATTTATTAATGAATTTATTTATTTATTTTTGTCATTTTTTATTATTATAATTATTATCATTATTTAAATCATTTTCTGAATTGAAAAATTCAAAATTTAAGCAAATGGGAAAAGCTTTGGATTGTTTTTTGATCTTTTCAATGCTGTCATTTCACAAATTCTTCTTAAATACATAAGTTGGATAAAATCAGCACTCTCCTCTCGCTCCAATCATTTCATAATCTCTTTCCAAATATTCAAAGACTTCATTATGTGATGAGCCTGGATCATTTTCAAAACATTCGTTTTCATTTTGCTCGATATATTTTTCATCTTGAATTGATGATACGATTTCATCATCATTTAAAATCGGATATTCAGTATCACCAGCGTCACTATTTAACCACTCATTAATTCCCACCGATCCGGAAAACGGTTTCGATTTCAAGAGCCGCCCTCAAAAAAAAAGAAAAAAAAAGGGGGGGGGGGGAGAGAGGAGTGTTCGGACAATTGGACAGTTCGGTTAAGTGAAGTTCGGATAATCGGTGTGCTGCTGTTAATATGAAGCTATAAGCTATCCTAATTTTATAAAATTATGATAAAACTTGATTTATATATATATGTATATATATATTATATATATATATTTTAATGCAATATAGAATAATTTTTTTATATTGAAAGGTTTACTTGCTAATAACTGGACCAAGTGTTCCGCATTTCGCCTTCAGTAATTAGCGTTTCCTAAAATAAAAACGTCTTTGATTCGAAAAGTATCCAAGAACGTTAGCGTGATATAGTTTTTTTTTTCTTTTTTTTTTTTTTTTAACATAGATGAGAACATCACACTCTCGCGAACAGCCTGAAAGCAACGTTTCGTTTGAGTGAATGTGGATTAATTTTCACCTCTTACCCCGAACGCTCCCAGTAACTCTTAACAATTGCGTTCAAACAATAAATACACCGCAATTATTGCTTGATAATATGGAAATGAAACAAAAAATTAGACACGGGTGCACTGGATTAAAAAATAATAATAATTGTTGGTTTTATACGGTATAATACTGACACCCCGGCACCCCAGCTGCCAGTATTATACCGTAAAATGAACAGTAATAAACAGTAAAATAAGCATAATGCTTATTTTACTGTTTGTTACTATTGCCAGTATTATACCGTAAAATCTTTTTTTTTTTTTTTTTTTCAGTGTGGAAAAGGATTTTTAGATGTTGCTTGGAGGGGGGCAAAATTCAGTCGTTGCCATTGGACATAATAAATCAGGATTTTCTGTCGAAATGAACTATTTTTGTTAGATCGTTTATCAAATTCAAACTGGCTACTCTCTGACACATTTTTTAATTCATCTTTGTTCGCAAACGCATAAAATTAGCAAACGATCTTATTCAGAAGCTATGAACTCGAATTAATTTTTTTTTTTTTTTTTTTCAATTTTCTGTATAAACGCAGAAGAGATTTCAGAAAATACTGTCAAAACGGGCGTTTTGAAACGAATTTTGACGAGAAAGTGGAGGGTATGAAAAAGAAAAGTTCCGCCCTGATCGTTTATAACTCTATTATTAACATTTAATTCATTTACCGGAAAATGAACAAACAAAAAACTGTTCAGTTAAAAGTATTTTTAATAATCATACCTACAAACATCAGGCATTTGCCTTCAAAAATGAGCCAGAAAGTTTGGCGTTGTTGAGCGGGAAAAAATATTTTTTTCATAAATGCTTTCAAAGAAATAGTTTTATTGCCATTAGAATTTATTTACATGCAATTATTAATATAATAGTAGAGACAAATGGAAACGTTTAGCTAATAATATAATAAGAAGAAAATCAAGATAAAGTCAATAAAAGTCTGAATCTCAGAAGGGCTCTACCGTGCCTTTTCCCTATGTCAGGCCTGTTAGGGGCCAGATCTTCCTGAATAACTGCGTTTATTTATTTATTTTATTTATTATAGGACTTTTAAAATGTAGAAAAGTAAAAAAAAAAATTACTATATTTGTCATTTTATATCTTAAAAAGTATACATTACAAAAATACAAATTTTTGAAAGTACATATTTCCTCTTTCATTTCATTTCATGTTTTTTTTTTTTTTTTTTTTTTTTTTAAGATCATAATATGGTAAATTAGTTGTTATAGGGGATTTAAAACTTGTCGAGCAAAAAATTGGAATCACAGGTTGCGCGCATAATTATGAAAGAATTTCTGCATGTAAAACAAAATGTCTGGTATATAATTATTACTTGAGAGTGTTGTGCTTACACTGAACCTAAAAAAAAATGTCTACTTATAGCATTTTTATGTTTTAAAACAAAATTGTATCTAGCTTATATATAAAATTTTCAAAAGCTTAGCAATATAACACCAATAAAAATATGTTCTCACCAAAAAAAAAAAAAAAAGATGAAAACTTAGGTTCACTTTATAGACCCTACCATACAGTACACTGCAAAAAAAAGTGTTGATTTTACAGTATAATACTGGCAACCCAGCTGCCAGTATTATGCCGTAAAATTAACAGTAATAAACAGTAAAATAAGCAGCAATACGCTGATTACTGCTTATTTTACTGTTTATTACTGTTAATTTTACGGTATAATACTGGCAGCTGGGATGCCAATATTATACTGTAAAAGCAACACTTTTTTTTGCAATGTATATACTCGGAAAATTTCATTAAAAAAAATATAGAAAAGTTTTTGAACTACCTTGCATACAATGCCCCCAAATCACATTTTGAGAAAAATTACTTTAAAGTTCCCTCTTTGAAAATATTCTATATTTAACAACTATTAAGAGTGGCATTCATTTGTTTTTTTTTTTTTTTTTTTTTTGTTTTTTTTTTTTGTGTCATATCCACATACAAAATAAGAAAAATAATCCACAGCAAAGTTCTCACACACTGGAAAAAAAAAAAAAAAAATGTTGATTTTACGGTATAATTACTGGCACACTAGCTGCCAGCATTATAATATAAAATCAACATTTTTTTTTTTTTTTCAGTGCTCAGTAGATTAAATTGTACACCAATACCGCAAGCAGAATTCGGCTCATAGTGCGAGGGTTCGAAATAGATAGTTAATACGGTAGTCAACGCTTATTTGAGTCACCGATTAATCGAATCATTGTTTAATGAATGAAATCGCAATGCTATTTTTCTATTCGTATATTAAAATCACGCTGAACATGATATATCATGTGGTAATTAAATGTATACATTTAAACGAAATTTAGCGTAAAAAATGTGAAAAAAGATTTTAGAATTACATAGCATGTAATGTTTACATATTTGGTTGTTAATTTTAGTTCTCCACTGGGAAAATATTCGTATAAATAATGTTTTTTTTTTTTTTTTTTTTTTTTTTTTTTTAAACTTATCATATCCTGTTTTATTTATTAAATAGAAAAAAATAATTTTTGAAGCATTTTTTTTATTTAGGTCCGAATTCGAATCATTTATGCACTTCTTGCGTTTATTATTGGAAAATAATAACTTTGCTTTCATACGTTAATATTAATTCCATCTGCTTGATAACTTTTTCTTCTTTTTCGCGCTGATATTAGATCCTTAATCATGGGATATTTTACATTCAATTTAATTGCACAATGCATCTTTCTAACCTCCTTAAGATGATGCTATTTTATAAATACAGCGATTTTTAAAATATGGTATTTAACAATTGCACAATAATTATTAAGTTCTAAAAGCATGCATATAATTATATTGCGTTAAATTTCAAATACACATCGTATAATTTTAAAAAACATACCTGGATTTAGTGAACGTTTGAAAAAACATTTAGAAAAGATAACTCTACCGTCCATTCTCTTCAATACTCTTATCTAAAATGACGATTTGGTGATAGCAGAAAGCGAACGAGTAACAGAATGTTTGAGAGGCTTTGTGTTTGCCTGAAATTCTATCATCCAATCCCATTTCGAGAAAAGGGCAAAAAAAAAAACATGCAATTAAAAGACACCCTACTGTACAGTACAGTACTCAAGGCGACAGTGCGACGCTGGAAATGACTATTCCCATAGTCTAGGGGTCATTCTGGGAAGATGGGAGCGAACGCTGTCCGTTTTCGTAAAAAGTGACCAATTGAAGGGTTTATAGGAGTTTTTCAGCTGAAAAAATTAAGTATTTTTTTAAAAGTTTTTTGACGTCTAGAAACGAGGTAGAAATAGGTTTTTGTTTGAAAAAAAAAAACACATACTTTCAAAAAACCACATTTCTATCGCTTTATTGAATAAATGAGCTTTTGGACTTATTTTTCTCGATTGTGAACAGCGTGTAGCATTTCGCTGTGTGGTTACATCTGAATCTAACAAAAAACACGTTAAGACGGTTCTCGAAAAATATTTTTCCCCGCTCAACAACGCGAAACTTTCTGACACATTTTCTGACTCATTTTTAAACGTAAATGCATGACTATTGAAGTTATTTGTGACCGAACAGTTTCGATTAATGATTTACATCTTGGGTTAGAAGCGACTGTTGTCTGAAGATACACTGCAAAAAAAAAAAAAAAATGTTGATTTAACAGTATAATACTGGCTTCCTAGCTGCCAGTATTATACCATAAAATTAACAGTAAAATAAGCAGTAATACACTTTTTTTTTTTTCAGTATATATTAAGTTTAGCATGATTAAATTGGTGGGCTGAATAAACTGTCAGCATAATTCGCTTTGCAAAAAGAAATAAATCTTACTACTTAATAGAGTCTTATTACTTAAATCAAAGCTAATTATTACTCATTAATATTTATTTACTGAAAGATAATTGCATTGTAAAAATCTAGTAATAATTAACGACTGGTTTTACACGATTGCACGCAGAAAAGAAGAGTAAAGTTTTTCACCGTGTTACAATGCAAGAATCTTTATTCTCTGATAAAATGGTAATAACGCGGGTGGATGGATTTTAATAAATGCAGGTGGATGGAATTTAATAAATGCGGTACCAACATGTTTATCTTCACTTCCCGCGAGCATCATATTTTACAGTTTTTTTTGTCATACTTATAAATGGCTATTCCATTAAAAGTATATATTTTAATTATGAAAATGTAACAATTATTCGTCGCCAGTGTTAATAAAATGTTAATAAATTAAAAATAAACAAATTAAAGAACAATTAGGAATAATCTTACATGAAATCGTATACGGTTCTAAATATTGAAATATTTTTATCATATCATAAAAACGAAATCTTTGTGCTTTTCGTTTAATTTGAAATAATTGATCAATAAAAATTTTTAAAAATTTCGAAATGTGAACCAAATTAATTTATTTTGAGCTATTGTGAACTATATAATGTAATATGAGAAATGAATATGAATAAAACACTGTTAAAAAGTTTTTTAAAAATGCGTGTCTATTTACATTATATAGCCCTGGCAATTTTTATTTTGAGAAATAGTTATGCTTGTTCCTTAAATGAATTGCGATAGGTGTACAGATGCTTTTTAATATATTTAAAAAAAAAAATGAATAAAATAAGAAAAATAATTATTCTCAAAATTCATTTATCCTTTTGCTACGATAACAATTAAAAAAACTTAAGAGAGAGATTAATAATAAAAGAAATGATAAACTGTTTATGTCCTTTAATGAGAAATTTCACATTCTGACGTTTCACATTCTGAATCACTAAATGCGTTCATTAAAACTCTCCCAAACCGCCAAATCTATAGAAACAAGCACCAAAAATCCGTCCAGTCTTAGATAAAGTTGTCTGTTACTTCCACACAACCCTCTTTTGAGCTGTCTCCAGCCATTAATGATGCTTCATCAAAACTGGACAAGGCACCGGCTCAGAAAACAAAAATAATAACCGCGAAAAGAAATAATCGCCTGGTACACACACTTTTCAACGTCTATAATTAGGGGCACGCGAAAAAACGCCTTTGTGCCTTTCAATGCCAGGCCGGCATAAAGGGGAAAAAATAATTAGCAGGAAGGTCGTTTGTGAAAACAATTGACCTATCTGTCATTCGGAACAACTTTGACAAGTAGGAGGAGGTCCCATGGACGTGAGGTCCTTCTTGGACATTGAACACTTCGTAGGACATTTTGTGTCGTAACGCACACGAGTGTATGAACACAAAGCGTAGGATATACGACATGCTACCTATGACGATTCAGCAGACTATCATTCTAAACTCTAAAGAATATTGTACTTAGATGACGTAATAGAAAGGAAAAATCTAGTTAGATTTTTTTTTTCTTAGAATATTTAAAGTTAGATTTCAACTAATTATCTTTTTTAAAGCACATATACACAATACGTCTGATTACTTTTTTAACTTATAATAAACAACTTTAATTCAGACAATTTCAATTACACAAACCCAACATGAGTGAAAAATTGACCGGGACCAGGACTCGAACCTGGGACCTTCAGCGTAACGTGCTGACGCTCTGCCACTGAGCAACCCCTGGTCGATCCTAGTCCTAGTGTCATCTGAAGCTGCTAAATGCTAGCCGGTGATTTTCCCCAACATGTTTCAAGGTAGGAAATTGCCGGACTAGGATATCGACCATAGGGGTTGCTCAGTGGCAGAGCGTCAGCACGTTACGCTGAAGGTCCCAGGTTCGAGTCCTGGTCCCGGTCAATTTTTCACTCATGTTGGGTTTGTGTAATTGAAATTGTTATTATAAGTTAATTATCTTTTAATTAACAAATCCGATTTTCAATGTCGGTGAATTGCCCACGTCAAAAACACACCCAGATCAGTTTAAAATAATGTTTTATACACACATAAAATACTAAACATCTTAATTGTCTGCAGCTTAGTGTGAATAATTACAGGTATAGTCCTTTCCATATCATTATTTTGACTGTTCAACTGTATAATATATTCCTGGAGATATTGTTGAATTAGATGTTAAATGTATTTTCGAGTTCACCATCCTTTTCTTGGTATGTTCTGTTATAAAGACATTAGACGGGTTTTATGAACTGATGAAGGTGGGAGCTTGGGCCAGAAATGCGCTCGTGCTCGGGTAAATTCGGACTCAAAGTGAAAAAAGAAAAAAAAATGGCCAGGTTATATATATATATATATATATATATATATATATATATATATATATATATAATCTGATTTTGAAATTTTGGCATAATCAGTTTATCCTCTCTTTTTGTTTGAAGTCCTTTGTCAGAATTACTGGAAAAAAAACTCGTGTTTTTCTAGTGTGATATTTTAAAAGAATAAGAATAGTGATTTTTGCATATTTTGTGCCAATGGTTGGGTATAAATAATAAATTTTCTACTTTAAATTGGTTTTCAGAGACACACAAATTTCGAAAAGTCTTTATGTAGGAGTACTTACGATAAATAGTTATTACTATGTAAGAAGATGTTTTAAAATAAAAAAAAATAATTGTGAAAAAAATTTAAAATTTTATTATAAATTTTCTGTTGCGTACTTTCAGTAATCAGGCTCGCGCTCTGATCACACAAAATGTTTCAGGCTCTGGCGAGCTCAGATTTCAAATCCCCGGGTTCCAAAAATAGAGACCGAACTGATAGGGAACAGTACTGGCTTTTCCATGAAGTATTTTATAACCTAACTTTTCGGAGGCAAAGGGAATTTCTCGTTTTTAAAATAAATGTTCTCCAAAGAGTTGATTATAACAAAGTAAGTGTGGAACTCACCATGGTGGGTAGGCCTGTACCCGTGGACGGCCCTCGCTGCTGCTGGGCTCGCATAGTAGGTGGCGGCGTTCACGGGGTTCCCGTTGCTGTCCAGGGAGTGAAGGAACAGATCCACATCGTCCGGGGGCAGGAGGTTGCCTCCGGACGGGACCGACTCGTAGGGCCAGCCGCGACCCGCAGCACCCTGCTCGCCGCCGGACACCTCCATGAGTCCCACTGTGGCACCTTTTCACCTCAGAGGGCGACCATTCAACGGTCCGGAGAGAGGGGGGCGATCAGCGTCGTCTTCGACAGACGACCTGCAAGGAAAAAGAAAAAAAATATATAAAATATGTATTAAAAAAAAGAATAAGCTCATTTAAAAAATAAATATTTCAGATGAAGTTGGGTGGGTTAAGTGCATATAGAGGCCAGTGCATAAATCACATGAGGAATCTTAACAGAGTTATGTATACTAGGGCTTTCTGTGTGGGACAATTTGATTAAAAACGAGTGCTGGTCAGAGCGCCATTTATACACGCTCTGCACACCACTTTGCTAGCAATTGCCATGTGATTTATGCACTTTCTCCACTACTTATATGTCATTTTATCATCTATTCCAGAGTTGTCTCTGTAATGTGCGTCGTTGTTTCTATTTATCAGATATTCCATCTCTCTTCTTTTTTTCTCATTTGTCATCGGAGGCTCCTTTATCAAGCTTTGAAACAGTTATGTCTTCAATTTCTATTTGGTTATTTTTCCGTATGTTTTTACACTCACGTATTGCGCAGCAAAAGGATTGGTTGTGTTTATCTTAACATTCAACGACACTCTTCTTGTGAAAATACAAAGAATGAATAATTTCATGTGAAGCAGCATTAAATTTGAAGCAATTACTTTATGATGGTAATAGTTTGCAGGGAAAATGTTAAAGTTCTGTATTATTTCCTTTGTATTACACAGAGTTACAATATTGAATTTTATTACACTCTCGATTTTTTCTTTATTAATGTTATAAAGTATGTTTGTGATATCGTGCTCTAATCATTTGTTCCAGATCTTCTAATTATTTTTATAAAAATTAAGCAGATCGTGCAGTCGATAGACGTTCTTAGAAATCAAAGAAGTGATTTGTTATGTTTTAAGATTTCTCATGTACGCGGAGATCCGAGTGAAAAATGTTAATAAGAGAAAAGAAAAAGAAAAATAAAATTCGTGTTTATCTATAAAAGCAACATGAAGGTGATATTTTACTAATATGAAAACAAAGAATAACCAATTATGTTAAAAGTATTTCGAACTATGTACTTTTTCAAAATTTGATTGACGGATTTAGATGAAATGATCCTGGATACTTTTCAAATCAAAATTTTAAAATAAATAAATGAATAGACTAGATTCTTTTAGCGAAGGAAGGACTCGAGAATTTTTTTTTTCTAAAGTAAAATCATTTCAACATTAAAAAAAAATTCCCTTTTCCATTCTTCCAAGTTTCCTAATTCTTCTTAATTTTCAAACATAATAATAATTTTATCAAGGGACAATTTTTTGAAACACAATAATTTTAGCCAGCCCATGCTGACGAAATGACATCGAGTATATTTTATGAATAGTGCAACTGACAAAGCTTAGTCAGAATTTCTATCGTTTGTTATGATCGTGCAGCATATTTTTATAGAAAATACTTTAAAATGTTAAGTTTAGCTAATAGAGACACAGTCAGCCAAGCGTCGCTAACCTACATAACTTTACCTTCACATAAACAAAATGAGCAATGATATCGTGATAACTCTCTATGGGAAAATCTCATTTAAGAATGTCCTAAATATTCACATAATGTGGCAAAGCACAATTTTAATCAACAAGAGATATTTAGTGTACGTGTCACAACTAAAAAGTAATTTTCTAAGTAAGCACTAAGTCATTTAAAATAAGTTGAATAAATTAAAAATTTTTAATAAACTGAATAAATTAAAAATACCTTTCATGAAGGTGGTATTGTAATTTCTTTTATTCTTATTGATGGAAAATAAACTCCACTTAATTCTAAACAGAGGTCAATTTTAAGCAATTAACTATTTGAATGTTCTATTTCTATTTTTAACCTTGCTAAAAAAAAAAAAAAAAAAAAAAGCCAAAAAGATCACATATTTTTCAAGCGTGTTCTCAAATCGAAACTAGTTATTTTCTGACACATTATTGAATTCATTTTTGTTCTCAAACGCATAAAACTGGCACGTGCTTTTATTCAGAAATTTTGTAATCGTACAGTTTTTTCCACTTTTCGCTAAAGGCAGAAAATCTTTTAGAAAATGCTATCAAAATTGCCGTTTTGAATCGAATTTCTTGGCGCGACGGAGCGGTAAAGGAAAACTATAACATGATATGTAATTTATTAATCGAAAAATGATGAAAACTGAGCGAATAAAAATAACTTCAATATTCATATACCTGCAAGTGTCATTCTTTTGCATTTAAAATTGAGTCCGTGTCAGAAAATTTTACGTTGTTAAGCGGTTTTTTTTTTTTTTTTTTTTTTTTTTTTTGTGGAAAATTGCCTTAAAAATAACAATAACTGGTAATAATTTTATCATTTAGAGTCTGCTTGGCAGTGCCAGAAATTTACTTAGAAAAAATATGAAAAGTCCGTGTTTACATGTTTGTGCTTAGTCTGTTTTATTTGCAACAGAGTAAGACAAATTAAACGGGGGAAAAAAACAATTAACGTTTTTAAATTCAAGGTTCATACACAGAAACTGCTTTTAGAAATTATTATGTGCATAAAGCAATCATATTCGACACACTGTAAAAAAAAAAAAAAAAATCTCTCAAATTGGCAGAAAAAAACCTGTCAATTTTGGCGCCAGTGCGAAAAACCGTTTAATGTACAGAAAACATATGTTTATATTTTCGTTAAAACAGTTTTTTCTGTAAAAAAAATATGGATTTTTTCTGTAAAAATTACAAAATCCTTTAAAACTGCTTCCCTTTGAACCAGTTCTTTTCTGTAAAAAATACAATATTTTCCTATCAAAATTACAGATTGTTTTTACAGTGCAGAAGTACTATAACAGAGAAAGGAACTGACAGAATTAACCCCTTGAAGGGCACCGGTATATTATATATACCACTTAATTTTACTCCCAAAATGCCATACTGACACCAGAATTTTATAATCAAATTTTGAAATTTATAAGATACATTAGGAAAACCTTTTACTTATTTTAAAATAAATTCGTTCGTGAATCCTGGTGTCAATCAATCATTTCAATATTTTAGCTACAAGAGTACTTTGCCCCTGAAGGGGTTAATTTGATTGTTCTTCTACCTTTTGGATACTATACTTTTTAGAAGTATTTATACTGATGAGATTCCAAACATAAATAAATAACAAAATAAATAACATAATAAATAAGGAAACAATATATGCAGTATAAAACTTAGAATAAGTATTTAAAGAAACATATTTACTTTTAGATAATTAGCTTCTTACTATTGGAGAAAGTTCTGCTCTACAATTATTCTAAACACAAACTTTAGAAAACTGCAAACAAGATATAAGAAATCTAATTCTATCCAAATGCGAATGTATAGTTGCTATAAGTATTTGTGTCATTGTATTAAAATGTTTTTATAAGCCCTTCTGTGTTCTACTTTTATCACTTAAGCATTTAAATCTCTTTTTAGTGACAATATGAATAATTTAATAAAGACTTTTGACAATATGCAGCAGGTCAGATATTTATACTGAGCTTATTTTACTGTCATCAAAAATTTAAATTGAATAAGCACGACAAACATTCACATATTTAAAATTTTTCATTACATTTAAATATGTTACTCAGTCATAAAGAAAGAGCTTTACAAAAAGAAAAAGAAAACTCGCACACAATTTCGCTTAGTCATACTGAGATATAAAATTCTTTTAAAGTATACAAAAATAATAATAATAATAATAATAATAATAAAATAAGTAAATAAATGGAAAATTATATAATGATTTTATTTTGTGGATTTCCAAATAAAGTTCTGTGGATTTGCAAATCTTGCTGAAAAAAAAAAAAAAAAAATGTTGATTTTTAATTTTGCCGTTGTTTCAAAAATCAACATTTTTTTTTTTTTTTTTTTTTTTTTTTGCAGTGTACATATATCAAATATTTCTCTTCCTACATCATCATTTATTTAATGCGATCATTGTTTTAAAAAACTTAAGTACATTTTCCTTTTTTTTTTTCTTTATTTCACACTCCACAGTGCAAAATCTTTCTGACACATTCACAAACTCATTTTCATTCCTAATTTGTATTTATGTATTAACATTCAAATGTCTGAGAACCAAAGTTTTTTTGTTTTTGTTTTTGTTTTCCCAATTAATTCAATATATTTTGAGTAATAAACCATTCATTAAATGAACAGCAACCTGCCGTTATCGTCTTATTCCAAAAAATTCAAAAGGACAATTTTGGTGGCATTTTCTGAAATATTTCTACGGTTATATATTAGGAAACTTGAAAACGTTATTTGATTGCTTAGCATCTGAATAAGAAGACCTGTTAATTAAGGACATTTATAAATTAAATTTTAATTAAAAAATGAATAGGAAAGCAGCGAGTTTGCATTGTTGTTTATTATTAAGGTTTTTTTTTTTATTATTATAACAAACGCTTTTGTTTAATAGTAATTATTTACTGTAAAGTAATCATACATTTAGTGTTACATTTTAAGTAAAGATAATATTTGTTAATTTTTAAGTTGACAAATTAGTTTTATATCTTTTTTTTTGTTTTTGTTTTTAAATGGAAATGTGCGCTTCAAAAACAAAAAAAAAAAAATCTATATTATTATTATTATTTAATTGATTAAGTATTCTTAATTCAATGTAAGTGCAATAACTGATGATATTTAAGATACACAAATCTTTATAAACTTATTTACTCCAAGTGTGTATTATATTTTCATATACTATATAGAGAAATGTGTAATGACGTAATCGCAAAATGCAAGTTTGTCATACTCATACAAAAAGGACGAAAAGAAATCTTTTTAAAGAGTTTTTCTTTTGCGTTGTAATGAAAAAAAAAAAAAAAAAATCGGCTTCTTAGCTCATAAAATTTACAGTATGTCTCATCGGATAAGCATGTTCCATTTTTAAAATTCGAAAGAAAAAACATAAAAAAAGAGTGCTATTCTGAAACCATTTTACAAAACATGAAACAGTAAATAAAACTTTATAGTTTACATTTTTATGTTATAGGAATCGTTCTTATTCGCTACGAAGGCTTTAACTTCCAAAGAAAATAAGCCTTAAACGTCAGCATTCTACAAATCCCATACAAATGCTTTAAAATCCAAGTATCTGTTTTTTGTCAAGAAACGTAAAGTTTAAAGGTGTTTTTTCTCTTTTTATCCTCACTTTATAGCAATATAAAGACAAAGAAAAATCACTCCTTTTATTTTTTTATGTATACGTATTTTGTTGCTTAAAACATATGAATCAAGGATAAACAATAAAATGTTTTGCAGACGAAAAATAATTTTTAACTCATTAAACTCGAATTATGTGCAAAAAATATTTCAAACTGCACCCATAACCGTTTTCTTTGACACATTTCTACACTGAAAAAAAATGTTGATTTTACGTTATATTACTGGCATCCCAGCTGCCAGTATCATACCGTAAAATCAACATTTTTTTTTTTTTTTCAGCGTAACCACTATCTTTTATTCGCTTATTATTTCTCAGCAATTATTGCATCAATGAAATTAATTAAATAATGTACAATACCTTAATTTGCTTATGGGAATATATATGTATAACCGCAGCAAATGAAAGACACAGGACGCGATAATTTTACCATTGGCTGTCACGTGATGGGCTGGTTTTCACTAACTGTAGATCTACCATATAATCAAAGTAGACTGAAAAGAAGTCGAAATCGGTGTAGTACTGCGGCCTGTCTATTTCGTTTACTGCTATAATAACACATACTATTAAACTGATAAAAACTAACAAAATTTGGAAGTTTTTATCTTAAATGATACTTTTATTTTTTTATTGTTTTAACAGATAACCTACTGTATTTTAAACTGAATAGTTCCATTCCATATAAAGTATATACCATGGTATCTATGCAGATTCTCTCTGTTATCCGGCATTCATATCGCTTTCGCCCGCTAGCGGAAAATTTTAAATTATAATATTCTTCACCCTTAACAAGCAAAAATGAAATATCAAAAATACTGTAAAGAAAAATTGTAGTGATCTTGTACAAAGACCTTATTCGTTTTCATTATTAAAATAATACTAGAAATTCTCTAAATGAGAAGGAAAGTGATCTCGTATATAGAAGGAAACCAGTAGCTTTTTAAGGGCTGGGTACATTCGTGGGCCTTTTGTATATTATATTTATTTGTATGGATAACTTTTGGATGTAGCATTTTTTCTTTTTGATTCATTTTAACTGTAAATATTTTGTGGGCTTATTTTATATTTTTTATTTCTATATCATTAATTTAATATAATTTGTACTTTATTTATTCCCGGCCGAAAGCGGTCTTTATGTTGTGTATTTCTCTTTTTTGATCTTATTGGGTCCATTTAATTTTTTCCAGTGTAATTGTTGTTCTGGACTTCGGCTACGGACATAAATCTAAGGTCCACATTGCTCTTACTAGAGATAAGGAGACCATGGTTCCAGGGGCTCTGATTAATAAACTCGTTTAAGTTCCATAATTAAGCAAGATTCTTGTTATATAAAGCAGAAATTTTTTGTTTAATGCAGAAGAATTCTGTTCCTGGTGAACAGGATAGTTTTTTCTGTAAGATCTCGAAATTTTGTTTCACATAAGTGAACTCGGTAACACAAAGGAATTCTGTTTCACACAGAGAAAAATTGTCGCAGTTTAACAGGATTTCTCTGTACTAATTGCAGGAAAAAACTGTTAGCATTGCTGACAGGATTGTTCTGTGAAATATACAAGATTTTTTTTTTTAGATTGATACTTCCAAAATCATCTTTGCATTTTTGTACTGATCCAGAGAATATCCAAAATTGCTTTCAAAAGGGGAAAGTCCACCTTTTGGAGGAGCTCTCATACAGGCTTGCCTATTACTGCTTTATTGATTCAAAATAATTGAACATATTGATGGTTTCGATAGTGAAATTGCAATAACAGGGAAATCCAGTCATGACTAGCATGCAGAGAACAATGGGAGAAATGAAATTATTGGTGGTTACGATAACAGTACTAATGACAACTAGTATGAAGAAAATTTGTATAGATCTTACACAGACGAATGCCTAAAGAAAATGTCGCCTATAATTACATTTACATCGAAAGAAAAAATTTTACATTCTAATTACATAATTATATTCTAAAACTCCATTAGTCTGAAAACCAAGATTGAATTACAAAAGAGAAAAATATTTTATTAACCACAAGGAAGATATTTTTCGGGAATACTAACAAATTCATCAGTAAAAATTTCAATCAAAGGGATTCTTCTTCCAAGAGAATCCTAGTTCAGTTTCAATTCGCTTATAGCGATGACAAAGGGAGCAGCGCTTTTCTATGTAAAACCGCATTTTTGCAGTCTAAAATTTAATAAAAAATTAAAGATAAGTAAACGTTAAAATAAGAGATTAAAAATAGTTGAATAAGCACTCTTCTATAAGTAATATGTGTTTGCAAATTAGTAGCATGTAATTTAATTGTCGTTCTGTTTAATAATAAAATAAAATAATTCTGTTTCACACAGAGAAAAATTGTCGCAGTTTAACAGGATTTCTCTGTACTAATTGCAGGAAAAAACTGTTAGCATTGCTGACAGGATTGTTCTGTGAAATATACAAGTATAATATATTCAACATATATAATATACAAGTATAATTTAATTGTCGCATCATAACCTATAACATGTTTATGTTTCCAAAACTTACACTTTACTGCGACTTATTAGCAAAAGCTTATAAGATAAAATCTGTACATTTGCTGTTTAATTTCTTTAGTATCGACCAAAACGAAAAGACGAAATGCTATAATTAGAATTAAAGGTTTAATTTTACAGCTTTGAATCAATGAATAGTAAAAAATTATGCATTACATTAAAAGCCACCGTTACTGTCAATTATTAAGAGGAATCACTGCAATGCAGCCATCCATTCGAAATTTTCTACGCATTAAAAAATATATAGGATATATATGGGAAGAGACAGGAATATTTTGTTTAGGAAAAATAAGAAAAAAAATCGGAAAACATTTTTGGAATTCGTAAAAAAAAAAATCATTGTTATATCCGAGTTCAATTTTTTTTTTTTCAATGTATAGTAAATTCCGCTTATAAGAATCACATTTGTTACTACAATTTTTATATAAATGGCCTATTCTTGTTACCAAAATTTTCTTCCAATTTCCGTGTATAAGAATCATGTTTGTTATTTCAACTTTGATTTTTATGAAGAGTGATCACTATCAGCGATGATTACTGTATTTTTATGTTGGAACTACTATTTTCTCAGTAAAATCGGGACTTCGATATATGGATATTATTCTTCCTAAAATAGTAAAGTATGCTTCTCGAACAAGTAATATGTGTCAAAATATGTCAACGGTTTCCAGACTGCCTTGTTTTTATTTCATTTCACTTTGTTAAAAAAAAAAAAATTAAGACGTCGCGTTTCAAAGTGAGTGTGTGTGTGCAAGAGAAACCCATACACGCAAGCTTTTTTTTCGGGGTCTGAGGAACACGCACCATTGCCCTGCACCCCAATCAAGACGTCGGAACAAATAAACTATTTGCCATAGCATTTGCCAGTATTGCCTTGGGCTCGAACAACTCTACTCTTCTCGATGTCTTCGCTTGTGGGCGAACACAAACTGTTCGAAGAATCATCTTTACATGCCTCGTTCACTTTTCCCTGAAACTAATTACACGAGGAGTGTTTCGCTCGGCTGGACCGCTTCACGTCTAACTAATAAGTAGACAACTTTATGTAAGGGAATACGAAAGATGAGACCATATTCAATTTTTGGATCGGTGGCGGAAATCGGAGTCGAAATATGAAAAGATAGTTGGCAATAAAAATATCTTTCAAATGACAAATGCTTCATGTCCTGCAAAGTTGGTATTATCTAAAAACACCACCCATACAGAAATAAAATAAAACCCAATTTGGTTTGAAAGATTCTTAGTTATGTGCCCAAATTGGGCCATGCCTGTTTTGGTTACCACTGTGTATCCATTTTAGGCACTGTTAAATACCCATTTTCAAAAAAAAAAATGAAAATGGGTATTTAACAGTGCCCAAAATGGATACACTGTGGTAACCAAAACAAGGATGGCCCAATTTGGGCACATAACTAAGAATCTTTCAACCCAAATTGGGTTTTATTTTTTTCTGTGCTGGTTCCATCAGAAAATAATCTTTTTCATGATGTGATAATTCAATCATTGAATTACTTGTGCTGGGGATACGATCTAGTAAATTTTAATTGCAGGTATAGGAAAATTGAGTAACGAAATATTTTGCCTTAAAACCGAAAATGGCTTTTGTGTTTTATCAATATTTTGAGTAAGTAATTGTTTTGAGATCAGTCGCATAAGTTTACGTAATACATGGCATCCAAAGTCATCCCTTTGTTTGATTTAAGTAAGTTTGGCCCGATGTTACAAGTAGAAGTAATTGACATTCTGTGTAAGTTTACTGGAGAAACCGAAGTTAATTAATCCGGCAGTTGCAGCCGCTCATTATTGTCCTTTTTAGACTTAAAACCAATAAAAGAAATTTGACACAAATTTTTTCAATGTTAATATGACTGTCTTTATAGTCTAAAGGGTACCTGGCTACGCAGAACTTCGTTATTAGATCTCGGGAATTGTTATTCATTTATTGTATTTATTTGAGAAGTAGATTTGGCTTCTTTGGCTTTCTTCTGGCACTTTGGCCTAAAATTCATGTGATTTTTATGATTTTTTTTTCGATTACAAAGAAAAGCGATATAACCTTCGCACTTTTTGCAGTGTATTTTCGCTCGGCTGGACCGATTCACTTCTAATTAATAAGTAAGAGAACTTTATGTAAGGGAATACGAAAGATGAGACCTATATTCAATTTTTGGGATCAGTTGCGAAAATCCGTATAGAAATATAGCAGGGAAAAATATTTTTTCCATGGCAAATGTTTCATATATGCAAATTTCGTATAATTTAGAAACACCACTCGGGTTCTTATTTATCAGATTAATAATAGTCTCAAAAATAATCTTTTGCATGATGTAATAATTCAATCATTGAATTAGTCGAGGAAAAAAAACAATGCTTTCTGAAACATAATTTACTCATTTTAAACATATGTCTTCGCATATAAATTACAGACTATAAAATGTAATATGAGTTGTAATTTTCCAACTGGACGAAAAAGGTCCGGGTCAGGATTTGAACCAGGGATCTCTTGGCTGAAGCTGCCAGTGCTCTACCAACTGAGCCATCCTGGACAAATCTGGAGGACATAATTCATCCAGTGAACCTTATTGATTATAGCATTGATTATAAAATGTAAGTTCATTTTTTAAAATTTATTTATTATTATTACGTTTTAGCAAAAAGAATGTCTTGCAATATTTAGTTTCATTGATAACATTGAGTTATTTGGGGAGTCATTAAAATGATTTCGAAAATCAAACTATTACAAAAAATAATACTAAAAAAGAGATTATATATAATATTGTGCATTTATGAGTCAGATATTTACTCTTTTAAGAAATGCTTCTACAGGAAGTAAAACACTAAAAAAGTGTTTTTCTTACAATAGTGCTTTTAAGATTTCCTTACTCGCTGTATTTTTATTAAAAGCTCTTATAAAAGAGCTATAAAATGCAATAGCTATATGTTACAGTGTTACAGTTGAATTACTATATAATCATAAGTATCATTAACATAACATTTACATTAATAAAATAACAGTATGTTTAATATATTTCGGATAAATAAAGATGCAGTTTATTGAGTTTTGTTTATTTATGTGTGCATTTTTTCGGGCACTTCGCGGCACACAGATGAAAACTACTGCTGTACTTATGACATTTCATTAAAAAAACAAATCGAAAAATGTTTTTGTCATATCTTTATAATCTTAAACGTTACAGACTAACAAGTTTAACTGTTTGCGTGTAGTTATAACAATACATTTGGGTATACTTCATAAACATTTAGCAGAAAACATCATGAAAAAGTATTTAAAAAAAAAATGAAAGTTAATACATTTAAAATAATCTATTGATTAACTGTTTGCGTGCAGTTATGTTGCAGTTGTACGGTTGAATTACTATATATAATCATCAATATCATTAACATAATAATTATATTAATAATATAACAGTATGTTTAATATATCGTTCGGATAAATAAAGATGCGGTTTATTTGGTATCCTTTGTAAACATTATCTATAAACATGAATATGCGAAGTAAAAAATGACAGTTAATTTCATTTAATAAATAATCTATAATCGAATTAAATTATCAAAAACATTGCTGACGCCAACATCATTTTTATTTTAGTAAGATTCAGTACATTTGGTATTTAAATAGAATGTTAAAAAAAAAAAAAAAAAAAAAAAAAAAAAAAAAAACATTATTGGCGCCAAACAAGAATAAATAATTTATAATTTCGCTTGAAACTTAACAAGTTACATCAAAATCAAAATAAGTATTAAAAAATAAATTGATTTAGAATGAAGTTTCCTCGGATTGTTAAAATTTCGTTATAAGGAAGAAAAGCAAATTATTGATATGAAAGTAGTTAAAGTATGAGTACACTTGACAGACATATACCATGTTACTAACAGAAAAAAGAAAAAAACACAAAAGAACAATGGGATTAATTCTATATCATTTTATTTATTTATTTATTTATTTTTATTTATTTTTTGTCTATAGAAAAACTGTTTGTATTAGAAGAAATGGGATCTTTTTGACAAGAAAGTACACTCTAATTGAATGGAAATGTCTACAAGAGATTTAAACAAACAGACAACTTAAAAATTATTCATATAAAACAATTGACGACACGTGAAGTTTAATTGGTAAAAATCATTGATACTGAATACAATGCCGATAAAACTATGCTACATCTCTTTTGAATTTTTAATGTTTCATTTCGTTATTAATAAAAACTTTTTAGGTAAACGGGGTAAAAAAAAAAAAAAAACTAAATAACAAAATACATTCATTTGCACAGATATCATTAAACTAACTAAAGATAAAAGCATAATTCTATAATCATCCTGTATAACTATAAGCAAAGAGTATGTAAACCAAAGATTATAGATAATTATCGATTAATTATTATTACTTTTATTATGATTAATTACTGATTAATTAATTATAGATAATTATCGAGTATTACACAATAAGTATGGATTGCATTTCGATTTAGTTCTTCCTTCAGCAACTTCTTTAACCCTGCGTTAGTCGCATGTGTATCTCTGTGAAACAAGCTGCCATTTTCCTCTTCTAAGTTTTGAACCAAAGTAGATTCTGAACCTATGGCTTACCTTCCTCCCACCGGAATGGATTATAGATAATTACCGATTAATTATTATTACTTTTATTATTATTAATTACTGATTAATTAATTATAGATAATTATCGAGTATTACACAATAAGTATGGATTGCATTTCGATTTAGTTCTTCCTTCAGCAAAAAAAAAAAAAAAAAAAAAAAAAAAAAAAATGTTTTTTTTTTTTTTTTTTTTTTTTGAAAATGGGTATTTAACAGTGCCCAAAATGGATACACAGTGGTAACCAAATGGTAACCAAAACAGGCATGACCCAATTTGGGCACATGCCTAAGAATCTTTCGACCCAAATTGGGTTTTATTTTTTTCTGTGAAACATACTGCCATTTTCCTCTTGTAAGTTTTGAACCAAGTAGATTCTGAACCTGTGGCTCCCTCTACCTTCCTCCCACCGGTATAAAATTTTTACCCGAGGCAGTTGCTCTCGCACCGGCTAATGCATTCAAAACTTACAAGAGAAAAATGGCGACTTGTATCACAAAGATACACATGCGACTAATGCAGGAGAGAAAAGTCAAGTATAACTTACAAGATCATGAAGATAAGTTTATAACATGACAGCACAAGCAATGGAATTTCTTTTTACACTCTTTTATTTATCCCAATCTAGTTTTTAGTTTTTGTATGCTAAAATGGAATTTTGCAATCGATCAAGTGTATCCCCACTTCCTGATAGGCTAGAATTAGTGATGGACATAACTATTTTGATTATTCGAATGAATCATTCGAGCATGCGCAGAAGCATATCTGTCAAATTTAAAAAAAAAATTTATTCAATTACTACCCGAAATTTTGAAAAAAAAAAAAAAAAAAAAGAAGTTTCTGATTTTAATTAAAATTCGATCAGACGCCAGGTAAAAACGAAAAATGCGTTCCGTAAACGAAACACATTTTTCATTTTTATCTGGCGTCTAATCTAATTCTAATTAAAATCAGAAGCTTTTTTTTTTTTTTTTTTAAATTTCTGGTAGTAATTGTATAATTTTTTTTATAGTTTGGCAGATATTCTTCTGCGCATGCTCGAATGATTCATTCGAATAATCAAAATAATCGTTATGTCCATCACTATCTTGATATGCTAGAATGACGAAAATTACGTTCACAGGCGTGTTTCCGACGACAATTACAACGTTTTAATATTTTTAGGACTTAATTATAAAAATTTTAAGACATTTTTCCGTTAGCCCGCGAAAGGTAATAAATCGCCAAATATTATCTCTCGACTTACGAGTTGAAATAACAATGGATTTAATGATGCGTCAATAAACGCTAGCCAAAATATGCCAAATGGCTGTGAAACTGCAACAATGAAACATTTTAAAAGCTAAAAAGTAGAAAAAAAATAAATAAAAAAGTAAATAAATTATAAATAAAAAATGAATTGTGTAATACTAAAAAAAAAAAAAAAAAAAAAAAAGTTTTTAATCATTTATTCAATTAATAGTTTAATATTAATCAATTTAGAAATCCTGAAAAGATAGCTTTAATAATGTTTAAATTTTTTCTTTACACTTCCCCTATTTTAAAAAAGAAACAGAAAAAATTATGTATTTTTTTTAATAAATTCCAAATTAATGCATTGTAACGGAAATTTTTGGGAGAAATTATGAATTGCATTAAAAAAATTGGGCATGATTTTCAATATAAACATTGGATGCTTATAAAAAAATGTTAAAAAAAAAAAAACTCTTTTTACCTTTATACTTGATTTATTTCACACTGTTACTTTTTCAGGAATTGAAAATCAAATCAAGAGAACAGAATTACGCAACATTAAATTTATAATAAGTTTTATTACTATACATTAAAATTGTTAAGTGACTTTAGTTTTCATTTTTTGCTTTCAAGTTTTAAAATGAACTCCAGGGCGTTAACTATTCTTAACGCTACGAAGATGATGGTTCGTATAGTCATTGTTATTGTTACGAAGTTTCGGTGATGAATATTTGTTTGCATGCTTGTATGACAGCAGAGTTGGGCAAGTTTGTAATGACAATTATCTGCAATATAATTACAATTTAATTGTATGTGATTAATTATAGTTACAATTACATGTCGTAAAAATATCTTGCAGCACTGTTAGCCGGAACCGGAACCATTATTCGACGAAATTTTTGCGCTTGAATGTGTGTAACTATAATCAATCACATACAATAAATTTTTAATTACATTGCAGATAATTGCAATTACGAATTTGCCTAACTTTGTATCACAGTATGACGGCACACATGCGATTAAAGCAGGGTTAAATAGAAAAGAAAAACCAAGCATAACTTTCAACAGCATGAACATAAGCTTACAGCATAAACGCAAAAGAAATAGCATTTTTTTTATTTTTAACACTTTCCAACCTAGTCGAAAAGTGTTTATGACTTCGGTTTGTCTGGCCGTATGTCCGTGCTCTAACTCCCGTAAATATGCTCGGATTGCCCTGCAATTTTTATATGTTATTGTCGTTATCTATAGCATGTTCCCTATTTCAACAGAAGTGTGTAGCTCTTATAGTTTTTTAACAGGGACACTCAAAAGAATTCCGTTACATTACGGTCTATGGGGAAAAATCATTTGTGGTTTATTTTAATGATGTTACACAATTTCAAACACACCGTAATTGATATATATCACTAAGGTGCATTACAAGAAGCTTAATATGGAATAGGGTGTGCATAGCACTTATAGTTACTTTACAGGGACAGTCAAAAGAACTCCGTTACATTACGTACATGGAAAAAAATCGTTTGCGGTTTAATTAAATAATGTTTCACTATTTTAAACGCATTGAAATTTATATATATCACTAAGGTGCGTTACAAGAGGCTTACTACAGAATATTGTGTGTATAGCAGTCATCGTTCATTTACAGGGACACACAAAATAATTCTCTACTGTCTGTTAACAATAATTCCTGGAAGTGTTGAATGCATATATGCAATGTTGTTCATATCACGCGATTTTAAATTTAACTCATTTTGTCTATTACTTGGTGTGTATAAATTATGCAGATATATACAGGGCAGTACAAAAGTTCGCGAACCCATTTCCGTTTATTGACAGAAACTCCAGAAGGAGAATTTTAAACTGTGCTACGCGTTTCCTAACTAAACTAAAATTTAGCATCCTATGTAGTTTATATACAAATCTATAGATCATATACAGGGCTGAATAAAAGTATTCGTTTTTTTTTTTTTCGAATATAATTATTTTGAAAGCGTTGGAAAGTGTTAGATAATCTATGCTTCACGCATGATTTTTCGTTCTTGTTTTTATTTGACACTGTTAATTTATCAGGAATGGAAAATCAAAAGAACTGAATTATTTAACGTAAAATTTACTATAAAAGTTTTATTATATTCATATTTTTAAGCGACCGTAGTTTTCATTGTTTGTTTTCAACGTTTTAAAATGAACTCCAGCGCCGTAAACTATTCTTAACGTTTAACACGTGAAGCTTACGAAGATGATGGTTCGTATATAGTCATTGTTATGAAGTTTCGGTGATGAATAGTAGTTTGCACGCTTCAGTAAAAAAGCCGATGGTCGGAACACATCAGAAAGTTGGCAACTTACGTTATGACGTAAATCCTGTTGCCCGAGACGGTGAGAGTAATATTATTTTGTACATAATTAGCTTATTGTTCCGATCCCAAATAGCACTCTTCCTTTCCACTAAAGTTCCAATTATATTTCTAAGTTGCCATTTTCGAATAACAACAATGATGGCCAAAGAAGAGAATCAGGATGTGCCTAAGACAGCCGAAAAGACACAAACATTATTCATAAAACATTGAATGACAATTAAATTTCAAGGGGTTTTTTGTGATGATTTCCTGGTTGCCCTAACTTCCGATGAACATTGACATAATCAGTATAATTAATAATGACTTTAAACTTCGTATTAAAACAGTCGGATGAAGAAAACTGGTTATTTTAATGTCATTTATTTATTTACTTATTTGATTATTTTTTTTTCATGGTGGAATATTACAAATTTCATTTATGTCTAATAATTTATTTGTTCGGGTAGAGAGAGACGATTTTTCAATCTTCCGGTTCTTTCCAAGCCAAATAAACATATTTAAACCCAAAAATTTTACATTATAAATTAAACAAAACAATCACAGGGACCGCAGCGATAGCAAAAAATCGACTTTTCCCTTACCACTATTGCGGAAAAATAATATTTATAGTGGTTTTCTATTCCACACGTTAAAGACATTTACCAAGAATATTATTGTTTTTAAATAGCGGAAAGACGAAAAATATTTTTTTCCTAAAGCTGAGCCTCACATAACAACAAAATACATTTTATTAAGTAAATTTTCTGGTTCAGAATATTTTTAATTTTATTTGTAAGGAACCGAAGGTTGGCAGCTATGTCTATCTAAAAACGATGTTTCAACGCATTCATACTTATTAGTAGGAAATAATATATTAAACATTAACTTATGTTATATTAAGTATACATTAACGGTTACGATATCAAAATCAAGATGAAATTTTTACTGAAAACTTTACTTATCCTTCAAAATGATATCTATCACTGAAAGTTAAATGTATTCTCTCGCCTTCAACTACTGATATATATGTCTTGATAATAGATGGAATTTTGAATGAAACTTGGTTCTACACACTATAATTTCTTATTTTGTAATAAGCAAGCATTTTTTAAAAACAAAAATTTTACTTTCAACTAAATGATAACTGACAGGAAAAAAAGGGAAAATGTTTATCATTCATCGAAAGTTTATATATATATATATATATATATATATATATATATATATATATATATATATATATAATGTGATAAGACAAAGTTAATATACTTCTTCTTAATCATTAAAATCTCATTTCTATTTAAGACTAATACAAAATTTAAATAGACTTAAGATTTTTGCCAAGTTGACCATCAAAATAAAATTATCTGTTACACGTCACGCTAAAACAAAAGACAAACAAACAAACAACCCCCCCCCCCCCCAAAAAAAAAAAAAAAAAAAAAACAATAAAATAAAAAATAAAATAAATATAACCTACTGGCAGCGTTATTTGACGATATTTCCACCTTTTGTCTGGAAGATTTCAGGAAATTTCGAGCTTAGATGTGCAAAGTTACTATGATTTAAATGAAAAAAGGCACACATAAAATTTCCTTTTCTGAAACGGAAAAGTGTTTCCAGCACATACCGGAACGCCTCCGTGGTTTGAAGAAAAGGCCGCCTAAGTTGGAGGATTTCACTTAATCTTTAGCTATACGATTGATAAAGTTTTGGAGTTTTAGCGAAAATGGGCAAATAAAAATGGAAAATTACAAAAAATGTTGAACAAACTGGTGTGCCACAAAAATAAAGGCCAAAACATCTTTATAACACCAGAAAATTAAGATATGCTCAAGGCCTTTCGAAAGAAGTTTTTGTGTTTTCATCGGGCGCAAAGAAGACGTGCTTACCTCTTTGAAAGCAGGAGCAAGACGCGGAACGAAAAATATTCGTGCATTAAGGGGATATAATGAACGGAAAAATACATGTCAATTCACGGATATTTTTAGAGTGTAGATTCTTTAATAACTGTTTTATAAAATAGATAACATTTAACATCTGAAGTTTAATTTGGTTTCTAAAAATTTTTAACGCATCTTTACGTATCAAAACTTGGAATCTTAAGCAATACCCTAGTACTTTTGCCAAAATGAAACATAAATATTTTATATATTCATTTTATGATCATATAGTTTTATTTATTTATTCCCTGAAATGATGAATGCACAGCGCTATTTTTAAAGTGGAAAAATAGGAAAATATATTTTATAGATACAGATATGCATTAAGTTCTGACTGTAATTAATGGGTCAATGTGACGTTTATAAAGACATTTAGTTACAATTTTTTTTCAATACTACAATGTTTTTATTTATTAAATCTCATAAATTATGGTACAATTACAATTAGTACAACTGTAATGATATAAATTTCTTATATTTGTTCTTTATTTTAGACGAGTGAATTACTGTAAAATGCGTGAACACATAAAATATTTTAGTATAAATAAACTTAATTATAGAGGTTAAAGCATCAAATATTCAAAATTCAAAAAGTTTTAAATTTAAATATTTAACTTTTTTTAAATTATAATATTTATTTCCCATCCTCTCTTATTAAAATAAATAAATAAATAAAACCTTATTATCAGCAATTAGCAGCTCTATTATTCTATGCATGGGTTTTTAGTGTTTTTTCAGAAAAAGTATATAGTATAGTTCGAGTTTTAGTAATAGTAGCATATATAAGTTATCGTACTCATTTTTTCTTTTCTGCAGGAAACAGATTTGAAAATAAAGGATGAATAACGACAAAGATTTTATTATTATTATTATTATTATTATTATTATTATTATTATTAAAGTTTAGATGTTTACAGTTGCAATTATTTTCTTCCACTTCAAAGCATGCAGTATTTACATTCAGTTAACTTAATCTTATTAAAGGAGCAAAAATTGTGTATTTTTCTTGTATTTGTCTCCCAACCCTCATTTTTTGTTTTACTCGTTCAACTTGTAATGAAGAAACGTAACTTTTATGAAGCCTTGAAACACGTTGAAATATGGATTTTATATTCCTTATTTTAACGTCATGCACACATCCTATAGCACAAAAGTTTTCGCATTTATTTTACCACATGAGTTATTCCGATATGATTAGCAAACTACAGATGTATTTACATTGTTTCTTGAAAAATACGATTTTTTCTCAACCATGACGAACGAAATGCTGCTATGAAAAGAAAGTTACAATATCAATATCATTAGGACATCCCATAAATGCTCCAAGGACAGTGATATTTGCAATGCGACGGTCATCGTTGGGTGGAAAGCATTAAAGTATAATAAATACATTTTAGTTCAAACCCAACCAACGTTGAGCAATGCAGACAAACAAAATAGAAAAATATAAAGTATATTCCAATCCATAAATCTAATGAAGCGTTCATTTTCCTAGATTTGCAACATCATTAAGCTTATTAAACTTTTCTATAAAATCTTTTGTGTTAAAGATTTCGATAAAAGTCTTCGTCTAGACTTAAATATTTAGATAAATTCATTTTAAAAAAAATGGGGGTATGTATTAATAATAAGTGTTCAGAAAGAGCTTATGACTTTTTTCAACGTTTGACAGAACTTTATGATAACCCGGTTATTAAATCAGAATTAAAAATATATATTCACTTATTATCATTTGGTTTCTGTGTCTATTAGTTATATATATATAAACTCATACAAAAACAGTAACTGACTGTCTGCGATACAACACCAGAATATAAATTATTTATTTGAGTGTGACGATAAATAAAATAAGACTGCAGTATTCCATCAATTATATCACGTTTTATCGATAAAAATCATTCATTTTGGAATATACATATTTTTTTTTTAAATAAAGAAGATACTCTTAAATTTCTAACTTCCGGAATTAAAGTCTGACAAAAATCTATAACATTAACTTTCCATACATGTTTTTATTATTTATGATATTGTTAACTTTCTTTTTTGTTTCGTATCTATTTTCGAAATCTTTATTTTCATCATATGACTGTAGTTTCACTTTGGTAGTTCATGCATTATCCTTTTGTATCTTTTCATTTTATTTGTATACTGTAGCAAATGCAGTATAAAATGTTATCTAATACGTATATTTGAAGTGTCTGTCTGTGATTTTTAGAAAAACACCTAATTTCTAAGTTTATTCGACTATTTCGACGAGTAGTTAAAAATAATATATATTTTTTTGTCTGTCTGTCTATTTGACCGGCTCAGAAACGGTTGCATAACAAACGCTTAACTTGTTAGGGACTTATTAGAGAATGTTTCTGGCTACAATCTGCGTTTGTTGCATTCTACTTATATCTAAAATAGTTATTGAGAAAAGAGAAAAAAAAAACTGGAAGACTCAATCAATCTTTCAGTTACTTAAAACTCGATAACTAATTGATGAATTTTAAGGAATTTTGCGGCGATTGAAAAGCTTAATTAAGATTTATAAATGATAAAAATTATAATTTTAGCTTTTAACTTATACATTTTAATTTAAAAACTGCGCCCCTAAGTATTTTTTCACAAAAACTCCAAAGATCTTATAAAAGACAAATGCAATAAAACGGATTGCTTACGCAGCTTAATTTATAGATGTTGAGGATAATATCCCTGTTTCTTAGCACAAATAACACAAGGTTAAAAGGTATTGTTGATAGAACAAAAATATTGTTGGGTCAACAAATATTCTTATTGGACCATATTTAAACGGAAAATCTTGAACATAATAATTTTTTATTGGATAAAAATTGACAGAACGAAAAACACCGCAAATATTGTTTATTGAACACTGCAAAATAATAATAATAATAATAATAATAATAATAGTAATGTAATAATAAAAAATAAATAAATAAATAAATAAATAAATAAATAAATAAAATTGTTGATCTTACGGTATAATACCTGCACCGTGGTAGCGTATTACTGCTTATTTTACTATTTATTACTGTTAATTTTACGGTATAATACTGGCAGCTGGAGTGTCAGTATTATACCGTAAAATCAACTTTTTTTTTTTTTTTTTTTTTTTTTTTTTTTTTTTTTTTTCAGTGAACATAAACATTTGTCTGACCAAATGAAATTTTTGTTTAAATATGGTCCACTACGAATTTTGTTGGATCAACAATACTTTTTTTTTCCCAAGTGTATGATGCACCAAGTAATTGATTTTTAATATTTATTTATTTTCATATATTTTATTTTAAATATTTTCTCAACTTCTTTTTACATAAACCTTGTTTAGATATGTTATTGCTGGACGACTCTCCTTTGGTCTTTTAAAATCTTTTATCCTACTCTATCTGTCATTTAATATTTCATTTACTTCTACCATTATAGCATATCCTCTGTGTATATTGATTGTCATTTGTGTTAAGTAAAATTTATTATCATTCATTTTCATATATAAAGATATTTGAATTATTCAAATCCATATACCTTTTACTTTAAACAGAGTAGATTAATTTTGCCCTACATATTCATTTACTCTTATAATAAAGTAGCAAAGTAGCACTAGTTTACAATAATTCATCGTATTTTCTTAAATCAAACATTCTTATTTAATTATTTTAATAGTTTACAAACAAATTCATTATTGACACCTATGTGAGAAATGTTGATGTCTTTCTTAGTATAGGTACTCGTAATTGCAAATAAAACCAAATAGTTTAAAAAGTAAAACAGCATTCAAATGGAAATAAAATGAAACGGATCTTAAAATAGCAATTTTAAAGATGGAGACAAATGTTTTGTACAGTGGTTATCGCAGTCTCTATGCAAGTCATTTCCTTCCGACAGGAAAACAAGTAAAACAAACGCTTGAAGAAAACGAAAACATTTGAAAGGGATCTGTTGGTAAATATGTTGAAGAAATATAAGTCATAATATAAAAAAAACTATCAACACAAAAGGGACTATTTCAAGTAATTTTGCTGATTTGATTGCATACATAACTATTTGTTAAAATATGCATAGCAATCTGTTTCCCTCATGTTCTACATATGTGAAAAACAAACAAGCCTGCCGCAGTAAACTCCATAAATAACACGTTTTTACTAGGTTTAATAATTAACATTTTTAAACGTGTTTTTCTTCTTTTTATTAAAGGAAAATAACAGTAGGTGTTCAATTTATGACTTTAAAACTATTAAAATATAAATCTGACATGGTATATTTTGCTTCGGACCGCAAATTCCCCTTTCTATAATATTAAACCTAATGGGCTTAAAATGTATTCGTATTTTTCAAATTTCTCCACGGAAAATTAAAATTTTTACCTTATTTTTCCAGTATTTTTTTTTTTTATATTTGACAAATTGTTTTCTAAAATAATACTTAATTTTATATTTTAAGTGTTAAAATCTAAGTGAAGTAAACAAGTTGTAAATAAGATTTTAGCACTTGCAATAAAACTAACTATACATTTTATAAATATTTTGTCAAATAAAAAAGAAATAAACATCCTTTAAGAAAAACATGCCAAAAAAAAGAAGGTAAAAATTTTTATTTTCAGAGAAGAAATTCGAAATAAACGGATACATTCCAAACACATAGGTTTAACATGAGATGTGTGTGTGTGTGGGGAGGGGGGGCAATTTGTGGTCTGACTGATAACAAATCTTAACTGCGATGAACAAAATATATATCATATCAAATTTATACTTTAATAGTTCAGAAAACTCGCCATTGTGAATTCCATACTTTAATCCACAAATGGTAAACATAGAAGATTTCCGTAGAACATATTGTTAGAACATCTGTTGACGATTTTCCGAAATATTTTAATTCAAAATACGGAATAAGTCCTTAATATTCATTCGTATACATCGCCTATCAAACATTCTATAAAGATAGGATTTGCTAATATTTTTACTCTGAAAAATTAAATATAAGATTTGAATATTCACCCATCATTTGCCCCATTTCATATCGAAAGTTAGGCTCAATCTTTTATAATCATTGTGCTGGCCTAAGACATAAATTTTATAATATGGTTCTGATTTGATAAATTATAGATAGTCCTTAAAATTCATTCACCAATTTCTTTCTTTTTTTTTTTCATATAAAAAAATGGACTTGAACATTTTATAAGAAACAAGTTATGACACATGTTGGTGCTTATATAGATATCGTTTCGCACCGATAAATTAGAGATAGGCATTAACAACCATTCGTACATCTTTTATCACAAAAGAGGCTCGACTATTTTATAAGGAACAAGTTCAGAGATAAATGTCGTAACTCGCGGTATCGTTTCGCATTGATAAATTAGAGATAGTTCCGCTTTCCTTGAAGTACGTTTGACACAATCTGATGCAGCTAGTTTCCCAAGCATTCCTCCCAGTAATTTTGAGGCGTAAAATACTTTCATGAATGATATTTTAAAACAATTCACAAATAAGAAGTAATTAATGGAATTACGCAGCTAACGTGATCAGTGTTGAATTCAGAGGGGGGGGGGGGGTGTACAAACCTTCCGGACGGTATCTGTCCCCATGGCCTATCCCATTAATTCAGCACATGATTGATTTAATTTGCAGTTTGTTGTTACGTTCGCAGTCTAAATCATATAATCAAGAAATAAGTTGCTTTATTGTAATATTTCTGCTACAAAGACACGTTTTTAAACAATATAAATTTTACAAGAACCATTTAATTTTTTTATCCAATATTTTATTTATTTTCGCTTTCTCTTTTCATTTAATTAAATGTTTAAGTGGTTATTGTGCTAACCAAAAATATGAAAATCGCAGTTTCGATTCTGAGAGGCATGGTATTAGTATATATTTTTTAAATGTTTATATTTCTCTAAAAACAGAATTTGGTTCACTTCATCTTTAAAAGTCTTCTCATTCCACTAAAATATGACTTTGTTGGCGCTAGTAACCCCTTCTCTTTCGCTCTATTGCATTCAAATCTTGCAACATATTTTTTACACTCATTTATTTAAGGTGGTTCTCAAATGAGCTGCTCAACAAACGTGAAACTTTCTGACACATTTTCCAATTAATTTTTAAAAGCAAAGGTATAAAATTGGCAGACCTGACTGTGGAAGTGATTTGGATTCGAAATGAGTTTTCCTTTTTTGGATAAATAAATTACTTATCGAGTTATAAGATATTCATGTCACGTGACAACACGTTTTTTATTTCCTTTCTTGCGCTGTAGCACCGGGAATTCGGTTCAAAACGCCGATTTTGGCAGTGTTTTCCGAAAGATCTATTGCATTTACCAAAAAATGGAAAACTTGCAACGATTACATAGTTTCTGAGTAGCCACACCTGCTCATTTCCAAACAAAAATGAATTAAAAATTGGGCCTAAAAAAGTAGCCCCTTTGGATTTAAAAGCAGCCTTAAAGGGGCGATTCACTGATCCTCCCCGATCGCGAAATTCCATGTTAACTTAAGGGAAATTTTAACTAGGCGATCTATAACTCATTACCTAAAATAATTATCAAAATACGGTTTTCAGCATCAGAAAGTAGGCGTCTGATGCCGACGTGGTGTATTTTTTTAAGATTGTCTCCTTAAATTTTGAGCATTTTTTAAAATATAGATATAAGATGATAAAATAATATAAGATGATAATATAAGATGATAAAATGATGATAAAGATGATAATATAAGATGATAAAATTTAGAAAAATTCCTCAAGTTGAGACCATTTTAGATTTTAATGGTTTATAGAGATTATTAAATACTTAAACTTTAAGATGGCATTTTAAAAAAGCGCACTATAGGTTGGCAAAATACGGTTTCTTACTTTCTGATGTAGAAACCGTATTTTGATAATTATATTAGATAATGAGCAATAAACCATCTATTAATTAAACTTTATTATAGATTAACATGGGATTTCGCTATCGGAAAGGAGAACGCCTGCTTTGATTACCCAGTCTCATATAATACTTCATAAATTTTGGCTGTAAATTTTTGATGATTTTGGTTTATCTATGTATATCTATTCTTTAACTTTCATTAAAATGCTAAGCGGATTAAAGAATTAATCCTTTATTAAAATTATAACTGCAGACAACCAGATTATAGTCCGTTTAAAATTCTGAAAGTCTTGTTGCATTATTTTTGAATGACGTTAATATCTTAACTTATAACAAAACTGAACTGCCATATTCAGATAAATGTGACATTTCCTGTAAAAAATGCTTATTGAAAAAATAGTTAAAAATCAAAATAGTTATGGCTTGTTAATAGTTCAATGATTTCTGTCAAAAAATATTTGTTCAAAAGGACTGGAACCCAATGCTTGAATGCTTAAACAGGGTATAAGTATACTAATAAACGTTAATGCTTAAATGCTTGACGCATAAATCTAAACATTTTCCCTTCAAAAATTTAAATGATTTGTAAAATGAATAAAACGAAAAAAAAAAATGGTTTTATAAATTTAGTTCTTTGATTTTTTTTTCTATGAAATTTAGGACATTAATTGGCAAATACTTTTGGATTTTATTTAAAATATAGTAAAAACAAAATAATTCAGATTTTGCGTAGAAACGAAATTATAGAAGAAAATATATTATGCCTGAAGAAAATAAAATATTCTTGTTTTACTTCATAATGTCTTGGTGGTGTTTATTTCACATTTTCAAGTATTTAATTATTTCACATATTTCACTTCGTTATTAAGTAATCATTTATTTTCCGCATTCTAATCTGTTATTCTTTACGGGAGGGTGGGGTGGTAAATATATTTTAAAGCGAAATAACGATATCTTGTCGAATGTTTGTAGAACATTCTGATATAAATTAATTTGTAAATGATTTTCTAATAAAATTTGAGTTAATTAATCAAAAAGTTTCTGTTTTTGCTGAAATTTATATTGCATTAAATAACACACAATATTTCGTAATTCCTAAAATTTTCAAATGTAATATAATACAAGGGTCAACCAAATGTTTTTTTTTTTTTTTAAATATATAAATTAATTCAAAATAACATTTGACATGTTTATTAGATTAATAACCAAAGTTTTAGATATGCTAACTAGCAAGTGCTCTTTTTTCTGTTTCTAAGAATAGTTTTAATTCATTTATACATCAAAATCTATATTTTTGTCTTTTCTGAAATTTTTGTTTTGTCATCTATATTACCATTAAAAAATTAGAATATTAAGTATAACATAAATGATACGATATCAAATTCAAAATTTAAAAAAAAATTACTGAAATTTTCTGTATTTGTCAAAAAAACATTTATCACTGAAAGTTACATGTCTTTTTTCGCCTTTCACTTCTGATATATGAATTAATATATATTAATTTGTAATATAAATTAATTTTTAAAGGACTTTCTAATGAAATTTTAATTAATAATTCAAAAAGTTTCTGTTTTTACTGATATTTACATTGCATTAAATAAATAATCTTCTACATACAATGTTTCGTAATTTCTAAAATTTTCAAAAGTGATACAACACAATATTATGCATATACCAGTCAACCAATTATTCTTTGCTCCAAAGGCGAGCTACTTTTTTTTTTTTTTTTTTGAAAATATATAAATTAATTCAAAATTTTATTTGACATGTTAGATTAATAATCGAAATTTTAGATATGTATCTAGCAGTGCTCTTTTTTGTTTCCAAGGTCTATATTTTTGTCAGTTCAGAAATTTTTGTTTTGTCAGCTCCTATGTTACCATTAAAAAACGAATATATTAATATTTCGAAATTTTGAAATGGTAAAACATATGTTAATGGTGAAGATACACTTTCGGTTAAATGGAGAAAGTTATCAGTTATATTTCTATAAGTCGAAAATCTATAATTCAACTTTTCGGTATCAGGAACCATTTTTATATTCCTAATTGGGGAAAAACACACTTTAATTATATTTTCCAGGCATCTAAGGGACACAAAGAAAAAGAAAAATTTTCACGCTATATACAATGATAAATTCTTATAATTTAGTCACATTTTAACGTATAGTTATAAAATTAAATATAATGTATGTATGTGTGTAATATGACTATTTTAGTTTTTTCCTTAATCAGACTTGTATAATATAGACGCACGCGCGCACGCCGTGCGCAGAAAATTTTCTGCAAAATTGCAGAAAATTACAGAAAAAATGTAAAAAAAAAAAAAAAAAAAAAAATTCCATATTAAAAATTTTTAAATATTCCTTTTTTACACAAATAATCCCTTTTTGTTCAAAAATATTTACTGTGTGCGCACAATTCAAAATTTAAAGATCCAAAACATTGTTGTGGCATTACAGACGCTTGCGAAGAGGTCAAAATATTAAGGATTGGGTTGTTTCTAAACGCATTGACAAAATAACTGGATAAGAATTCAGCTCTTCCTATCATGGATTCTTAGCTTTATTATTTTTAACCAAAATAATTATTCTTTAATTAATATTAATTAATTTTAAATTGTAATTATTTTAAACTACTGTTTTTAATTTATATCGTCAAAATAATATAATACGTAATTTTATTAAACATTAAATTAATTTGCAGAAAGTTTTTTGACTCAATATTTATGTGCGCAGAAAGTTTTTGGTTTTATACAAGTCTGTCCTTAATTATAAAATAATGAAAAAAAAAAAGAAAAAAAAAGGTAATTGACAGTGAATGTAGATCATTTAATCAAAAGACAATGAAAGACAGTTTGTTAAAAGGTTAAGTGACAAATACATCTAAAGAATTTATGTCTTAAATCTTTCATGCTAAATTTTACTCTGAATTATTTGACTAACTGTTTTCAGTTTTTCTCCTGTTTTTTAGGAAAAGTAAAAGAATTTTTTTCACTGTGATATGTCTTTTCATGTCAAAGTTGTGTTTGTTCCAGCAATACATCTTCACTACATAGAAACTATCCAAAAGTATTTAAATAATGAATGAGCCAAAATATTATGTATTTTTAAAAAAAGAACCTTATGCAAACTTTATTTCTCAGTCAGATATTTTAAACAACTCCTTTCATATAATTTTCAAATGCTAGGGGTTTATAGTTAGTATAGTTTTGAAACTTAAATTTCTCAGGACTCCCCCTTTCCCCTAATATTCATACAATACTTTCTTTGAATTTTTGCATCCATCCAGAGGATACCTATAAAGTTGTTTTCAAAAAAGTTGATTTCCTCCTTTTGAAGGAACTCTTTCTTGCCTGTATTTTAAATAAATTATATTATTATTATTATTATTATTTAGAATTTCAAAATACTGAAGTTTGACTGTGTCTAATCTACCAGTTTTTCCCCCCTTTTAACACTTTCCAACAAAAAAAGGGTCGAAATATTGAAGTTTGACTGTGTCTATCTGCCAGTTTTTCCCCCTTTTAATTTTTTCCAACACAATTGAAAAGGGTCGAAATATTGAAGTTTGACTGTGTCTATCTACCAGTTTTTTCCCCTTTTAACACTTTCCAACATAGTTGAAAAGGGTCGAAATATTGAAGTTTGACTGTGTCTATCTACCAGTTTTTTCCCCTTTTAACACTTTCCGACACAGTTGAAAAGGGTCGAAATATTGAAGATTGACTGTGTCTATCTACCAGTTTTTCCCCTTTTAACACTTTCCAACATAGTTGAAAACTGTCGAAATATTGAAGTTTGGCTGTGTCTATCTGCCAGTTATTTCCCCTTTTAACATTTTCCAACATAGTAGAAAAGTGATTATGAATTCGGTTTGTCTGGCCGGCTGTCTGACTAAGCTCTAATTCTCGTAAATAGAGTCGGATTATCATGTAATTTATATATGTTATAGAGATTTACTATGGCATGTTCGGTATTGAAAATGAAGTGTGTAGCGTTTATGATTCATTTACAGAGACACTCAAAAGAATTCCATTACATTATGGTGTATGGAAAATCGTTTGCAGTGCACTTTAATACTGTTACACTGTTTCAAACATATTGAAATTGATATATATCACTGAGGTATGCATAACAAGTGAAATATTGTGCATATAGCATTTATCATTCATATACAGGAAAACATAAAAGTGTTTGGCTACAGTACTGTCTATGAGTGGTAATTGCAATAAATGCGATTACAGTTGGGGTTTTTAAATTTAACTAATTTTTTGTATATTACTTAGAGTGTATAAATAATATACATCATATACAGGGCTGTACAAAAGAATTCGAGTACATTTCCGTTTATTGACGGGAATTGCTGAAAGGGAATTTTTAACTGTGTCAACCGTTTCCTAATTGAACTAAATTTTATCAAAATATGTAGTACATATACAAATCGATAGGTCATATATAGACAATTCACAAAAAAATTCACATATGTTTCCGACTATACATGTTAATTACTGAAATTGAGTTTTCAAATGTTTCTTGCGTTTTTCAAATTGTTATCTTTTTTTCATCTTATTAAGAGGCTACTTCACTCACGCGAAAACACCCGCTCGCTAATGGTAATCCTATGGGGGAAATATATTAATATAGGTTCCGAAAGTAAAAGTATCTTAGTAAAAAGAACTTGTAATAAAAATTGAAAAACAAAAGGATGTACATAGAGATTGACCTCAGCTATACAATGCAAATAAATATCACTTAAAAACATTGAAATGCCAACGAGATGTCTTAAAATATTTCCCCCATAGGATTAACATTAGCGAGCGGGTGTTTTTGCGTGAGTGAAGTAGCCTCTTAAACGATGATCTTTTGCTACAGTATTCTGAATGTGTTGAAAAGCGTTTCATAATCCATGCGTGACGTATGATTTTTCTTTCTTGTTCTCCTTTTATTTTAGTGCTATATAAAATTGCTTATTATACCTATATTATATATATACGCATACTAGATCTACCATCATTTTCTCTTCAATTAAGTGCTGTTAAGTTCCGTTTTTAACGTTCAACCCATTCAAATATGAGAATGAGGCAGACGCAGTGTGTTAGTTTACTTCTCAATTAGAAGCCATAAAAATTTCCTCCTTGATGAGACATAGTGAAATTAGTCTCTTCAGAAAATGTGCGGTTTCTTTAGACCTCAAATCAGATTTTCCTGCTAGTTATCCCATTAAGTCTTATTAAAAGAATGATTACGTTGTTTTTCTATCACTCATTCAGCCTGAAACCAGTTGTTTTAAAAGAATCATTATTTTTTATAATCCTTTTTTCTGTGCTTATATTTCAACATTTGCTAAGCGAGTGCATAATTCAATCGAATTCAGTGACTGTATAATTGAAGAAAGACTAAAATTCAAATAGAAAGGAGTGGTTTTTTAAATCCTTTCTCAGATGCATAGACAAAATGCAGGGTGCATGTCCATAAATTATTTGTCGGGATTTCTTAACCCAGGGCTTTACAGATTTTATAAAATCTGGTAGCCAGCAAAAAAATCTAGTCGCCAGTAAAAAATATTTACCCGCCTCCCGTCACTGATTTTCAAATAGCGTAAAAGTTTTTTTTACGAATTAATTGAGAAAAAATATTAACAAGCACAGCTTAGAATTATTAGTTACATAGTCTAGTTTAATACGTAACTCAGTAAGATAATATAAACTAAGTTTTCTAATGAAGTTTATGAAAATTATATATACATAAATTTAAAAATAATTATATATATATATATATATATATATATATATATATATATTAATAATATATTTATTTTTATATATAAATTATATAAATATTATAAAAATATTATATAATATATTATATAAAAATATATATAATAATATATTTATATATATAAATATATATATAAATATAATATTTATACAAAAAATAAGCACTGTAAAGGCCGGGTTAACCGGCATGTTAGGGAAATGCTGATTGCTAAATGTTTCAATATAATTTCTAAGTTTATTTCGTAATATCTTGCAACTTCTATAAAGAGACATCTTATGAGAATTTTAAATTAAAATACCGTTTCTGCTTATTTCATAGGCCAATTTTCGTACCAAAGAGAAAAAACACCAGATGACATAACTTGGTCGCCAGTGACGACCTGGCGACCGCATTTGTCAAACCATGTCCTAACCTCATAACTTTTGATTTATTAACATGACGAAAAGTATTATTGCGTATTCGTAAAGTACCACTTAAAACTCTTTTTATAATAACACAAACAAAATTACATATGTGCAAAGTTGGAACTCAAAAAATCATTAATCAAATAAGAATTATAATCAAATAATAATTAATATTAAAATTTTATTAATTTATCCAAAAGTTATTAATGAAATATGAATACAAAGTTTAGATAGTTTTCACATGGCAGCCTTTTGTGATACGTAACACATCGTGTCATAAATTATTTGATTAATTATTATTTAATTATAATCGTTATTTGATTAATAACGTTTTGAGTTACAACTTTACGCGTATGAAACTTTGTGTTATTAAAATATCTTTCTGAGTTGTACTTTACGAATATATAATAATATTTTTCGTCGCGTTAAATCAAAAGTTATGGTAAGGAAATCCCAAGAATAATTTATGGTCACTCTGTAATAATGATGTTTTAGCAATGCAATAAAAAAAAATTAAAGCATAGTAAATTCAATAATATCTATGTGAGAAATTTCTTCTGTTTGTTTGAAATGTAACAAAATATTAAAATTATAAAATAGAATTCGATTTCTTGACAATGTACAGCACAACGAATGAATGAATGAATAAATAAATAAATAATTTATATATATAAAAAAAAAAAAAAATCTCGAAATATAAGGTTTTACTGTCAAAAATTAATCTCTTTTTCGAAATTCTCCTTTTGCAAGGTTTCTCCAAAAGATAATAAATATAAGTAAAATTCAAATCACCAATTCAATTTTTTTCTTTTTCTAATAACTCATATCAAAGTTTATAAAGTTCTTAAATGGGTGCTTTGCAGTTATTCAAGATCTACAAAAGTCAATATTGTGAAAATTATAAGAACAAATAAATGGCATATTGTATTTTTAATTTCATAAATGCCTTACGCAGAAAAAAATAAAAACCAATTTGGGTCGAAAGATTTTCAGGTATGTGCCCAAATTGGACCATGCCTGTTTTGGTTACCACTGTGTATCCATTTTGGGCACTGTTAAATACCCGTTTAAAAAAAAAAAAAAGAATTTTTTTTTTTTTTTTTTTTTTTTTTTTTTTTTTTTTTAGAAAACTGGTATTTAACAGTGCCCAAAATGGATACACAGTGGTAACCAAAACAGGCATGGCCCAATTTGGGCACATACCTAAAATTCTTTCGACCCAAATTGGGTTTCATTTTTTTTCTGTGTACAAAATATAAAGGTGCAGCTGTGAAAAAAGATAAATATTTCTTAATCTAGGGAAATATATAACCACGGACGAAAATATACAATAGCCTCCTCCGAGTTACTCACGATTCCGAAAAGCGTTCTTTATCTTTAGAAACCTCAGAAGCCAATATTTTCCAGATTTAAAGAAGCATTTATAAAAACAACGTTTATTTTGCCAACAATGATTTTCGAAAACGTTTCCGAGTATAGTTTTTGTAGTGTATTAATCGCTTTTTCAAACCAGAATATGGGTTTTTCGGATGCCATTTATTCTCAAGTAAATATTTTCATGTTCATAAAACATGTTTTACAGACAAACATGCTCAATTAACAGCATTAACATTAAAATTATTTTGTTACCCTTGCATGTATAAATTCAGTTACGCAGCTGAAAATGTTTAATTGAAAACATCCTAAAAACCTACATTTCGATTTCAGAAAATTTATTAATGTACTATAAAATCTTCTTGAAAAAGTTACCTAAAATCAGTTGGCATATAAAAGAATTTTGTTCTTATGAATGTTTCTTTAAATATCGAAAATATAGTGGTTTCTAAAGATAAAGAACACTTTTCGGAATCGTGGTTAACTCAAATGAACTGTATTATTTATGTTCCTATGTAGTTATATTATATTTTCATAAACTAAGAAACATTTGCCTTGTTTTACAGTGTGGCACCAATTCGAAAACATATCGTTTCGGTCGATTGTTCCAAATTCTGGTGCAATTCCTAGTTTCGCCAACAGATACTGTGGCATAGGAGACAACTTTTAGAAGAAATGGGAGTTTTCGGGAGATACGAATCTGCTATTAAAGACAATCGATTCTCTTAAATGTTTCATAAAAGAATAGAAGTAATAAAAAGAAAAACTCTATAACAACCCATACCTTATTTATCCAGATTCCCATAAATGTCATATTATGGAACCAAACTATTAAAAATTAAAACAGCAAATATAAAGTTTCTTTTAATATTTTGCATTCCCCTCAAAGAAAATTCTGTTTCTTTAATTATTACAAACTCATTTGACATTTGTATATATATATATATTATATACATTTTTTTAGTTAAACAAAAATGCATAAGTACGATAAAAATGCATCTTTTTCTGCATTTTTTTTTTAAATGTGGGAAATCGAAATTATGGAATGAAGGGGCAGAGATATTCTAATATAAGGGTGATAGAAGAAAGATTGGGCAAGCTTTAACCGTGATAGTAACACTCTTTTTTTCACATTCTAAGCCTCTGAGAGAAATATTATCAACAAAAAATATCAACTAAGAAACATTATCAAAAACATCATAGGACTACCTAATTATATAAGAAAATCACTCACTGATTAATTGATTTTAAGAATAGTAAAATAATTTATCCATCAAGACTTATTTCCATTCATTATCCGTGAATAAAGAGAAATCTATTATACGTAGCGAAAACATATGCAATGAATCAGTCCGTTAAAATAATCTTCATTATTGTTAAAGATATGAACAAAAATTCGAATTCGGATTCGAGGGAGACACTCTGTATTTTTGACTGAATAAATGGATTCTGAGATTGTTATTCTTGTTTCCTACACAAAAATTGTTTCTTGTAGAGTGTACTACCACTTTTGAAGTTTCTCCAACCACTTTTTTAATCACCTTGTATAAAGAAGCAATTTGAATGAATATAATTGAGACGTTCTTTTAATATTGATGAAGCTATTTATCGGATATAGTACTCAAAACGATTGTTTGTCATGTTTATTTTTTTTTAAAGATTTTTTTTTTTTTTTGCTATTTTATGCAATGTTTTCATCTAATAGCTTCATGGAAATGACTTTCAATTTATACATTTTTAAGAACATCCAGCGAACTGTTTTTCATGCGTTAAAAAAACTTTCAATAAAACTCGGTAATCTGATGCGTAGTTAAAAAGGGTGACGGCTTTAATCCTTCTAAAAAAGATAGCGGCGTTTATGTTTAAAAGACTTCATTATGACCTTCAGGGCTTTTTTACCCTCGGGTGACATAAAGAAGATCATAATTACTACTACAAAAAAAAAAAACTTACTAAAAGAGTGAAAAAAAAAAGTAATCATATTGCAGACTTCAAGTATACCTCCCTCCCCACTAAACAGTATTGAAAATTACTACTACTTCGAATTTGCTGGCGCTGTATATTATTATATCCTAATATAACAGGCATTTTTTTTCTCGTATAACTAAATATAGCAATGATAATATCAGTGGTTAAGATGAATTGCGCAACTCCAAATGGTTACGAAATATTAAAGGTTAGAATCAATAACCATAAGCAACAGACTGCATAATATTTCCTAGCAATTTAACTGTGTAAATAAATAAAATAAATAACATTTTGACCATTATTTTGATCATTCCAAATATTTTAAAATTGATATTTATATCTTAGTTATTACAAATAAATAAAAATTATTAAAATTGTGTTCTTTTCAAATAGGTTTTTAAAGTGTGATTTTAACAGCCTTCTATCAGGATATAAACAATTTATTCGACTCTCGCTTAGAGCACCGAACTCTTTTTAATCTTTTTACATTAAAATTCCCTTTACTGAGAATTAGTAGATTTCTCTATTCAGGAAATCTCCCGAAAATGAAATATATAAAAGGCAATAAAAAAAAAACATGTAGCTAAGTATAATTTACTTAAATGCTTTCATGTTTTCCTACTACACTTGTAAACATGTGGATAGAACGCTACTAAGCAAGTACAGGGTTCGAATCATGGGTTAGGCTTTGATATTGAAAGTAGTTTGGAGAAATTGAGGCCATCTTTTTGCATACGAGGTCTAAGCGCGACTGGAAAATCTTTTAAAGTATAGTATCTGACACACTAAAAACATTCATGGTGGAATCAGAATTCGAATCTGGCCCTCGGATTTTACCTACCGCTCTATCCATTGGAAACGCAAGCGGGGAACAGTAGTTCGGAATGTACTTTAAGCTGTAGGTTTTAATCTAATTGGATCTCTTGTGCATAAACCCAATGCGCGGTAGCGTATTACTGCTTGCACGGCAGCGTATTACTGCTTATTTTACTGTTTAATACTGTTAATTTTACGGTATAATACTGGCAGCTGGGTGCCAGTTTTATACTGCAAAATCAACAATTATTTTTTGCAGTGTAACGTGAATTACTTTTAACATGAATTGTTTTCATAGTCCCCTATAAAAACGAGTACAAAGATTTGATAGTGATAACATGAATTACTGTTAACATGAACAAAATTTTGATTCCCCTTGTGGTCCATGTTAACGAGGTTCGACTGTATTACTAAATATTAATAAATAATGACTCGGGTCTTTAAAACTAATTAGAATCTTAGTATTTTAAATTTGCTGTATGATAGAATACCTCATAAACACTTTCAACCATAAAATAAAACAATTTTTTGAGAAAATGTAACATAACAGGTTTTTCCACTAAGATTTTCACTTGGAACAGAAGTTTTCTTTTCGTTGCTTTATTTATTTTTTTTTTTATTTATTTATTTTTTTTTTTTGTTAGCACTAACTCTTCGGTTAAGTTCTAAATTTTTAGATCAGAAATTTGATGATGACTAATAAAAACACATTTTCCAACATTTCATTTCTATCCAACATAAAATCATTTAAATCTAATCATTTACTGTATATCAACATTGTAACTATTACTATAATAATTATTATTTTTTAAGTTTTATGTGTATGGATTATTGTTACAATCACATTGTGATGATATCAAACTATAAAACACAAAAAGCAAATACTCACTGCAATGAATGCCATAATGTTAATTGCTTAGAGATTTGTAAAGATTATGATATTGTTCCGGTTGTTGAATACGTTGTTAAAGTACAAAACTATCGATGTTATCACAGCATCCTTCAAATTGAATCAGATGTAGTTTCGATTGCAAATCTCGATAAAGAATCAAAGATGCGCACAATCATAAATAATTGAATAAACCTAGCAAATGATAAATCAGGGTATATGTCATGTTACTTCATTTTTTTTCTCCCATCTACATGTTTTCTTAATAATAACAATGTATATATACCTCACCCAAGAGAAAAGTATAAAAAGACAGGCATAAGAGGAAATTTTAAAGCTTAAAAAGTATTTTAAAATCCTCCCCAAATGCTATAAAGTGAAATAAACCTTATATGAGATTAAAAAATTAAAAACACCAATTTATTTGTTACTCTTTTACTTTTTCTTGAACTATTAAAAAAAAAAGGGGGGGGGGGGAGAATACGTCATTTTATACTGCATATTTAAAAGAAAATAGATTCGTGTAATTTTAACCATTTGTTAATTCAAAAACAAAATTTATTTAACTGAAATCAGTTCCTATTCTGAATTTTGACTTTTGAAATGAAAAGAAACGAGACAGAAACCAATTTTCAAAGGATATAAAAATAACGCAATATGGATATAACGATTTAACAAATTATCTTCATACGAGAAAGTATCACAAATGTTTCTTTTCAAAGAACATTTAGTAAAAGGTTTCAAATTATGATGGTATTGATAACAATATTATGAGAAATATTTACACATTTAAATTAAAATCGATTTAATTCATTCGATCGAAATGCTTTGAAAATAAGTTACTTAAATACTTTTTAAAACCTTTAATTATTGAGCTTTTTATGGATTTGTATATTTTGTAATATTTAATGCGACATTTTTATAAATTATGCATAAATTTTCTTATTCAAGCGGAACGTTTTATTGAGAATTCTTCTTTCAGTAGCTTACATATGTATGGAATGTGAGAAGAAATATACATTGTGAAAAAACTACAAAACTTTGAATTGTAAAGAAAAAGAAAACCTCTTAGAATTAAATATGTTTTACGTGGCGGAAAGATGGCCTTTCATTATTTTGGAGGGGAATGCAATTTTATTCCAGTTTTGTTCTGTTTCTATAAGTGTAACTTATGTGTGTTGATGTTTTTAATTTCATTCAATGTTTTGTTGTTGCTGTTTATTTTTCTCACATAATCTCAAACCAAATAATTTAAAATTCAAGTAAAAGTTTTGAAGTTAAATTTTTAAAACATTTCTTCCCTTCTTTCTTTTTCAAAAATAGAGGAATTAATTATACTTAAAAATCGTTCATAAAAATTTCCTTCTTACCAGACTATTTCTAAATCTGCCTGTTATATCGAGAGCACTGTAAAAAACGTAATTTTGACAGAAAAATATTGTATTTTTTACAGAAAGAACTGTTTTAAAGAAGAACAGTTTTTCTTGTAAAAAAATGTGGATTTTGTAATTTTTACAGAAAAAAATCTATATTTTTTAAAGAAAAAAACTGTTTTAATGAAAATATACAGATTTTTTTTCTGTAAATTAAACGATTTTCCACTGGCGCGAAATAAATTGTTTCTAAACAGAAATATTAAATGGCAAAACTGGGAAATTTCATTAGTGGCTAGTGGCCAGTAGTAGCAGTTTCATAAGTGGCCACTTTTTTTAAACTAGTGGCCACTTTTTTATTTAAAAGTTCTAAACAGTAAACTTTTGTTAAAATTTCAATCAGTATTAATCTAAAATTAGATATACCAAGTAAATATGTTAAAATAAACATGTTTCAACCAGCAAATGTGTGGAATCTTTGATGAACTCCAAAAAAATGTTACTCTTTCCTTGTAGAAATGTGGCCATAAGGTGGCCGCTGACATGCAATTTTTTAATAGCCACTTTTTTTCATTTAGTAGCCATGTGGCCGGTGGCTAGTGCTAATTTTGCCCTTTAAGAAATATATACCTTTAAATAGCTATTCAGCCACCTTATACTTTCAAAATTGCAGTTGAGGAATCCTAATTCCCAAAAATTGTCTTTCCGTGTCATTTAGTAATTTCTCGTGGGTGATGAAGGTTAACGTCGGAAGATTCAATCTGTAATGATAATCCCAAAATTGCTGAAAGTGATCGCGAATGGTTTCGGTACGCCTCTAAAATATGGTCGGACTGTGCTTTCAAGCATAACATAACTGACAAGTAATTGCAAGAACTGGATTCGGAAAACGTAAAACATATCATCAGCGCTCTTCAATAAACTTTGCTTTTGACCAAAGAACAATAAAATTACTCAAAATTTGTTTGTCTCGAATTTGGTTGTCTCTGTTCTAGAATAGCTGAGTTATTGTACATTTAATTAATTTTCTGTAGCTGTAGAATCTTAGAGAAATAAATAGCCAGACTATAACAAAGAAAAGAGTTCATTGATGGTTAGAGGATTGGACAGAGAAAAACAAAATACAGTCGAACCTCGATTTAACGAATTGATTGGGACCCACAAATCCGTTCGTTAAATCGAAGCAATTCGTTAAATCGAATATAAATTTTTGTAAAGAGTATGGTTTAAGAATATCAATGCAAAATACCCTTAGATATACAGATATGAAAAAAGAATTATTATTGTTTACTACGAGCTTAAAAGTTATAAGTTATACGTTAGGAGATCAACTTTAAAATTATCTAAATTTTTTAATGTTACTTGCTTTTAAAACTTAATACATAATACATACATACTTATTGGCACTTTGGAAAGAAATCCTTGATAGTGCTTTGTTTTGGGTTCTTTGTTTTGACTTTCCAAAGTTCTTTGTCGATGTTTTCTAACTTCGTAAGAGCAACATCATAAACCTCGTGAGACAAAAAAATAATGTTTTAAAGTGTTCAAGCTGCAAACTACTTCTTGGAATGTCACCTTTTTTAATTCAATTTCCGTTTTTTCGTCATCTTCACTGCTTTCAGAATCTTCATTCTCTTTCTGTTCACTATCGCAGGTATACTTAGCTCTACATCGCAAGACACATAGTCTGTAAAATTTCCATTACTAGGAACATGTTCCCATCCAGGCATTTGGCCATCTTCCCATTCCAGCCCATCGTTATCAATGACTTTTTCATGTGGGAATGCAAATTTTTTTTCAGCGATTGTTGTTCGTTAAATCAAAGCTAAAAATTCGTTAAATCAGAGCATTTTAGCACCCTTTTTGTCGGGACAGAAAAAATATTCGTTAAATCGGAGAATTCGTTAAATCAAAGTACGTTAAATCGACGTTCGACTGTATTATCAACGGCTAAATTGGAAAATGCAAACTTTAAACAAAATGACTTAATTAATAAATAAAAATAACTGTCTTAGAAGTTAACCAGAAAAAAAAAAATGTATTCTGATCCAAATCCAACAAAAATAATAGTGAATCAACAAAAGATGCAATTGGATCAAATTTAAACAAAATGTTTTGTCGATCAAAGAAATTTTCGATGAAAAATGATAGAATAAAAATATTATTGATACAACAAACATTTGTATGACTCAACAAAATTTCCTACTTATATATGGTCCTTTAAAAAAAAAATTAACAATACTTTTTTCTATGTATATGTAACTTGTTTGATTTATTATATCTAACGCTCAAAATTTAATCGCATATATATATATTTTTTTTTTTTCATGCAAATGACACCAATAAATTCGCTATATAAAAACAACAATTGTATTACAAAATTCAAATGAAAATTGATTTCAAAATTCAAAACTCAATCTCACATCAAACAAATTACAATTTCATCTCAGTTTACAGTTTCAATTGAAATGAAATTGTAAGGATGAAAAAATACTCTAAAAAAAATGTAGTTATCACCTAGCTCCATTTTTAATAAATTTATATTTTTCAGAAAAATGTACTGCAGTTTTCTCAGAATTTCTTTAACAGTGTTTCTATAGCCAAAAAATTTGAATTGTACAAGAGGCTACACCGCCTAGAAATTACTGTGAATCACACCATATATACCAAAAGCTAATCAACTATTATGTGCTTTATGTAATAAATGAATACAGCAAAATGTATTTTCAATTTCTTTGCCAGCACTTTTTATTGAAAATTAATAGAAAATATATTTTAAAACTCTCTCTCTCTAAAAGTTTAAAGTAAAAAATTCTGTATTCATGTATAGTTTTTTTTTCCCAGTAAAAATGGCCTATTTAAGCAATTTTTTACAATAAAAAATGCTGGCAATCAAACTTCTAGCAGATTCTGCTGTGCTTTTCTCTGCTTTTTCTCACAGTCTTTTTGGTTTACTAATTTTAGATTGATCAGTAACTTCAGATTTCTTCTTGTCAAGTGCTATCATCAAGTGCAAGTCTGTCAGTCTATTACACCACAGTCAAACTTCGTTTAAGCAAATTACTTTTAATATGTATTATCCCCCCAATCTCAGTCAAAATTAATACAAAGATTTAGTTACTGATAACATGAACAAAATTTCAATTCCATTTGAGATTCACGTTCACGTGGTTCGACTTTATATCCCTCTCCGTAAGTGTAAAAAATAGAATGATACTGAAAATTATCAGCTCGGGAACCAGAAAAAACTATTATTTGCTTGCCGAATATCCCAATACAAAATATAACCAGAAATTTAGTAAACATAAAACAGAGTTTTCCCATTACAGATTTCCCCCATCCACTTTAAATATTAGTCTTCATTACCATTATTTAAGGAGTAACAAATTACTAAAATTCAATTATTGTACATTTTTCTTTGATTTTTTTCTTTATTAATACAAATTTCTGTCTGCATTGTAATCCTTGCGTTTATCTTTTGTGGAGTAAGTTCTTTTAGAATTCTACATTTTCCTGTCGGTATAGAAGTCAAGTTAGACTTCTGAAAACACGATGAGCAAAAATGTTTTTATTATGATAAGCTTTTTATTTTTACGAAATCAAACACTGTTAGAGTTGTTTTTAATATTAAGTTCTCATGAATTACTTGAAAAAAAATGTATTTTTAATATAATAACTCCAATTGAAACTATTATTATTCATTATTTCTACTTTAAAGATAAAAGAAAATATAAATTTAGTTTTTTAGAATAATTGATCTTTTTAAACTTTATTTATTCTTATTTCTTTTTATATGCATCTAGTAATTTGATAAGTATTTGATTTTATATTCCTATTTACATTTTTGTTGTATTACGTTTACATTAAAGTTAAATTTTTTATAATAACTTTTACATTTCATTTTATACTTATTACTTCCACAAAAAAATAAATAAATAAAATAAAATAAAAAATAAAATAAAATACATGAACTTAAACTCAAATTCACATATAGCAGATAAAGTTGTTCGAAAAATATATATTTTCAAAATAATCTCTAAAATATCATTGGTATTATCTATTATTACAAGATCATTTAATAAATAAATTTCTTTTAATTTTATGCGACTTAATTTTTCTGGAGGATTTATGATTATTAACTGATTAATTGTAATTATAATTTTTTTAATCAAATGTCACCTAAAGATCTTTATATTATAACACCATTAAAATAAATTAATCTTGTTATTTATGAATCCTCGGATCTTCGCATTTTTTAGGCATTTCTTTACTTAAAAAAAAGTTTTTTTTTGGTAGCATATAGTTTCAAACTAAAACCAGCCTGATGAAAAATGTTAGTTGAATTTACAAATGTAAGAACATTAAATGTTCGAAGGCTTTATTTCTCATTTATGCAAATTGGCAGACAAACTCAACAACAGCAAAAATCAACCTTGAGAAAATTGAGACCCTATTTTCGAAAAGGACAATCAAAATGCACATTAGTACGTGAACAACAACATGAACAAAAAAAAAACATTAGGATTTTAAAAGCACTTTTTGAATAATTTTTATAGTTAACTGTTTTATTATGTTGATTTATTGAACTGTTTTTTAATAAATAATAACAAATACGTAATGGGGTAAGTTTACTTTTGAAAATTACCCTGTTTCGTAGAAATCTTATTCACTTCAAAGTGAGTCGATGGTACGATAAAAATTGGCAACATAATTGACAGATAACCGTGTCCAAAACTATTTGTGCTGTAAAGCAACTATTCACAACTATACTATGCCTGCCTTTCATCACCTAAAATGCTCATGGAAACGATCAGGATGCATTGATCCACAACACGACTTACGATCTGCGAAATTTGAGAAGACTAATGGGGATGGAGCGTTCCATTTTGAATCAGTAAGTCGAAGGCAATCCGTCGAAAGCGAAATCTGGCAACAACGCAGCGACCCTTTATCGTCTGCCGCTGCGGGAGCGGAGAGATCGGGGGCGGGGTAGGAACCAGCGTTCGATGCTGCGACGATAGGGGAACAACTAAACACAATTAAAAGAGGCATCTGATCACGCAAAGTGTTATATTGTGGTTAGAATGAGTTCATGACCCAGGGTTATATCCTGCCTATATTTACACAAATTTCACTGTGTGTAATTTGCAGTACCATTAAATATTACGACTTATCATTCATATTACAACAAGAACAGCTGATAAGATCAAACAGATGTATAAACTGATAAAGAGATTCCTGTTTGTCATCTCAAAGACTCAATAGATCATTCACAATTTATTTATTTTTTGTTCTGTATGTTTTAAAGTATATTTTACCATCTATGTTCACAAGTTCTTTTAAAATTACTGTCTTTTTTTTTTTTTTTTTTTTTTTTTTTTTTTTTTTTATGTCTGCAGGTATTTATTTTTTAAGGATAAATTTTATAAAATAATTATTAAGAAGTCAAAAATCAAAACTAAATAAATACTTAAAGCCAATATACTTTTTTTTTTGTTGTAATTTTACTTTCTTTCTTCGGTTATCTAACTCATCATATGAAATAACTTGTAGTATAAGAAAAAAACTTTTTTACAGGATTTTTGAAAGTTTCGGGGAAATATTTTTTTGTTTCAATTTTTGTAGTTAAAATTATTATTTTTGATTTATTTTCACCTATTACGACTACTATATATATATATATATATATATATATATATATATTTTTTTTTTTTTTTTTTCCGAAAATGCTTAAAGGTTGTAAAATATAAAAGGTCCCAAAAATATTACATATAACAACGATTTTTTTTTTTTTTTTCCCTACAAAATAAATTTAGATAAATTTAGAGAAAATACAATTTCAACATCACCAGCAATAATAATATTTAAAAAAAATCTTGCAGTTAAAAAATGAAATATAGATTAATTTTTAGAAAACTCAGAAGAAATTATAAATTTATTGATGCACCTTTAAAGTACGTGTAGTGGCCTATATATTAAATAGCTGCCAACTTTTGTGTTTTTCTAATGTACCACTTAAAATTTAATAGAATTTTTTGCTTTATTTAAACCTTTTATTATTATTCCATTTTCCTATCGCAGATTTCGGTGATTAAATAAGACAAAATTTCCTATTAAATTTCAGTGGTAAGAGAAAAGCTTAAAAGCTGGCAGCTATGCATATACATGAATAAATATGAACAAATCACAACTTCTTCGTTTCATAAGAAATGCTATTAGAATAACACAACTTTGATTGTTTTAAGGTACCTGTCAAATTTATCGTGAAATATCACTTTATCAATCTGAAGACTGCACAACAATTAAATTTTGAACATATTAATATTCCTCGCCTTCTCTACACACACAACAGCCCAAAATATAATTATTTTCCATTCAATTTTCATTAATTCGCTGATATGAATTATAATCATTTCCATATGCTTTAGAATTGTGTAAAAATATTAGTTCATTCTAATAGAAGAATAATGGATAACATTAGTTTATGTTCATTGTTTCAAATATAATTCTATAATGCACGCGCTTTCCTAGAATTATTTAAGCTTACAAGCTATGATTTCTTAACTGCATTATAAAACAGAAATCTAGCCATGTTTAGAAGGCCCTATATGTACTTATTATTATGACGAAATCTGTCTAAGGCGGAAATCTGTCTAAGGCGGAAATATTTCAAAGTCCCATATTTTTAAACATAGAGATTTCCGAAAAATCTGTCTAAGACTGAAAGAACCTGTGTAACGCGGAACCGGACATTCATTTTGGAGTCCCAGATAGCAAAGTTACTGTTTAAGACGGAAGAAAATTCTGTTGGTAAATATAAATGGAAAGAAACCTAATCTTTTCATAATGACATATATCTAAAGCTTTTACAAAATTTTTACATAGAGCGAAACAGTTATGAAATGACACCAATGTTAACTGAAATACAATGCGCTGCCGGAAAAGAGGCGATTAAGAAAAAAAATAAACAAACAACAATATTCGATTTTTTTTTTCTAAATAAGTTTAAGATAATAGAATTTTAAGGCATTTATGTAGGTAAAAAAAACTTTTTTTTTTTCACTAAAACCTGTAATTTTGATTTATACCAGTGTGTTTGTGTACTATCAATTTGTAGTGTAAATTAATATTACTATAAATATATAAAAATAGATACAAAGATTTCATGTTTATTTAATAATAATTTAAAAAAAAAGAAAAGATACATTAGTTTTAATTTTTAGCCAAAGAAATGTTTAATATTCTGTGAACGGGATGGGATGTCTATAAAGTTTTCTGTCTAAGACGGAAATCTGTCTAAAGCGGAATTTTATTTCAGTCCCAAGCGATTCCGCCTTAGACAGATTTCACTGTATTATTAAAGTTTAAAAAAATCATATTCATAAATGCAATCCCTACATTACATGCAATTAAATTTATGTATAATTTTAGTTTAAAAAATAGATAAAGCTCTTCCTTAAATGTAATAATGTATTATGCATAATTCTTGCTTCTATACATTTAAGGAACTTAAATCTTATATCATAAATATAATCACACACAAATTTATTGTGTATGTCTTTGTTGTAAAATTTTGCATGTGTAATATTAACAAAAAAAAAAAAAAAAAAAAAAAAAAAAAAAAAGCTTGAAATTGCTAACTTTACAATATTTCACTACTTAGTTTTTCAGTAAAATGATTTTTTATCACATTAAAGTTGATTTGCAAGCCAAATACATCAAAGATCAACTTTAAAATGTGCTAAGGTAGACATTAAGATATATAATGTTTTTCTAATCGATATTCATAAAATATTTGAATTAAATGAAAAATATAATGGAAACCTACTAATACAATATTTATAATCACGAACTGTTTAGTTATTGATTACGCGCTTATTATACTTAATTGCTTTTAAAGAATTAAAGAATTTATTCTGTGTGATAAATGTAACAATAGAAAATTTAAATTCCTCTCTTGCAAAATTTCGCATATAATATTGATATTTTCTTTCCTTTTTCAGTCTTGAATTGCAACTTCATAATATTTCATAACTTAATTTTTCAGCGAAAATATTTTGCATCACCTTGCATATTATTTTATTTATAAATTTGTTTATTTTTTCAGGTAAGCTTAATTGTTTTTTGGAGAGCAATATGTTAAAATGAATTTGTATTTAGTTTTCCCCCAAGATTTATGCTATTAGTTATTTGTAATTAATAATTCATATCATTAACTCATCATCATTAAAACAATAATTTTCTGAGTAATAAAGTTTTGCGTTCTTTGAATATCTAATAGAAAGTCTTATATATAGTCTTTCCATATTTAATTTATTCATATTATGTTTTATTATGGAAAAAAGTTTTTTAAAGGAAAAATTTGTCCAGGAAAAATGAAATGAAATATGATATTTTGATTCCCAGATTTAGTCTCCCTGTCTGGGGGGGGAGGGGGGATATGAGAAAAATGTTTCATTAATCATTTGTCAAGTATTCCCCGTTTAGGGATGTCTGTCTATTTACTTTTTCCAGACATTACTGATTCATACCCCCCCCCCTCCCCCCTTACACATATATATATGCACGTATATATTATTATTTTTATTTATTTTTTATCAGGGGTTAAATAGTAAAGGTGGTTTTAAAATGACTATTATTATTATTATTATTATTTACAACAGATTTAAAAAAAAAAGAAAAAAAAGTTGTTGTTTTATACATTTATTACGCAATAAGGAGAAAGAAAAATGTATGTTAAAAGTTATTTTCAACTTATAATTTTGTAAACTAATTTCTGTTACGTTGCTTTTTTTCATCATGTTTCATTCACATGATGGCGACAGATCAGGGAAAAACACGGTCAAAAAAAGTGGTAAACACCAGTATTTTCTTATGGAAAAAGTCATAAATGTTTATTTGAACGATAAATTTCGATATAAGGAAATACTGGTCCATACTCTTTTTTTCGACTGTGTTTTTCCTTGATCTGTAGCCACCCTGATTCAGATGATCAACACGGAATTCAAGTATTCGATATAATAATTAATCAAATATGCTTAGATTAAAAATAATTAAAAAATTACAGGATGAAATTGATATGATAATTAAGTAGCGAACTTAAAAGAATCTACGATATGTTCAAGACATGCTTAAACCTGTTTGTACATCAATTTAATTTTTAAAATACTGTATTTTAATTATTAAGCTATGGCAAAAAGTTTACAACTGAGACATAAAAAATCAATTCACACCAATATTTATTACCAAAAAAGTTTAAATTTAATAATAAATAAAAATAAACTATCTTGTTTATAAATATAGGATAGTTTGATTATTTATTCATTTTATTATCCCCCCCCCCCCCCCACAGTTTCAAAACTTTTGCTTTATCCTAATATTATATAAACCAGTTATTACAGAATTTATCCAAGTCATTTCCAAATACAACGATTTTTATTTTAAGATAGTGTTTTTAATTTATTAATTAATCAAAATAGTCTTTGACAAATGAGGACTTTTAAATGAAATTTCCATTGTTTTAAACAAGCATTACAATTTATTAGACAGCTTTTCAGATAAAAAGTCATTATTTAAGCTATTACTTAATTGTTGCTCATCGAAAAGTTAACTAATATTCAATAGATATATTAGCTGAAAAGCATTTTAAAATCATTGAAATTTCAACGTCAAAAATAATAATAATAATAATAATAATAATAATAAATAAACAGAAAGGAAGAAAAGCATTTACAATTTAAATAATAGCTTGTATTTTAAAAAAGTAATTTTTTCTTTCCATTGACAAAATTTTAAAAATGAAAAAATAAATAAATAAATAAAGCATTAAAGGATGTTTTACACATAATTAAATCAGTATAGATTTTATTAATTCAACTAAAAGGTCGTCTGATTTCTATAGTATTTTACAAGTTTTAAGTTAAAAATAAATCATCGAAAAAATGACAGATGTACCAAGCATTACAAAATGTAAACAAACGTTACAAAATGTTGTTTATGCTGGATCGCTTTCACTGCAACCACAAATATGTAATGACATCCAAACCTTTCTAACCTATACTTGTCTATAATCATAAAAGCAAACAAACAAATAAATACGAACCATTCCTTGTAGATCGCCTGAAGAGATAGTAGTTCCTGAGCGTTCGATACGATCGACCTCAAGGCCGCTTGCGGTGGGATTCCCGGTCTGATCGCCGGAGTTTACCCGGCTAACAACAGGCACAGATTGTCGTAGTACACTGTTGCATGGTGTCGTTCAACATATCAAAACTATACATTATACTTCTAGAGACAGAAACTATCCAAAATTGATCCAGTATCATGCGAGGAACAAAATCCAAAATAAACTTGGGCTGTACACTGAAGGTTGTTGACAGCAAAATACAAACAATCGTACAAACCGGACTTCCACAAACAACACACACTCTTCCTTCGTTTTAGCACACCAGGCGTCTGCGGCTGAACGGTTGCGAACACATCGACGGCTGCGATCTCTAAGGCGGATCCCGAATGTGACGTCAAATAAAAGGCGGGGCATATGTCTACGAAGCCACGCCTTTAAACTCCAATAAGACTGGATCAACAAAAGAGGAGGAGCCTATTTCAACAGAGTTTCGTCCAATAGAAGAAAGGTGAAGGAGATTTTGATTGGTTGGAGGGGGATGAGGATGAAATGAGTCATGCAAAAGAGACACGAGCGGAGTAAGCTAGTTGTTTTGGGATTACAAAGAAGAGTTTTCGAATCCGAGCGTTTAGTGAATCACGGTTGGGGTCGCCTTTTTTATTGCTGATGTTTTCAACCGATAGATGACGGGTAAAGGAGTGTACATTGAGTGGGGAAGTTCATGAAGTCGCACTCTGAGTCGCGATTTTATCGAACATTAATTTTCACTCACTTCTGGCAGCTGATTTCTTTCATGAATACGGGAGTCATAAATTTTTTAAAAAATATTTATAACATTTTAAGTCATTACATTTGAGTTAAAACTGCTCCTGATACAAAGACTAATATTGAGAGCTTACTTAAGAAATTGTATAGACAGATGTGATTTAGATTGATGATAAATTAATAGTGTAGACAAATTTTAAACGAACATTTCATTTCGAACGTTTACAAATGCTCTATCCAATCAAGATACAATTGTCGGTTCTTTTAATTTCACCCCCGCTCTCCTTCCTATTCACATAGATACATCTATACTACAAAAAAGTTTTTTTTTTTTTTTAAAGTGCACCTAATTTATAATCTTTGTTGTAAATATCTGAAAAGTCTATATAACTATAAAATATTTTGTTGGGAGTGCACAAAAATATTCATTTTTTACTTAATTTTTCATATCGTAATTTTCGGCATATAACCAGCGTATCAAATAAACGTTTTGAGTCACAAATATTATATAATCAAATAAATCGAATAGGTATCACGTAGGAATGACGCACATTTTATTAAATAAAATTTATGGTTTTAAACATGTTTGACTGAACCGCCGATTATACGCTGGAAATTACAACTAATCATAGAAATTGTATGTATGTATTATTTTTTTTTTTAATTGCAAGTTCACAAATCTTTGTTTTAAATGTTTTGCTAAAATTTAAAATATAGTAAAATCATAATCAAAATAAAAAACAATATTGGTGTTTAATTTCTGTGTTTATATTTCAATTATTTTCATGAATATTTTATGCTGTGTCACTTGTCTAAGCTGGGTTCTACAACAACAACAAAAGCACATCCAATATTTTATGCAACAACAAGTGTTGATGAAAATAGATTAATTGTTTCATTTGCGAATTAATGTACAGTTATGAGATAAATAAAATAAAAAAGTCACAACTTATGAAAATGAATTCTTTATTTGTCTGACCCCGTGATCTTAATTCGGAAAACTATTAATTTTCTAAAATTGGAAGTATACCCAATTTAGCTATTTCACATACTATTTGGCATGTTAAATGTGTTTGAAGCATTTAGTTTTCGATATACTCTTACGTAGATTCACGTGCATAAAATTTTTCATATAATATGTTGCATAATAAACAGAAATGCATATCATTCAATAAATAGCTGAAAATTTGTTTTCTAAATATTGACAGACTATTTGTAAGAAAAGTTGTATGGAAAATAAATATATTAAAAATCTAAAATTTTATAAATAAAATTTTTTATGCGATTTTCCTGTTTTTATTGTATTTGCAATTTTTGAATGGGAATTTAAAAAATTATATATACAAATAACTCCTTCTTCTTCCTTTTTTGGTTTTGTTTTTGCAAATGTTATGTTTTATTTTTACTTTTATACAACAACATATTGAAATTTTCGTAAGGGAATGAGTGAAAACTATTTCAAATGCAAAACATTAGAAGAACATGGAAATGACTAGAAATCCCTGGCCACATATAAAACATTTGCGCAGACAGATTTATTTCATTCAATTTTACCCTAAAAATTTAAATAGTTATGAAATGAAATCATACTTTGGTTATCAATTTACGGAAAGATCGAAAATAGGTTTACCGAAAACTGCAATTATTCGACTTGAAATCGTGGATGCTATGAATATAATAAACCCATTAAAAATACAAATAAAAATACTTTTTAGTACGGATTCCTCATTTCAAAACATGTTATCGATTTACGGAAAGATCGAAAATAGATTTACCGAAAAAACAGTTTTTGTGACATAAAATCGTAGATGTTAGAAATAAACCTATTAAATTAAATCTATTTAAATTTTGTGTCATTAAATAGTAGCGTGCAATGAAATATTAAGAAACTTTATCGAAAATTGAGAAAAAATAAATAAAACTTAAAAACTTTTTGAAAAAAAAAATAGATGAATTTTATTGAATTTTACACATAAAATTTAAATAGTTATGAAATGAAATCATACTTTGGTTATCGATTTACGAAAAGATCGAAAATAGATTTACCGAAAACTGAATTTTTTTGCCGTAAAATATTAGATGTTAGTAATAAACCTATTAAATTTATTATTCGAAAGATAAATTTAATTATATTTGATTCATTTAAAACAATTTTTATAAAACAACAGCTTATGTAACATAAAAACAGTAAATTTTGTATTACTAAATAAGAAAATAAATTAAAGTGGCATTTTCAAGTGCGCAAGTTTTGGATTAGGAAATTGTGAGCGGGCGATTTTATGAAAGACGTGTTCCAGTAAAAGTTGAAGAAATCACTTCAAACTACAAACTGTTATAACTAAAAATTCAAATAGAATTAAATTCATTTACAACCCATGCTTTCCTCCGTGTAGCGCGGAAGAAATAATTTCACAACGAATCTGTAAAAGAAATATATATGATGTATTAGTAAGTGTATCGCTCACAATTTTTGTGGCAAAGTTTTAAGAATAAGATAAAAAATCAAGCGAAACCAATAATCATTAACAGTAAAAGTTTATCTTATTTTATTACTGTGATTAATAAATTTTAATATTCATTTTTTTGTTAAAAAAATATTGGTTTGTTTTGATTTTTTTTTTTTTTTCTTACATCTCAAATTCCTTGCCACAGTCTAACATTATCAAACCAGTACCCATTTAAAACTTCATAATGATTTTTCTCATCTCTTCATCATCTCATTTGATATTTGAAAATATAGAAATGCATGATTTTGATTAATGTAAACACTTAAAATTCGTTTCATTAAATAAGAGAATAGCGGGAATTTATAGAAATTTTCACAACAAGCTTTTCAAAAGAAATAAACAAATAAATGTATTGGTAATGTATTTTGAAAATGCATGCAAATACACTGAAAAGAAAGGTCGATTTTGCAATATAATACTGGCATCCCATAGCTGCCAGTATTATACCGTAAAATTAAATGTAATAAACAGTAAAATAAGCAGTAATACGTTAACGTGCATGAACGGCAGCGTATTACTGCTTATTTTGCTATTTATTACTGTTGGTTTCTAGTATTATACCGTAAAATTAACAGTAATAAACAGTAAAATAAGCAGTAATACGCTGCCTAAGTATGCGCGGTAGCGTATTATTGTTTATTTTACTGTTTATTACAGTTAATTTTACGGTATAATACTGGAAGCTATGGGATGCCAGTATTATATCGTAAAATCAACAATTCTTTTTTTTTTTTTTTTTTTTTTTTGCATTGTATATATATATATATATATATATATATATATATATTATTTCATATGAATCATCTAAAGTTAATTTTTGAAATGACAGAGTTAAATGAAAATATATAATATATATTATTTGAAATTTATAAAAGGTAATTTTGCAAAAATATTTGATTCATTTTAATATAAATGATATGAAACATAAGTTATTTATAAAAATTTTGATATGTTTCAGAACGTTTTAATCAATTGGATTTTAAAAAAAATGTAAGACACCTTCTTTGTTTACATTATATGAAAGACAGAAAATATCAAGTAAAGTATACTTTTTTGTAATAATGTTTTACTTTTACGGCATCTTCATGCTTAAGTTTATGTAATAAGCAATTGCAATGCAAAGAGATAAATTCTCCCATCCTTCCCCTTCGTAAGTTAACAAAACGGAAATGTAGTATATTTTTCTTGTTTCTCAGAACTGTGAAGGGTTAATTTCTGGCTTTTTGTTTTCGAATCAGAAAATTTTTATTAATGGAAATAAAAACCACATTTTATTAAAGAAAAGAAAAATTCTACGAGAATTCTTATTAAGATGGTTCTCAAACAACCTGCTCAACAACACGAAATTTTCTGACTCATTTTCAAATGCACACTGCAAAAAAAGTGTTGATTTTACAGTATAATACTGGCATCCCAGCTGCCAGTATTATACCGTAAAATTAACAGTAATAAACAGTAAAATAAGCAGTAATACGCTGCCTAAGTATGCGCGGTAGCGTATTATTGTTTATTTTACTGTTTATTACAGTTAATTTTACGGTATAATACTGGAAGCTATGGGATGCCAGTATTATATCGTAAAATCAACAATTCTTTTTTTTTTTTTTTTTTTTTTTTGCATTGTATATATATATATATATATATATATATATATATATTATTTCATATGAATCATCTAAAGTTAATTTTTGAAATGACAGAGTTAAATGAAAATATATAATATATATTATTTGAAATTTATAAAAGGTAATTTTGCAAAAATATTTGATTCATTTTAATATAAATGATATGAAACATAAGTTATTTATAAAAATTTTGATATGTTTCAGAACGTTTTAATCAATTGGATTTTAAAAAAAATGTAAGACACCTTCTTTGTTTACATTATATGAAAGACAGAAAATATCAAGTAAAGTATACTTTTTTGTAATAATGTTTTACTTTTACGGCATCTTCATGCTTAAGTTTATGTAATAAGCAATTGCAATGCAAAGAGATAAATTCTCCCATCCTTCCCCTTCGTAAGTTAACAAAACGGAAATGTAGTATATTTTTCTTGTTTCTCAGAACTGTGAAGGGTTAATTTCTGGCTTTTTGTTTTCGAATCAGAAAATTTTTATTAATGGAAATAAAAACCACATTTTATTAAAGAAAAGAAAAATTCTACGAGAATTCTTATTAAGATGGTTCTCAAACAACCTGCTCAACAACACGAAATTTTCTGACTCATTTTCAAATGCACACTGCAAAAAAAGTGTTGATTTTACAGTATAATACTGGCATCCCAGCTGCCAGTATTATACCGTAAAATTAACAGTAATAAACAGTAAAATAAGCAGTAATACGTTGCCGCGCATGCGTGGTGTAAAACTGGTAGGCCTGACTATATTGAAGCAATTTGGAATCGAAATGAGTTTTCCATTTTTTGATAAATAAATATTGCTTATCGAGTTATAAGCGATTCGTGTCACGTGACGACGCGTTTTTCTCCTTTCTAGTCCTGCCGCGTCGGGAATTCGGTTCAAAGCGTCTCGACTTTGATAGCATTTTCAGTTTTTTGAAAGATCTTCTATACCTTTACCAAAAAATTTAAAGCGTCTTTCGATTACGAAGTTTCTGAATAAGAACACCTGCCAATTTTATTCGTTTTCGAAAACAAAAAGGAAGTAAAAAATATGTCTGAAAGTAACCAGTGTGAATTTGAAAACAGCCTTAACGCAATAAAAAATTCTTGATCCCCTCTTCCCCCAAATAAATAAATAAATAAATAAATAAATAAACTTTCTTTAGAATTTTGTTTTACGTTATTCTCGTATTATCTTATATAACTCGTACACTGCAAAAAATAACTGTTGATTTTACAGTATAAAACTGGCACCCCAGCTGCCAGTATTATACCGTAAAATTAACAGTATTAAATAGTAAAATAAGCAGTAATACGCTGCCGCGCAAGCAGTAATACGCTACCGCGCATGCGCGGTAGCGTATTACTGCTGGCACGGCAGCGTATTACTGCTGGCGCGGCAGCGTATTACTGCTTATTTTACTATTTAATACTGTTAATTTTACGGTATAATACTGGCAGGTGGGGCGCCAGTTTTATACTGTAAAATCAACAGTTATTTTTTGCAGTGTATAGCCAGCGAAGTTAGAGATGCCACGATACTTCCATCCCTCTTGCTATCACATGATAAAGATAGGCTTATTTCTACCAGTCGGGGAACTGCCATGTGATCACGGTAGGCTGAATAAAGAATAGATGACATCAGTGGAGTGCTGCGGCCTGTTTTTTCAGTTGGTTGCATATACAATTGTTTATTCAGATCAATTTTTTTATCCAGTTCAAAATTTTAACTTTTATTCAAAGTTCTTCGGGTAACACTGTTCAACAAAATATCTGTATCTCATGATGTAAGGAGTAATTTTTATATTTTAATGATGCTGAAAAAGAATGTGTCGTCGAAAAGTTTCCCTCACTTACACATTTTGAAATAATAATAATAATAATAATAATAATAATAATAATAATAATAATGTTAATTTTAAAACATTTTAGAATGGGCAATATAACATATGAATTTTATAATTTGAATATAGTAATAAAATAAATGATTAAATGAGCACATACGTAGTTGAAAAGTAAGACTACCATATTGAAAAGTTACAGTATTAATTATTTTTAAGAAATTTCAAAATAGAACTTTTAACAACATAATATACAATTTAATATGAAAATAAGCAAAATTTTAAATTTAACAATATCTTATAAACAAAATTTTGGAATTTAACAATAAAATAAATGAATAAGCGAACATTTACATAGTTGAAGAATAAGATTACAATATTGAAAAGTGACAATGTTAATTTAATTTTGTTTGATGAAAATTGAAGAGAAAATAGATAAATATAAATAAAAATGTAGTATAAAATATCCTGAAGGTCTTAAAAACAAAATTTTGAATTTAGAAATAAAAGAAATGGTTAACTAAACACTTACATACAAGGAAAAGAAAAAAAAAATGCTGATTTTTCGGTATAATACTGGCATCCCATCTGCCAGTATTATACCGTAAAATCAGCAATTTTTTTTTTTTTTTTTCAGTGTATAAGCAAAATTTCCAAAGTAATATTTGTTTGAAACTTTCGAAATTTCTCTTGATAACACATTCTATTGTTGTAACAAGCCAAAAATATGCGTTAGTAGATTAAATGCAATTGAAATGATAAATAGAATGTTATCATATTACCATAAAATTTCCATTATAGTAAAAAAATTGAATATAACATTTCTAAAAATTGAAGGGTGACAGAAAATGTTTAAAATTTTCGTTATTAAAAACTCCCAAAATCTATAAGAAACAAACACTCGACGTATATTGAGAAACAGAGATTTTATTAAAATTTCTTGACCAGTGCAGTAATCGAAATGGGAAGATAATGAAATGAAGATTAAAAAGGTATTCAAATCGTTATCATAATTACTAAAGAAATACAATAAAATGAAATTTATATATATATTTTAAAAAATATATAAGCTAGATAAAAATATATAAGCTATATAAAAAAATATAAAATATATATATGCTTTACTCTTCTATATAAAATAGAAGATATGTACACTGCAAATCCCTGAAACACATTTTACTCTAAATACAACGCATTATAAACGCTTGAGGTGTCAAGATGTGTTTCCAATCTGTTTAAGGCATTCTCATGTGTTTGAAAATGTGTGATAAAATGCGTTTCCCAAACCCCGGCTGTCACTTTGGTAAAGATTTAATGGAAAGTGAAACACATGCGTATAACAGAACACATTCAAAACACATTTCAGTAAACGCCATATTCAATGCTATATTCAGACATTTTTCTTCGCGTAGGATTCATGAAACTCCAGGAGGAAATTGCACTTTCAAAACAATAAAAATTTTGAAAAAAAAAATCTGAAACTTTTTGCTGTATATTTGTTTTAAATGTTTCTACGTGGAGAAAAAGTGCGTAATAACTTTATTTCTTACAGCCAAAGATGACGTCATTGTCGGGGAATGTATACATTTGATAATCCTAAAAATAAAAATGAATTAAAAAAATAAATATTTAAAATATTGCAAAAAATAGAAGATTTTGGGAAATTATAATTTTTTACATTAAACACTAGTGAAAAAATATTTTTTTCCACATTGTTATCTATATTTTATGTACTATGATATATAAAATTTAAAAATAAATGTTATTAGTGCAGTGTTGCAGTGAGAGACGTTGGGTCTCGCTAAGTAGTTAAAAGTGCTTTGCCAGGGCCCCGCGCTATGTTGCGCAGGCCGCACAGTCAACCTCCCCGAAATAAAAGATCTGAAAGCACTGATCGTGATAGGTCGCTAATTTTTTACGGTCGCAAAAAGGTTATTGCATAAAAAAATGATAGTATAAGAATTTTGTATATCGTCTAAGGAGGGGACCAATATTTTCGTGCTGATACCCATCACCAGTGTTGAATTCAAGGGGTACCCATGCGGGGACATTCAGCCCCCCTCCCCGGGAGCATTGAAATCAGTGTTGAATTCAGGAGGTGGCCCGGGGGGGGGCATTCTCCCCGGAGCTTTGAAATGTCCCCCCCTCCCGGAAGATTCGAGATTTTATTATTTCAATGGTAAAAAAGTGGACCCCCCCCCCCCCCCCCGAAGAAAACTGTCTGAATTCAACACTGATTGAAATATCCCCCGCCGGAAGATTTGAGATTGTATGCTTTTAATGGTTCAAAAGTGCAATTTCCCCCTCCCCCAGAGCCATAGAAATCCCTCCCAGAGAAAAGGTTCTGAAAAAAGCTCCTACAAAAATCGTCTGATAAAAACGACTCCAGTTCACTGTGCCCTCAGTGCTCCAGTTAGCTAAGTTCAGACGCATGCGTACAGGTACTGTTATGGTTTTCAAGCATCCGTCCGCTTCCGGTCCGCCATTGATTTGCAATCGTCACGTGTTTCTGTGTTTTTGTGTACCCTGTTCGTTCTATGGCAAAGCCCATACACGTATCCATCTTTGGTATGAACTACTAAACTGTGTGACCCTAAACCGTACCCAACACAGCTAATTTGATTTATTTAATTTTGTTCGAAGCGTTTCCCAGAAAAGTACAGAGAATCATCAAGAATCAAGACAAAATTTGTTCAAAATATCCAAAGTTGTGATCAACCGTCACGCCATGAAGTTTTGATAATTTCCCGGGAAAACATTTGCAGTGTAAGTTTTTTCTATATTATTTAAATTTTTTGTCGTAGGAATTATATATGCATGGATATTAAAGTTCTAGATTATTGTTTTTTGATAAACCGATGTATTTATGTGTAGGATTTTTATAAAATAGTGTTATTTTTTGCACCTTGTGACTTATGTTTTGATGTTGGCTGAAATTTAACAATCGTCAAAATGCATGCTGAAGTTAATTACTTTTTTTTTTAAAATTATTTATTGACTTTTTAATATTTACATAGGGGTATAAATACACATAATATGCATGGTTATTAATTTATTTTTAATTTCTTGCAAACTTTAAACAATTATTAATTAATATTAGATTTTTAACTATGTTTATCAAAACATTATATAGGACCTATTTCTTTTTCTCTTTAGCTTACGTATTTATCCAACTAGAATGCCGTTCTTACTCGTTTTAATTTCTAAAAAATCTGTTTACAATTTATCTGTTAATTAGAGATTGTCCTTCAAGCACTTTATTTGTCAATAATATTTAAATGCATTATCTCTTTGATTAATTAACTAATTAGATTTTTTTATTACTAATATTGCTTTTGTTCTTTTATCATAGAAATTCATTTAAAAATTACTATTAATTATTTTCCCTTTAATTTTTTTTTATTAAATGAAAAATAACGAATGTAATTAAATATTTATTTTTTGCATATTTATTTTCTGTTAATTACGAAATAGAAATTAATGATCTGAATTTGAAAATGCACCTGCACACTCTCAGTAACGTTTATTAAGACTTCGGTAACAATAAATTATTTTTTGTTCGAACTTCCTTTTGCCTTTCCTTGATGGAACTTTGCAGAAGAATGTGTTTTGCAGGTTTTTATTATTTTAGTATGAAGTGAAATCTAGCTTAGTATTATAGCTATCTATATATAGGGTAGATGTGCCAGTAATGGACACCCTTAAGGAATTTCTTTTAAAATTCTTTTTTAATTAATAGTTATAATTGTTATATTCCACATTTTTTAATATTATATTAATCTACTAACAATATTTAACCATGCTCATAGTCACACTTCCCAATGTGAATTGAAATTTAATTGTAAATAACAGATATAAATCAAAACACCCTAAATTCCAGTAATGGACACACCACAAAAAGTAATAGATAATTTATATTATGATTGTATTTAAAACTAAAATTTAAAGAAAACATATTAATGAAATTAAAAAAACTGAATTTTTATTGGTTATTTCTTTGTAAACCAAAAATGTTGAAAGTGGCCCATTACTGGAAGGCGGTCCATTACTGGCACATCTACCCTATATAATATATCAGCATTTATATTTTATTTTTAAAAAGTCTAAAAAACTGTGGAATAAACACAAATAATTTAAATTTTAAGGAGGTAATTTAGAAAAAAAAAAACATTAACAAAACGAGATGCAAAAAAAAGATTGCATTTTATGAATCATTTAGAAATGATAACTTATAGTATTTGCACATAAGAAAAATCATAATTTAAATTTAATGCATTATGCACACATATTTATTATATTAAATTTATAAACTTTATTTATTATTATATACTTATTATTATTACATTACCACTTTGGATTTTCTCAGAATACAATACTAATATGCATAATACTCATATCCATAGAATAAACAATAGTAATATGTAAAAAAAAAAGTACTATTGTAATTTAATTACGAATTTACAACAGTGTTTGCAGATTTAAAATAATATGTGACATAACTTTGATTCTTGAAGTAGTTTTCAATTCTTTATTTGTATTGCTTATAAGTAGGAAGGCAGAGATACAGTGTTAGTTGCAGAAATTGCTTGAGAGTGAATGATACACCTGTTCTCTCAAAAATTGTCATTTTTGATGATTGATATTTAGTAAAAAGTGATCTGCTGCTTTTTTTTTTTTTTTTTTTTTTAATAATTATTTTCAAAGCTGTTACAACAGGCTGGCAATATTTTGATTTCAGCTAAATAGAATGCCTGTGTGTTCCAAAAAATTATTATTATTAAAATGCTAATGTTAGTTCTAACTACAATTTAAAGAAATCATATTAATGAAATAAAAAAAGCTGAATTTTTATTGGTTATTTTTTTTATAAACCAAAAATGTTGAAGGTGGCCCATTACTGGAAGGAGGTCCATTATTGGCACATCTACCCTATATAATAACATATGAGGGGGTTACAATGACAGTGGAGTAAGTCAATATATTTAGTAATTTGAGAATTGAAGGATTTTGTGAAACTTCTTGCATTGCCGTTGCATTAAGTGGTCCAACTTGTTTTTCCCTCTAGTGATTCCGTATGTTAACTATGACTTATTTGACTGTCACACTGAATAGAAATTAATATATACGCTCAGAGAAAATATGGTTTTCTAGATTTTTTTTTTTTTTTTTGACTTACTCCACTGTCATTCTAACCCCCTCATATATGGCACATATATGATTGTTTGATTATATATATAAACTTTGTGATGAACTTGGCTAAATCATAACTACAATCTTGGCATAATTCATAATTGTGGGGGCCACTATAACCCTTAAGTACGAAAATCATTATTTTATATATATTGTATTTATATTTGTAATATATTAATCTAAAGTGAAAAAAAAAATCTAGTTTGCATTAATTTTAAAGTTACTTTTTATTTTATTTTTTGTAAAAAAATATTAGAACAAAATTTATTATACTAAAAAGCTAAATCAATTTTTGCAGAAAAGATTCTTTTTCTTCTATCACCGTTAGATTTTTGGAAATTTTACATCTCTAGTAAAAGGACGTACATACATATTTATTTATACATATATGTGTATATACATATACTATATATAATTCACTGGTGCCCGGCTAATTGAAAAGTACCGTAAATTGTATATATATAAAAAGCATTTATAAATATATATATATATTTATATGTATAAAATATTTAATATATATATATATATATGTGTGTGTGTGTACATAAACATATATAAACAAGCATAAAAATTAATCAAGTTTGTTTTTATATATGTTTATATTATTTGGCAACAAATCCCACTTTCTGTAAACCCAAATTGTGCCAAGCTTTTTAAAAAAAGAAAACAAGGTTCCTGTACTGAGAGAAATTAAATATCCGTCAAATCAAAGTATAAATCTAAGCAAATTGAAAATGCTGTTCTCAGTCTTGTTATTTTATATTTAATAATTTTAATATTTGTGCATTATGTAAAGCCTTTTATTATTTATTTATCTGTCAGATCACTTTGAAAAAGTTATGAGCTAGTTTCAAAAGGACTGATGGAAGCAATTAAAACAGACAGGTATGCCACATTTGTTTAATTTTCCTAGCCCCTGGAGAATGCAAAGTCTGAAGAGTATGACATTTGGCATAAAGGCATTGGCTGATCTGAGCTAACATCTTTCATCTAAATACTGTCCACTCGGTAATTGTTTTTCATATCATTAAATAACATATACTTATGTGTACTATTTTATACATTTTTATTATTTTATACATGTATTCCTTCGATATGTCATGAATGTTAGAATATTATTTATGGAGGAGCGAACAATTAAACATATATGCGTGAGAGCTTCTTCAAAAGGTTGAAATTTATCTTTTTAAAACCATTTTGTGTATTTTCTTAATTAATGCAAAATTATAAAAATATCTGTTATAATATGATTAAATTATAAGAATATTTTATTAATGTATTACTTGAAATAATTTCTACTGTTTTTTCATTCCTGACGTACCTTATTAATGCAGATCTTGTTTGTTACTTGTATTATTGGTGGTACCTACATATTATACGGGCCAGGTCAGTTACAATTGCTATTATAAATAATATTTTTTTGTTATTTATTATTGCTCATTTATTATTTGTTTATTTATTTTATATTTACCATTTTTAGCAATGTTATGTACCTAATAATAAATTACTGTTTTGTACATGATTGGTAACAATAAATAAGATTGGCAACCATTTTTGGCAATCTATCTCTCCTGGCTAGGATAATACGCAAGTAACTCTATTATTTCTTGGTAACAATATTAAATTTAAAAATGATTAAGGATGTTTGAGTTATTGTTTTGAATTGAATTTTGGATACGACAATATAGGAGAGGAAAAACATTTGTCAAGAAACAACAATCGTTTAGAACTTGAGTTGTAATTTAATGAAATATATTTTTAAAAAAATAAACTATTCAATTACAAATTATTTCAATAATGCTTGCAAGCCTCATGCTTTTTCGTTTAAAAACTTGTCAACTAGTGTGATATTATTCAACGTAAAAATATATATTTTTTCTTTGGTCGCAACAACTTGGTCTGTTTGCAGCCTAAGTATTAAACCTCGGAATAGTGCATATCACATTGTTCACTATTCAGAGTTAAAGTCATACGAATGGAATGTTGTCATATAAATTTTCATTCCTAGTAAATGTTGTGAAATGAAAATGTGTTTGCAGAGACATCTGCTTTTCAAGAGTGTTCATTACAGAGATTTTACTATATATTAATCAAGCATCTCCAAAAAGTAAAATTCTACTTTTTTAAAAAGCAATTTTGATTATTTTTTAAATTAATGCAAAAATACGAGGAAAGCATTGTAAGTGTATAAGAGGGTGTGTGTGGAGAAAGGGATTTGATCCTTAGACAGCTGTCAAATTGAAGGCTTATATTATGAGCACATGAAAATGATGTTAAGAAAGTTGTTGTCTCTTCTTTCCAAAGGGATATTTTCTTTGGAATTTAAAAGGGAAAGGAAGTTTGCTTAAAGTTCTTTTTGGAAAATAATATATTTTGTCCCTTTTATACAGCACTTTTAGATAATTTCATTTATGTATTTCTGGAGCAAAGATCACTTTGACATGCCAGGGGTCGATCCAGGAAAAATTTGGGGCCTGTTTAGAGCCCCTTCACAAAAATCTATTTAATAAAATGGGCCCCCTCACAAAAATCTATTTAATAAAATGGGCCCCTTCACAAAAATCTACTTCATAAAATGGGCCCCTTCACAAAAATCAATTTGATAAAATGGGCCCTTCACAAAATTCTATTCCATAAAAACATACTATTTAGTATTTATTTATTTTTTGTGATGTTTTAAAATGTGTAATTTGTAAACAAACAAGTTCACCAGAGAGGAAAACTTCAGCAAAAGGATTTTAAAAAGTTTTTGTTTATAAATTCTTGGTTCGAATTTGATTAACTGGATTTCAACTTTCGTTACAAAATGTTATTTTTCACAAAAATATAATAAATTTCACAAAAATAACCTTTATTTTTCACAAAATGGGCCCCAAGAAAAAAAACCTGCATCAACCCCTGCATGCATATATTTAACTGAGAATTTTATTTTTTCCAAAAAAAAAAAAAAGGGTGCGGAATCTTACCACTCAAGCTATCCAGTATATTTGTTTTTAAAAATTAATCACTGTTTCAGTCAACTGGCTTTTTCGGATGAGGGGGACTGGCCAAATTCTGGTAACCCTGTATTTATGTGACCTCTTTTTTTCAGCTAAGTGTATTTTGTAAAGTAAATTTCTAAGAAATGTCTGTCACATATTATAAATGTTTTATGTCTGGTGACTGATGTGTAGGACTTAACCAGTTTATTATAAAAATGCCAAATGTATTGTATGATCATGTAGCAATAATGGCTTGGTAGTAATCAAATCTGTAATGAACATTAGGTACTTCTTTGTTATAGGTGTCTTGGTATAACTCAGTAGTAAGAAAGTGCAATTTTGCACCAAATATAAACAATCATGAAAATGAAACAGCGACCAATGAAACAAATTTTCTAATCTGCACTTAGCTTGCTTTTCTCCAGCACATAATTTGTCTCTGATAAATTAAAAAATTGACATTTCTAAAATTTCTAACATGTTTACTATTTTTAATTTACCAATGAACCCCCCCCCCCCCCAAAAAAAAAAAAAAAAAAAATCATTTTACTATTTGAAAGAATCTCTGTGAAACTCATCATAATATGCAACTTATATATTAGAGAAAAAATATCTGGAAATACAGTAGACTCTTCTTAAATCCACATAGCTTAAAAACAAGAGATTGGGCAGATTTTAGAATTTTGCAGATTTCTGGTCAGTTTTGTTTATATTTTTAAACAGTAATTTGAATTTAATAATGCACTCAAAAGTATAATAAATGCTTACAATAAAGTAAAATAATAAAAATTAACAAAATTATTATTTTTTAAATATTAAAAGTAAAGGTCAAGTAAATAATTCATAATACATAACTAAATATGCATAGTGATGAGATATTTTTTCCTTGAATCATTCAGTGAAATTCTCCTTATAAATATACACTAATAATTCCCATCAAAATCTTAAAATAACAAAGTTTTCTTTCATGTTTAGCCATACTTAATAACCAAAAAGTTTGATTAATACATAAATGTATTTGTTAAAAAGATAAAGCCACTGATATCAGGACTATCTTGAAATTTTTCAGAAATAAATTTATGCTTCCTTCATGAGAAAACATGAGAGTTCAATCATATTAACTAGAATTCCATATTAAAATGTGTACAGAATGTTATAAATTTTTTTAAGAAAACTTCATTTTTTACATCTTAAGTCTCATTGTTTAAGTCTGAAATGATGTGCGGATTTGAGGGAGTCTACTGTACTATGTTGCAAAAAGAAGAAATGTGTGCACAAGGCAAACTAGTTCAATGGCTCTTAAATACCTTTTTCTTTCGGAATTGTGATTTATGTAAGGAACTAGAGTTAGGAACTGACTTTAGTCTGATTGTGGAAAAAAACTCTTAAATTTACTTATAAAGATTTAACAATATGATGAGATTTAAAAATGTGAATAAAGATTGTCAGAAAGTGACTTTGAAAATTTTGCTTTTCCTGCCAAATTTAACCTTTATTTCTAACACACCCACGGCATTTAAAAAATTTTCAAAAGTAAAAGAATATTCTCAATTTTAACTCCCCCCCACCCCCCCCCCCCAAAAAAAAAAAAAAAAAAAAAAAAAAAAAAAAAAAAAAAAAAAAACCCTCTAATTTTAGTTGTCATGAGGTCTGTACCTAAATCCAATCTTGTTTATATGAAATAGAGTTAAGTGGCAGTACATTGCATATGTTTTTGACTGTATGATAATTGTAGGCACCCCCCTCCCTTCCTTTAATGATGTCGCTATCAATATCTACAAATTCTTTTTTATTTTACAATTTTTTTTTTTTAGTTTTTTTTAAATGCCAGATGTTGGGGGTATTCCCTATTTTGTAATGAAATTACTTTAAAATCATTTAATGGCTTTAATAATAACTTTGTATTTTAATAAAAATACATAAAACTCTTTTGATGTAAAAAAAAAAAGATTTTGGTTAGATAAAAAATAATAAAGATATCAAAGAGAATTGTTTCACTTCTTCTTGGAGATAGCTTTATAACATTATATATGCACAGCCCCTAATACATAAAAGTATCTAAAATTAAAAAACTGGCAATCTTGTATCATAATTTGCACATTGAATGTATAAGGAAAGATATTAAGTATACAATTTAATAACTAAAAAATTAAATGTAGTAGTTTTTGTTTAATTGATGTTTAAAAAAATACCCTTTTTTTACGATGTAAAGTATTTGCATGTTTTTTATCATGTAGAGAGTTTTCAATTTAATTGATTACTTATGGTTTTAATTTCAGATAGCAATGACTATTTGCAGAATATAATGAAGTATCCTACAAATTGGCCTTTGAAGCACCTTAGGTTTTGTTTGTATCACTATTATTTTAAATATTTTGTTATATAATTCATTCTTATTGTAGAACTTTGGATTTAATAAAATGTTTCGTTTCAGTAATCTATGAAATTTATCTGATTTATTGAATAAAAAAAAGTCTGTTTTTGCATTCATTAATTGAATTTACATTCATTATTTTATATAATGCAGGGTTCGCGCAGTTAAACCACAATTTTTTAACTGTAGAAAAATATTGTAAATTCTGTGAATAAACAAGGCCGTTACGATTTGATGTATTTAAAACTTGTATTTGGATTTTTTTTTTTATGGAGTATGCGAATCTTGATATTGTATATGTATATATTGCATTTAAGCTTTGTATACATATCTATTATTTTAAGTGATTAGCATTTTATTGTGTAATGCATATCTTTTTTTTTTTTTTTTTTTTTTTTGAAAAATTTAAGAACTGTTCTTGCACTCAAATCATGTTTTGATAATTTGTTCTTAATGTACCTTTTTGAATTTATGAATACATTTTAAAATATTGTGTAAATTTATTTAAATATTGAGTAATAGTAATAACCATTCTTAGAGACTTTTTTTGTACTATTGAAGGATACAAATAAACAAACAAAAAAATAAATATTGAAATGGCCAATATCTTGAATAAGTTTCCTAATAAACTACAGGTTTTTATTTTTCTCTTTTCTAGAAAACTAATATTATCATAAAATGTTACAATATTTTTTTTGTCATTAATTTGTACTTAAGCAATGTATGTTTATTCTTTATAACCAGGGACCGATTTACAAATTTGGAGGCCCTGGGCACAGATGCGTATGGGGGCCTCCTTGCACCGATGCTTACAGCAGCCTTGAGTAATATATATATATAATATTGAAAACAGTACTTATTAAGATAACCGCTATTAACTTTAATAATTTCTTTAAAATATCAGTTTAAAAAAAATAATTTGATAATCATTAATTTACTTTTAAATAGTTATTTCATAATTATGAAATTTCAATTGAATTTTATTATGAATTGTGTGGTGCTGATTACCTTTCTCTATGCAAGTCCACATATCTGGAATGATAAAGTATGCAGCAACTAATAATAAATTTACTGCAGTACCAAGCTATAATTATTGAAAATATTAGCATATCCTATTAATCAAATAAATTTTTCTTTCAAATACAAGATTTCACTGAAAAAAAAATATATATATAAAAGTAACTAGCAGAACCACATGCCTTTGTCCATGTTAACCATAAGGCATAACAGGTAAAAGAAATAAAAATGAAATAATATGGCGATTCCACAAACAGAGTTCTGTACATTCTTGCACATAAATTGTTAAAAAATCAGGAAAAAATAAAGTTACTTTGACAAATCGTAGATAATCTTTGACAAACACATTTTTCCATATTTTGTTTTTTAACCATTAAAACTGTTATGGCCAATAATTGAAAAATCTTCAGTAGCATTTGGGGGCCCGTGTCCCGAATGCCTTGCCGTAAATCAGATACTGTTTATAACTATATTTGAAACTTATATTTGGATATATATTTTTTTTCTTTTCTTTTGTGAGTGTAAACAGTAAAACATAAATATTGGAAATTATTTAATTTATTCTCCATTTTCACTCTAAAACAGTGGTTCCTAATGTGGGGCATCCCCCCAATTTGAATTTTTAGGGTGGCAATTCCATATTTGCTATACTCCCATTCCCTTATTAGTTATTTTGTAAAAGTAATGTTGTAGACTAAAAATAAATGTTACACATTCAAATTTCAAAAAAAAAAAATGAAAAAAAAAATTTTTTTATCCAATTTTTGGAAAGTATACCTTCAAAAGTTCAAAATACAATCACTACCAGAATAATTATATGAAAACATTTAGACACTTGTATATTTAAAATTACTTTATAATTTTAATGATCTTAGACAACTTTTTTGACTTTGCATTTAATGAGTCTTGTATGTCTTTTCATTCTGCAATATATTAGATAAAGAAACTTTTACGAATGAAACTATTCAAGTGTATATTTAACATGTTTGCGACAAGTGTCCTTTACAGAATTTTGAATTTTTTATTACCAGTAATTTTGGTAAGAAAATTTTGCCTAACGTAATTACAAATATAATCACTAAGTCTAATTTATTCACTATTCTGTGATTAAATAAGAAAAGTTTTCAGGATTCTGAGTGCTGTGTGTGTCACATATATGCAGGTGGTTAAAACTGACTGTTTTAATCCTTTATGCTCAGAGTCCTTTTAAATTGAATCATAATGTTATAAAAACTATTTGATTCATCCATTACCTACAGTATGTTTCAGAATCAGTTTTAAATACTTTACTCTATTATAGATAACAAAAATAGTCCTGTGAATCAAAAAATGAGATTTTCTCGCCTATGTCTCATTCTAGTTTCCATTTTCCTGCGTGATATGCAATGCTAAGTTTCTGCTGTGAAACATCTCAACAATTTGTAATTTTTTTACTTACATTTCAAGGTCTGGGAAATAATATTATTTCTCTAAGTATGTTTTTTTTTTTTACTTTATTTTTAAAATGTTTTATAAAGTGGTATTTATAAGTACCAGTATTAAGAAGAAAGAAGCAATTGTTAATATGTATACTTGTAGCTCAGGTATATCAGAATTTAACATAGCCTAAGATGATTTGTATTTCTTTCAAATGAAGTTTTTCGTACAGATTTTTTATGATAATGTTTGGCAAAATACTCAAAAAATTCTATTAAATGCAGTTTCGACACAGATCATGGATTTCTGTTTGATTCCTCAATTACAAATTTAGTGCTAAGAACATTAGGATTTTCGAATGAAAAGTTATAAATTTAGTGTACGGCAGACACTAATATACATTATAGCAGACACGACCTTTTGCTGCATAGGAAACAATTGCAAACAGTGCATAAGGTGGAGGTAGACAATAGACATATTTCTTCGAAATGAAGAAAATGCATTATAATAATATTTAAAATACTGCTTAAAATTAATAAAGTTATACAGAAATGATTCTTGTTTAGTGCTTAGCTGCCAACTGCTCTGATTCTTTGGCACTAATAATTAAGGACAGAAATTTCTCCCTTTTCATATCGTAGAATTCTGTGAAGAATTCTTATGAAGAATATTTTAAATAAAAAAGTGATGCTAAAAAAATCTTAGCAGTTGGCAGCTATGATTGTATTATGCAAATAGAGATATTAGCACCCAAAAACTTTTCACATGTATAAACGAGGTGCTAAAATTAATCACAAAATATATCATTGCTATCACATTTAATTCCAAATGCGAGAGTCTCTTCAAGAAATTTTGTCAAGATAAAAGTACAGACCATGAAATACTACTTTGGTTTCACACTAAGGTAAATATAAGAAACAAAAAAAAAGACTCTTTTAGATAAGAATGCGAAAATAAAGTTAATTTCATTTATAAGGTTATATTAAAAATATATTACTGATAACATTATTACTTGTTTTATAAGCTTAACACTATGTGACATTACTTGTCATTTGTATTACTTTTTAGGCTTCCACCATGTGAATTTACCATGATGAAAGATCTTTTTGATAAAAATTATATGTTACAGCGGGTAAAAATTATTTTTATCAAAATATAGCGAAAATACATATTTACTAATAAAAGCTTTGAAAAATGCGTTTGTTGGTAGCAAATGTAAATATTTTCTAACTCTTCATTTATGCATAAAAAATTTAGAAATACACCTTCTGTGGAAAAATCAGCAAAGTTTGTGAAGTTAAATACAACGATGTCTATCTGAAGTAAATTTTTATTTAAAACTTCTATGCTTTTACAATCTGGTTTTACATTTTGTACACCAAAAATTTACCATACAAACACACCAATTTGTATTGGTGTTCAATGTTTTTGTACTTTCAGTAAAATTTTATGTAATCAAGTTGAATTGAAAGAATACTAGTTATTTTGATTTGTGTTTTTTAAGACAAAAAGGCTTTAGAAACATTGTTTAGTGCAAGGTTTTTTTTTTTTTTTTTTTTTTTTTTATCAGCTTGATCTTAATCATGATTTAAATCAACCACATATTAAAAAAAAAAAAGAAAAAGAATAAAACATTGCTTTCACTTAACTTTTAAAAATTATCAAGGTATTTTGTATGTTTTGCCTAAAATGCATTGGAAAATTTAGGAATGTGAGAGACCAAAAACCCAAAGTCGATGCTTTTGTAATTTAATTTAAATTAAAATCTTAACAGATTACCATAAGTATTTACCTATTAGAAAATATTTAAGACTTTTGGGAATTTTAGAATTAATACAAAAACATGGAGATTTTTTGCAAAGATATAGAAAACTTCAGAAAAAGTATAGACTTTTCCAAAGATTTTTTATTTATTTTTATCTAAAATTTTCATTACAATTTATTTAGTTATTATTAACATGTAAATAACAAATTGTTCGATTTCCAATGCAGTTTATTTATAGAAAGATTTGGAAAATAAACTATTGATAACAAACTTTAAACGTGTGCTATTTAAAAAATTTTAATGAATGAATTGTTTTAATGAACGGTAACAATTAATTGTTTGATCCCTGACCTTTTTTCACTAAATTTTGCATATCTATTGGTTTCACACTATGCATGAAAATATTCAAATTCTTCAGTATTACTGTTTATAAAAGATAAATGTTCCTCTGTAGTATAATACATTAAAGAGTAGGTTATTAGAATGCACAATAGGTCTGAAAGGATTAATTGTAAAAACTATTGTGAATGGAGAAATTTCCAATCAAAGTTGTTTCTTAAAAAATAAAAAATGAGCTATATATATTGGATTAAATTAAATCGAATAAAAGTTAAATTTCTGAGTGTTTGTCATTTTTATTTTGAGAATATATGTAACAGAAGTTAAAATTTGTGGCTTAGCAAAAATTTCCAATAATATTCCTAGGTTCTATATAAAAGTATACATGGAAAATTAAATAAGGTATATTTTTAAAATCTTGATAAGACAAGCACATTTTTGAAAATTTAATGGGATTTTATATATTAAGTGTTAGTAGTAATAATTGAGCTTTATTAATAAAATATATTTTTAATCAAAATTTTGAAAACATACATAATAAAATCTTTGAAAAAATTCCTCTTTTGGCAGTAAGTGTGAATATTTTCAAACATTTCATATATTTATAATTAATTTAGTAGCACACGTAAATATTTTAAATACCAAATTCAGCATTTTATTTAGTTTCTATAAAATATTACTGATTTTTGCCATTTTGAGGATTTTTTTTTTTACAGCTAGAATTATTTTCTTTAAAGCTAAAATGCTGAAAGTTTATAAGGTAAGTACTAAAAGGATACGCGAAAGCATAGATAATTGATGACATTGTACAGGCTATTTTAAAAATTTGTCTGCAACACAGATGATGCACTTTAGTGTTGGGCGATGACAAGAATGCTTTTCAAGAAGCATCATTTCTCTCAATTGTATGGACATCTCGAGTGTGTTACTTGTTTCTCAATGATACCAGTCTATAAATTGTTATTTCTATCTGATTCTCTCTCTAATTTTAAGTCATAATTTCTCATTGAAATGGCTTTTCCCATCTTTTTTGTTATTAACTGAAATATGAGGAAGCAGAGTGTTTATTATTCAGGATAAAGGGGATTTCGAGATACAGTTCTAGCTTTGGAGGGTTTTTCCCTTTAATTTCTAACTTTCTCTGGTTTTATCACCCTGGATTGGCTGCCCACAATGAATTTATCCTATAGTTGTAGGCATATGCATTTTCTATAGATACCTTTCTTATCAGCATTTGCACAGTTTCTTCCAGCAGTTTTCCAGTTTATCCTCCTTCTCCTGTTTATATACACTTTAACACATAATGTTATGCATTTTGGATTGCATTTAGAGCAGATAATCTGATGCATATGCACCGGGAGGCATAGTCTCTGAATACAGTTATAGCTTTATGGGTTTTATTTTCTTTCTTTTATCTAATTTCTTCTGGTTTTATGACCTTGGGTCGCTACCCACAGTGAATTTATCGTACAATTGACAATATTGTAGGCTTATGCATTTTCTATAGGTACCCCCTTTTTTCAGCATTTGCTTCGTTTCTTCCAGCAGCCCCCTCCTTACTTCTATAGAATTTATTTTTCATCTCACTCCTCTTTCCTTTTCTCCGTTATCAAGACGCTGACAGCTTAGCTCCTCCTTACCCTTATATACACATTATCTTTACTCTTCACTCCACTCTGTTTCTGGGGTATTCGGAACGAGTACCATTAGGTTGTCCTCCTTAAATGTACCTTTACTTTTTCGATAGGGTGCCTTAGTTTCTGAAATATGAAGGGCTTTTGTTCCTTATTTTCAAATTTACTCCTTTCCCTCCTTTATATTTTTTTCTATGCTGGGTTTTTACCTTTTTAGGTTCATGGTCCTATGCCCTATCTTTCCCTAATTTTCTGTTTTATTTGGACAACATTTGTAAGCTTTAGCAGATTTTTGCCCCCACCACCATGTGGCGGTTTTGTTATTTGTATGTTGTTTGTACACATATTTCTTGTCTTCTAATTATCCAATTTTTATGCAACTTTCGTCATTGCATCTGTAGTCATTTCGTCCTCCACATTACTTCCCATCTTCTGCAGTAGAAGGCGCTCAGTATTCTCTTTTTATTATCTTACCAGTATCTGTCCGGCTAGTTCTACTTGCATCTGGCATTATTGACTTTGCATATTTCCCCCCTCCCCTCCCCTCACCATCTTTATTTTAGTTATCATTCTGCCCCCTAGAGGGCGCTCTCTTTCTTGCGCTTAAAAAAAAATAAGATCACAGTTGGTTCTTAGAACATACAGTAATAAACATCATTAAAATAAGTAAGAAACAAATGTGATCTTAAATGTTTTTTTTAAAAATGCGCAAGAGGGCGCCCTCTGCCGGGGAATATGCAAGATGCTAATAGAACTAGCAAAAAAAGGCGAGATACTGGTAAGATAATAAAAAGGAAAGAATGAGTTTCCGCTACTGCAAAAGATGTAAAGTGACGTGAAGGAGGAAAAGATTACAGGTACAAAGATGAAAGTTGCATAAATAGAAAACAAGAATTATTATGTGTACAAACATACAAATAACAAAAGTGCCACATGGTGGTGGGGGCAAAAATCTGCTAAAGCTTACAAACGATGTCCAAATGAAACTGAAATTTAGGGAAAGAGAGGGCATAGGCCCATGAGACTAAAAAGGTAAAAACACAGCATAGAAAAAATATAAAGGAGTCAAGGGGTAAATTTGAAAATAAGGGGCAAAAGCCCTTACTACCTCAGAAACTAAGACTCCTATCGAAAAAATAAAGGCATATTTAAGGAGAACAACCAAACGGTACTTGTTTGGGATATCCCAGAAACACAATGAAATGAAGGGTAAAGATAATGTTAAAAATATATATAAGGAAAGGGTAAGGAGGGTCTAAGCTCTCAAGGTTATGACAACGGAAAAAAAAGGAAACGGAAGAAAAGTGGAGTGAGATGAAAAGAATATCTATAGAAGGAGAGGGGGGGGGGGGGGAGCTGCTGGAAGAAACGGAGCAAACGCAGAAAAAAGGGCGTACCTAGAGACTGCATATGTCTACAATTGTCAATTGTAAGGATAAATTTACTGTGGGCAGCGACCCAAGGTAATAAAACCAGAAGAAATTAGGGAGAAAATAAATAAAATATGCCTCCCGATGCATACGCATCACGCTATCTGCTTCAAATGCATTCCAAAATGCATAACATTGTGTTTTAAAGTGTTTAAAAACATGTGTTGTGAATGCGTTTAAAAAAGCGATGCGTGTAAAAAGTGTTTAAAACTACACCTCACGAACACATTATTTAGCACCAGGAGTAAAACATATTTCACCACACGAGAACACTTGGAAACACATTATGAACGCATTTTATGCGTGCAAAAGTCGGCCCGTTTTTGTGTTAGTTTTGCGTTCTGTATTGTGTTGCCGGGATTTGCAGTGTACAGTTAGGGTAAAAATCCGAACGCAGGTTATAGATTTAATTCTAACTAATAGAAGAAAAAAGAAATACCGTATATACTCGTGTATAAGCCGAATGATTTTAGACAAAATTTGGGAGTTGAAAAGGGACTTATACACGAGTAAATAAAAAAAAAAAAAAAAAGCTTACCCAACTGCTGATATTCAGGATCTTTAAAGACAGAAAATGATACCTATGTAGAAAATATCAATCTAAAAACCTTTATTGCTTTCAATTAAAGATTAAAAATTTTCAATGAAACATAAAAAATGTTGCAATTGTTCTGCATCCATTTTCTCTTGGGATAGAATTCCCTTCAATACAGGGGCATTCCTTTCAACATTGTAATCCCCTTTTTAAAAAGAGTTCAGCTTGAGAATGCTTTTAGATTTCTCTCCTAAAAATCCTACAATAGAAAGAAGTAATATTTTAGCAGTCTAAGAAGTTGTTTACCCTTGTAAATAAGGCTTCAATAGACTTTTCAAAGAATTTTTTCTTTTTAAGTATCATTCAATTGATGTGAATAGGTTTCAAAATAGTATAAGCTTCTTCAGTTTTACATAATTATACAGTTTTAAAACGTTGAATTAAAAAAAAAAAAGTCTAATTAGAAACGTAAAAAGAAAAAAAAAAGCTTACTAATTTAATGAAAATTTATTAATTTTTTATCCTTGATTACAAATCATTTTTCAACATACTACCAGAAATGGGTGTTCGACTTATACACGAAAATTCAATTTTTTTGAAAATTTTACGTAAGAATTGGGGGGGGGGGGGTGTCGACTTATACACGAGTCGGCTTATACACGAGTATATACATACGGTATATATATATATAACCATTAATGAAACATTACCGAAACACCAAAAAAAACTATGAAATTATGAATTAGAATGTAATAATTAATTGACATCAATAGTATTCCCCCAACACTCTGAATATAGATTCCATATATACATAGTAAAAAAAAAAAAAAAAAAAAAAAAAAAGAAGAAGAAGAAGAAATTAAATTAAAAATTGAAAAATTGAAATTTGTGGAATTCAGACAGAATCTTCAGGTCCCAAATGCATATATATACATCGTTTTATTTCAGAGAAAGTCCTTTCTAATTATCTGTGGTTTTATTTTGTTATAAAGGAAGTATTAAAATTGAACCCAACTTTTAAAAGTTCAGCAGCAACACCAAATTTCATTACAAATTTAAATTCATCATGCAAAAAAAAAAAAAAAAAAAAAAAAAAAAAAAATTGAAATACAAATTATGAATTAGTAAGATTAAATTATTTGAAAAAAGAGCTATAATCAATGTTAAAGATAAATGTTGTTGTCTAAGTATAAATAGAACAATAATTCATGTATTTAATTATTTTTTGCTTCATATTATGTTTTGTGAAAGCCCAGCACAACGCGCATGCATATTTTGCATAAATGTGTTTCAGTAATGTTAATTATTAATTAATAGTGCGATTAATAAAAATTCATAAATAGAAACATGTATATATATTTTTTTTTATCATAAGAATCCGGATGATCGAAAATCCCTCCATGTACATTTTCTTTTCATTTCTGATAGTCAATTGCCAAAATATCAGCAGATAATGTAAAATCGGATACTTTAATAGATTAAACTTGAAAATAACTTTTCTGCTACATCATGCACCTTACACATAAGCAAATAAATGATATAGTTGTGGTTTTTCTGATGAGTATTGTTACTCTGATTGACAATTTATTGCTAGATTATATTTACATCACATTTAGCCCCAATATTAAGCAAATTTCAAAATGCTTTTCTCAATATTGATATCACAGTCTCTCCAAACACATTTTAATTCAACATTTTGGATGTTTTTGAAGATAGATCAATGCAAAATTGCATTGAGGATAAAATTGAGTGGCTCAGGGGGGCTGAAACCTTCTAACGAAAAAAAGAATCAACTATTTCAATTCTACGATTTGGAAAAAAACAAACTATTTTTGAATGTTTAATGTTTTTTAATTGTTAATTTTTTCTATTTATATATCGGTATGTTTAAACATTGTTCAGGGGACTGAATGAAACCTTCTAACGATAAAAAAGAATCAACTATTTCAATTCTACGATTAAAAAAAACAGAAAAGAAAAAAAGCTAAAAACTATTTTTGAATGTTTAATGTTTCTTAATTGTTAAATTTTTCTATTTTTCTATCGGTATGTTTAAACATTGTTCAAAGAACTGAATGAAACCTTCTAACGAAAAAAATAATCAACTATATTTCAATTCTACGATTAAAAAAAAAAAAAAAAAAAAAAAAAAAAAAAAAAAAAAAAAAAAAAAAAAACTATTTTTGAATGTTTAATGTTTCTTAATTGATATTTTTTTCTATTTTTATATCGGTATGTTTAAACATTGTTCAGGGGACTGAAACCTTCTAACGAAAAAAAGAATCAACTATTTCAATTCTACGATTTTGGAAAAAACTATTTTTGAATATTTAACTTCAGACATATCAGCGTTATTCAGACATGTTTCTCAGTTCGTTTATACAATGATCATAGTAAGAAACTTAGGTGTCTTAAATTCAGACATCTATGATGTCTGAAATTTCACATTCAGAATTCAGACACTTAAGTGTCTGAATTACTTTTTCAGACACTTATGTGTCTGAATTTAAGACGCCTCTCATTGCAGCATACTCACCGAATTACAGTAAACTTCTCATGCTTCCCATGATGTCATCATATTTCGGAGAAAGTATAGTTATTTTCTCGAATTTTATTATTATTATTTGTTGTTGTTGTTGTTGTTGTTATTATTACAGTATCTTCATACATGAGAATTCGGGTTTCACTTAAATTGAGACACCTTGTATTTTTGCCCAAACAAGTGATTTAATATACGAAACATTTTTATTGTAGTGTGCTCTACCACAACCTAGTAAAGCTCCCCCCTCCCCCCCTGTATTTATTTAAGTTTTACCCACTTTACATAAAAGCCAAGCATCCTCCAAAAACAGCGTTGACAGAGTTGGTATGGTTAAACCTAAAACAACACAAAGCGATTATCAGATAATAATAAAATGTACTTATGTGGATGAACTGACAGATAATAAAATAGGAAAATAAAATAATAATAATAATTAAAAATAATAATAATCATTAGCAAATTTTAGCAAAATTTTATAAAACGTGGCCTCATTATCATCTGGTCTAATTAAAGCAAAAGAAAAAAAAATTAAAAAATCCGGCTGAGTGAGCGTTGCATAATGAATTATATGCAAGATATAAACATAGTTTAAATACATCGAGATAGATAAAAATTAGTGATGGGCATAACGATTATTTTGATTATTCGAATGAATCATTCGGGTAACCGCAGAAGCATATATCTGTCAAACTTCAATTTTTTTTTTATTTATTATTATTCAATTACTACCAGAAATTTTGAAAAAAGAAAAAGTTTCTGATTTTAATTATAATTTGATTAGACGCCAGATAAAAACGAAAACTGTATTTCGTAAAACACATTTTAAATTTTTATCTGGCGTCTAATCAAATTCTAATTAAAATCAGAAACTTTTTTTTTTTTTTTTTTTCAAAATTTCTTGTTGTAAATGAATATTTTTTTTTTTTTTTTTTTTTTAAGTTTGACAGATATGCTTCTGCGCACGCCTGAATGATTCATTCGAATAATCAAAATAATCGTTATGCCCATCACTAATACATACATCACCAAGACATAAAATATTTCTTGCTGTAGTAAATATCACTTAAAATAGAAATCAGCTGAGATCAATTGTTCAGCTATTGGCTCTTACATCAGCCTAGATATACTTCTTAACTCAAATTATCCAGAATTTTGAAAATCCAGGAATTTTTCCTTGACTCATGCAGCTTATAGGATCATGTGACTGAAGTTCATATATCCATCATAATGTTTTAAAGTATGTGTTATTTATTTTTTATCATTTTAAAAATCTATGTACATAAAATATATAAGGAATAATGTATAATTCTGTACCATGCTGCTTTATCTGACTATCTAACTTGTAATGGTCCAACACACATGCAAACATTGTATCATATTTTATCTTAAATATATGTCAAAATGTAAATGTTACGAGAACCGCATTAAAAAAAAAACAAAAGTCATCTATCCATTTCATCAAAATTCATTTTTAAGTAATTCAAAATCCGTTTAATATGTAGAAAATACAGCAAGTAAATTTTAGATTAGCATTCATTGCCTACATCCAATTCTGCCAAATTCTTTAAATAGACCAGAAAGGTTTAAAATGACGAAAACGCGTTATTATTATTATTATTATTATTATTATTAAAAAGTTTGAACTTTTAAGAATGTCGTATACAGGGTTCGGTGATATAATAATATCAATGGATATATAATCGTGATATATAATTTGCCTCTCTGCCTTGCCTATATTGATTATGAAAAAGCATTTGATTCGGTCTACACATAAGCAGTGAGGACATTGGTATAGACAAATCTTTATATCAATATCATAAAGAAGATTTACAAGAAAACAACAGCCATCTGTTTGGACAAAGGAAAAACAAAGATCAAGCTTGGAAGAGAAGTATGACAAGGAGACACCATTACGCCTAAGCTTTTTACTGCTGTCTTAGAAAATAAATACGAGGGTAAGTCATTAAGTAAGTCACAAAAGATAATTAAATAATAACTTACAATGATATTCACTTCTCAACATATTCTCCACCAATATTTATGCACTTATATCACCGTTTTATCAGTGCCCCAACACCAGCTGCATAACATTCTTTGGGTTGCTGTCTCAGCCACATTAGGACTTCAATTTGAACATTTTCATCAGCTGTGAACATCATCGGGCTTCCAAGATGGTTTTTTAGTGGACTAAACATATTAAAATCGCTTGGGGCTAAGTCGAAGCTGTATGGTGGATGTTGAAGAAGTTGCCAACCAAACTTTTGAATTGTCTCCTGGTGTTCAACTTGAAGTCCGAATGTGGCTGAGAGACAGCAACTCAAAGAATGTTATGCAGTTGGTGTTGGGGCACTGTTAAAATGGTGATATAAGTGCATACATATTGGTGGGGAATATGTTGAGAAATAAAAATAGTTTTGAAGTGAATATCATTGTAAGTTATTATTTAATTATCTTTGTGACTTACTAAATGACTCACCTCGTATTTTCAAGAAGCTGGATTGGGAAAACAAAGAAATTGGGATAAATGGAGAATATTTAAACAATCTCCGGTTTTTTCATGACATTTTAGTTTTCAGTAATAGCCCAGAAGAAATAGAAAATATGCTAAAAGATCTGATAGAAGCATTTGGCTAGCATTAAATGTGGGATTAAAAATAAATTTGGAAAAGACTAAGGTGATGTTCATTTCATTTGCATCGAAAAAGAAATTCGTTTACAACAACACTGTTCTAAAAAATGTTTGGAATCTTCTTCAACGGGAATTGATTCATTCAACTTATCATGAACTAATTAAGATATAGATAACTAAGTAAGATGATTTCGCGCTCCCTAGCGGTGGAAATTGGAACTAAACGATAATGAAGCGTCTGCGTAGCACGCCTGCTGTACAGTGCCGTAGGCAGCGGGGACGAGTGCCGGAATTTCGTTCGGAAAGAGGTTTGTTTAGAACAGAATGCGCTCAATATAAAGTTGAATGAGCCAAACCCCGTCGTAATCAGGCCCATAGAACTCGAGATACTCCTGTAGTTACATCTTCCACCGCCAGGGGGCGCAATCTGTTCTATACGAACATGACAGAAATCTGTAAAACTATTGAAATCAAATTGAATGAGCCAAACCCCGTCGTAATCGGGCCCGTAGAACCCGAGATACTCTGAAATGAAATAAAAAAAATCTGAAGTTATTATTCGAAAAGAGTGGTATATACAACTCGTAAGTTCACTTTAATGTTATAGCGGGTGATTATTAAGTTAATTATAGTGTTTGAAATCAAATGCATTGAAATTGGAAAGTTAGTTGCTGAGTTATGGAAACAGGGCATAGCTAGAGAAAAACCTTGAAGAGGGAAGGGGGGGGGAGGGGGGGGGAGACTTCTTTTTGTCAAACAACTAATTAAGACTACCGGACGATTTGTTCAAAACTGGGAATCGTAGAAAAGCTTGGACTTTAAAAAAAAAAATTGCTGCAGTTACTATTTGGAAATAGAGGTAATTATCTATACATCACAGCAATTAAACGCTACTGGTGAACCTAAAAAAGTTAAATTTGTTAAATGGAATTTGTTCTGTAGAAATTGGAGCATTAGATATGTATATATAAAAAATGGTGTCAAATAACGATAAACCTGCCGTTAGTGTGCGCGGTTCACTAAAAGCAATATTTATTAAAAAGTCGCGAATAATAAAGAAAAAAATTACTAACATCCATATTCGCATCTGGTAACGTTAACTTCCATTATCAAAAACCTTTTTCTTTCTTTTTCAAAAAAATAAAAATAAAATAAAAATAAAATAAAATAAAATAAAATAAAAATAAAATAAAATAAAAGTAAAATAAATAAAATCATTAAAAAAATTATTATTAATTTCGGTTCTAATAATGCTAACTTAATGAAAATTAAATATTTAGATTCCTCGTAATGAAATATGCACTGCACAGATGCATAATTTTCAAATCAATAAATGCAATAAAAATATTAATGTATTATCCCAGAATAATACATTGTGGTTTTATTCCTCGTTCCGAAATTGACTTGTTCAAAGACAGGTGTCTGGACTTGAAATAAAAACAGATCTTTTTTGAATGAAAAATGAAATTGTTTTTTATTGATATCTTGAAAAGTTTTGGTTCGATTTTTTCGAAATTTGATTTTTCGAAAGCTGGATCTTTTTTCACCCCTGTATCCCGAATTTTGTGTGGATAGAGTCATTTTTTCGATTTGTTAAGTGATTCTGGTAGCCGGGCGATCTGGATGCGCGGCAGCTTATTACTGCTTATTTTACTGTTTATTACTGTTCATTTTACGGTATAATACTGGCAACTGGGATGCCAGTATTATACCTTAAATCAAGATTTTTTTTAAAAATAAATATTGGATACATATCACGATATATGATCGTATTGATATTATATTGTATTTGCATTGATATTATATTGCATTGATATTACACTGCATTGATATTATATTACCGAACACTGTGTACGGCATTCTTAAAAGTTCAAACTTTTTAATAATAATAATAATAATAATAATAATAATAATAATAATAATAATAATAATAATAATAAATAATAATAATAATAACATATTTTCGTAATTTCAAACCTTTCTGTCTATTCTGGTCTATTTAATAAATTTGTCAGAATTGGATGTCAGAACTGGAGCAGTAATTACTGCTTATTTTACTGTTTATTACTGCTAATTTTACGGTCTAATACTGGCAGCTGGTATGTCAGTATTATACCGTAAAATTAATATTTTATTTATTTATTTATTTTGCAGTGAGACTGGCCTAACTGAATTTAATAGTGTGAGATGAATTTTTCACGCTCACACACACACACACAGAAAAAAATCTTAAATTCATGTATTTTTATTTTTTAATAATAATATAAATGTTACTAGATCTTCCTGAATTTCTATGTGTGGCCAATATAAAGTTTTGTTTTTATTCTAAATTTCGTTCTTCCTAACCTCTCGTATGTTTTCTACTTTTGAATTTTAATAGGAATAGTTTTAAAAGTTTCCCCTCAGTTACGGTCAATTAACCATTAATCTTGTCAATTTATTAAGTATTTCGTTCCAATAGCGGTTATTTGGAACGTTCTAAGCTGTCGCTTTTCGTTCAATCGAATGCAAATGTAAGCGAAAATATTCAAAGATGCAAGAGTCAGGGCCTTAGCGAGAAGGAAAGTGGGCGGTGAAGATCTCGTTTCATATGATTTCAAATTCTTGTATTTCGGATTTTATATACTTATTACTCACAAACAGTTTACCGAAGATAACATCTCTTCCCTTAACTATTTCTCACGCTTAAATGCGTTATCAACAATCGCATATCAATCAATCTTAAAAAGATTTGTAGCGGGCGACATGCTTCCATTTAAAAATAATAACTTTTATTGAAAATAATATCATTGCTTCTGGATTAGCTACAAATGAATAATAATAACAACAACAACAAAATATCGTGAGTCCTTTGACAGGGCCATTAAATCATCCGTTTTTACGTTTACTTCAGACAAACATTCACACACACAATAGCATTTATAATATTATTAGGATTAGTATTAGGGTTATTATAATTGTAAAAAATTCAAATTATCATTAATTACCAGAATTTTCCGATAGGTAAATAAGTTATGTGTTGTAAAAATATTTATTTATAATGCTCGAAAAATGCAAAATTTCTAACTCGTGAAAATAGGAAAGTTTTAATTCATCTCGGAAAGCAACTTATAGGCAATGATATAGAATAGAGTACGCATCAGGCTGTCGTCGTGTGGTGTGGGAAGGAGAAGTAAAACCTCTAAATCGCTTTATCCATTTTAATATAAAAATAATTTGATTGTAAATATATATATATGTAATTTATTTGGGAAGAAATTCACCTACCAGAGTCTACAGAATTAAACAGACTAAATTGTTTTAGTGACAAAAATTCCGGGTCAAAGAGAACAATTTATCGATTCAAAAGAGAAAATTCTGACATACATTTAGCCCGAAATTTCGACATATGTTTTAGTTTAATCGAAATTATACCCTATTTAAATGGTAAAAATGGGGAGGTATCCACAAAATATAATAATAATAAATAAATAAATTAATTAATTATTTGTTTATGTATTTACCAGCATTTAATACATTAGATTAAACAAGTTGAAAATTGTACGTCAAACGTGACAAATGAGGTGCGTTCGTACTGTTATTATTTCAGTGAAATGAATTATATCGTCTGTTATTATGATATGAATAATTTCCGTAATAAAATAAGTACACTTGAAGTGGGCAACATTTTATCTTTTGTTGACATTTACTGAAAATTTAAATGGAAAACTTAAGCCTAGGTTTGAAAATTTCAGAACTTGAAATCCATATTTAGACTCTTTTTCCATTTAATATCTATATCTCCGGAAACTTCTATATCCAAAAAACTGTCGACAGATTATATGACTATGCTATAATTGAACAACTTTACTACGCAAATTCAGTTTTTAAATTCAGTAATACGGAAAGAATATGACTCCATCTTAAGTAGGACGTAATCACCTTGGCAACCTAGTATCATTGAATTAATTACGTATGATAGGATTTAATAGAATGAAGAATGTGACTCTAACTTGGTCATAGAGGTTATAAAATGTCATATACGTCATATATGACTTAACGTCATACATGTCAGATAACTTGACGATAACACCTCGGTCGCTTGACAATTAATCCTTGGAACCTGCTATAAAAAGGAAACCGATTTTTTAAAAATTCAAATTATTTAATAAATATTTTTACTAATATCTATTAAAGTTTTGATTCGATTTTCATAAAATTTGAAATGACTCCATAAATTTCTATAACGATTATATATATTAAATTTCAAACCATCGGTTGGATAGTTTTTGCGCTGTTATACGCGGACAGACGGACCAGACGACGACTACAGGTGATACACATTTATATAATTACGAACGCACCTAAAAATAGTGCAAATGATGATAAAAACCAATTCACAAATGTACCAGGAATGAAAACGCTACGACGACTAAAAGTCATTTGGGTGTTATAAGAAGTTTCGGTAATATTTGCATTTAAGCAATAAATATTAATACGAATGAGCAGCAAAAGAAAAGTGACAAACAAACCTTTACGCTTTACCAAAGGAAATATTCCATATCTATCTTCTATATTATAAAGGACAAACGTGTCCGTGCGCCATTTTGCGAATGGAAACAGTTGATGATGAAATTTCGGTTTTGCGATTTTTACTTACTGCAATTTTTAAAATTTTTAAATAGCGCATATTTTTAATTTTTACACCGTTATATAGGGGAAAAAAACCTACTTTCAAATGCAATTTGTTTGAAAACTATATTACAATTTACTAATTTATTACAGCATGATTTCAAGCATGATTTTTAAAAAAATCTGTCTCTTTCGGTTGTAGACGATTACAAAATATTAATTCGTTTGCACTTTAAACAATATAAAAGTTCAGCATTTATTTCCAGCTAACATCCAATAAAAAAATTAAAACATCATTACGCAATAAATAAAATAGTTTAAATAAAACACAAATTTAACGGACATGTAACTGAAATAAGCGCTTAAAACCGCTGAAATTATCAGAATAGATAATAATAATAATAATAAACTGCTGTAGAGATCGAAATTTTTAGCGATTTCTTCGGCTATTAACTTCTGGCAAGAGGCCAATATGAAATTACCGCTTTTAATACATTTCAAAATTTTATGTGAATATATAATTAACATATTTCATATAAAAATACTCTGTGGTGTTGTTGTAGTCTCACTCTACTTCCTCACTGGATGTGGAAGTTTTCCTACATTCTTACATAGTATTGGCAAAAGAGATGATGACTTGTATCAGTGTGGTCAGAGAGGTGACCCACTACATTATTTATTTGTCAAATGTAAATTTATGAAGTATAAATTCACATATAATGAAAATAAAACAACTCTTAACAATAATCTAGATATACTATATATCTGACAAAAAACAACTATTTCAACTTTACGAAAATTATAATATTTTAAATCAAAAATATTATTTTATTAAATACAAATTCCTCTTATACACTGTTAAAAATTTGGAGCAAGGTTGCACCAATTTTTGGTGCTGCAGTAGCTGCCACCATAAGATGGTGAAACGTTTCTCCAAAATTTGGTGCTAAGGTTGCACCATAAATTGGTGCAACATTTCCCCAATATTTGGTGCTAAAGTTGCACCATAAATTGGCGAAAGGTTTTTTCAATATTTGGTGCAAGGTTGAACCATATATTGGTGAATTGTTTAGGGGTAATTGTGTGAATTGTTTTTTTTTTAAAGATGTTTTCATTGTTTCAATAAACTTTAAAATTGATATTTACTGCTTCTTTGATTGATCTTTGTTTGAAGATTACTTGCGTGTGTTATACAAGATCAGAAACCTGGTTTATTTAGCAAATTTTAATATATTTTAATTTAATTTTTCAATTTGAAGCACTCATAACACCATCGTAATATTTGCATGATTTACTCCTTAATTCCTGATTAACGTACATAAAAACTACGATGTTGTTATGAGCGCTTTATATCGTAAAAAAAAGCAAAGTAATGTAATTGAAATGCATTATAATTTGCTGAATAAACCAAGTTTCTGATCTTGTAAAACACACACTAGATATCTTAGAAAAAAAACAATCAGAGAAGCAGTAAATATCAATCCTAAGAGTATATTGAAACAATGAAAACATCTTTAAACAAGTTGGAAATTGTACGTTAAACGTGACAAATGAGGTGCGTTCGTACTATAGCTAGTTCTATAAATATTCAGATCTTGATGATTTTTAATTCTGTGAAATGAATGATATCGTCAGCAGATTAATTTCTGTCATAAAATAAGTATCTCGGTCGCTTGACGATTAAACCTCGGAAGCTCCTCTAACAAGAAAGCACCAATTTTTTTTTTTTATTCAAATTTCTTAATATATATTTTTATTAATATCACCTAAAGTTTTGATTCGATTTTTAAAAAAATTTAAATGTCTCGACAAAATTCTGCAAAGATAATATATCTTAAATTCCAAACCATTCGGTTGGGTAATTTTTGCGTTGTTATATGCGGACGGACGGACAGACAGACGGACCAAGCGACGACAATATGTGCTACGTATTTATATAATTACGAAAGCACCTTAAAAGAATCAATTACCTTATAACGCGAAGGGTGGGAATGCTTTTTTAAGTGTATGATTAGTCATTCTTTATTTAAATATTTTTTTTATATGTATGTGGATCTGTACATCAAATTTTGCTGGAAAATGAATATTATTACGATGCTTATTTATGGAAGAACACGATAAGTCATATTTAATTTTAATATTTTATGCGTATAGATTACGTATCTTGATTCGAATACGAGCTATTTAATTCATTGTTAACTATTTTTTCTAAAAAGTTCACGAAGCCTTTTCAAATTTATGTATGACTGCTATCTATCAAAATTTACTTTTTTAAGTTTTTTTTTTTTTTCATAAAATAAGAAAAAAAATAGAAAATGGAAAAAAAAGAAGGAAATAAAAACAGAAAATTCATACAGAAATGAACAGAATGACTGCATATGTACTATTTTTCACTGTTTGGAAAACATTTTGAATATAACGGGAATTCTAAACTAATTAAAGCTTAATTTATCATTAAAAATATTCAGTCTTACATAAGTAAGTTTAAACTTATTTAAAATGAATGTTTTAAAATTACTCAAACTTGAAAATATAAAAAAGCAAACAATATCGCAGAAAAATACATACATACAATTAAACAAATTCTACTCAGCTTCGAGTTTCGAAATATCTTAACAACAAAATTTTTTGTCAGTTAATTCTTTATCTTCAGCTTATACTCAATTATAAAATAAACACAGCGTAAACCGAAAATCACCATGCAGTTTTTCTTGTTTATCTAATTATTTTTGCGATACTGCATGACGACGAATACGAAAAGAAAAAAAGCACCTGGTAGGAAAACGAAATCTCAGGATATGATTCATCAAGTTTTTAATCCCTGCATATTATGGAAGTCTTTAATGAAAATGTTAAACGAAAAAGTTATCAGAATAAATGGATGAAATCTGTTACACTGAATTTAACAAAGAGAGTGGGGGGGGGGGGGGGGGGGGAATGACTAAAATTATATTCTTTTGAGAAAATTTGCACATTGAAATAACGGAATGAGGCAAATTTGGAAAACATAACTAAATAAGAGAGAAATAATTACTGAAATAAATTAATATATGATGCGATATCATAAGCTCATATATTCACAAGATACAAAATCTACAATAATAAAAGATTAAAACTAAAAATATCCTACCATGTCATTCCATAAATAATTCTAGTAATTATCTTGCCAACAATGGCGGCTATGAAAATTTTGTTTTCTTTCTCTTCTGCTTATCTCATAAAGACGCTGTAGAGATGCGCAGAAATCAGCGATTCTGATTCGCTGTTAGGTTGCACCACGAAGTGGTGCAAATAAGGCAATTTTGGAGGTTGCACCATTTCGTGGTGCTTTTAAAAATTAAGAAATACCATTTTTTGGTGCTTTTCCTTTTTTTACTCCATAGATTGGTGCAACTTTGAACGGAAATTTTTAACAGTGTAGTCAGTTATCTCTCTTCAATATAATAATTAAAAAAAAAAATTGTGTTATGTATTGTACCAGTACCAAATTGTAAATACAGTGACATCTCACTTATGCGCGATGTTCGGTGGTTGCTTTTTCGTACCACTGTTTTAAACAGTATTTTTTTTTTTTTTTTTTTTTTTTTTTTTTCTGCATTTGAGTATAGGGGTGTTACTTTTATAAAAGATTCTGGTGACGAGGTATGTTTGCCGTGTGTCGCGTGTGGGTGAGAGGTTGCTGTATATAGTGTATTTCAAAATGTTATTGTGTGTAAATAAAATTGTTTGCATTTTATATCGTAATTATATATTGTAATCATTTTTAAAAATATATTATACCTCTAAATGTTATTGTATACGTATTAATGCATTCAAATTTCCAATTGTAAATAATTGTCATTATAATGTTTATCTCAAAATGCTATATAAATAACTATAACTAAAGTTTATGTAAAATATCAATTATTGTAATAATTTTAAAATTCGCCCAGCCTTGTGGCAAAATTGGGTAACGTTTATACTTCGTAAAATTGTAGTTTAACTTGTAATTATTGTAGCTAGCGCCGGATAATAATATTTTTCCCTCCCTAGGCTTATGGGTTCGTCCTGGCCATTAGCCATAAGCTGGTCCCTAGGGTGGGCGCTGTCTGTCTGTCTCTGGTGTTGTTAGGGGCAATTTAAAAAATATTAAATGTAAAAAATCTATTAGAGTTTTCAATTTAAAAAATAAATGGTTTTCACATCTATTGTCTATCCCGGGAAGCCCGGGTTGGATGCCCTAGTATAAGTAAAGTTACTAGTCCCAGGTATTTAATTAAAAAAAATAAAAACACCACAATGTTAGTTGAACAAGAAACTGATTTTAAAGAAAGTTACTCTAAACGATTATATTGGGGGTAATAATAGGGTGAATTCGTAGCAAGTACAGATTGTATCAAAAGATGCCCAATTTTTTTTTCCGCGTTCCAAAATTTATTATTATTCAAAATAAGTATTGCTTGAATTTTCTTTCATATATAAATCATTATAAAAATACAATTTCTGTATAGAAAAATTTTCCAAAACTTTATGCAAAGCCATTACTATTCATCTACACCAAAACAGTTTATAAATGAGTCAGTTGCTAGTAAACATGTATTATTTGGATATAACTAATGAAAAAAAAAAACATTAATATGAAATTGACTTGAATGCATAAACTTTTGGTTACATAAATTTGTCGTATAAATTTGCCTATTATTAAAATTAAACAGACGTTTAAGCAAAATCTCACCATATTAACGTAAAAAATACCCACACAGATTTTAATATGTGCATTGCAAATATACTTAAACACTAATATTGTAATAAAAAAAAAAATGTCAAGCTGAAAAATACTTGAAATGCTTTTAAATACTTATCTACAAACGAACAATAATAATAACACATATGAAGCTGAGGAACCGTAATATTTCTAAAGAAACTACTCTTAAAAAATTAAATAATAAGGAAAAATGTCAAAACCGGTTATTTGCATTACCTATTCAACCAGAAAACCTATTAAATTTTTCCCAGGAAAAAAAAATCTTATTTACAGAATAAACAGTGGCATTATTTTGAAAGAAAATTATACTGTAATTTGTCCTGTATCTAACACACACACACACACACACACACACACAAAAAAAAAAAAAAAAAAAAAAAAAAAAAATGTTGATTTTATGGTATAATACTGGCACCCCAGCTGCTAGTATTATACCGTAAAATTAACAGTGATAAACAGTAAAATAAGCAGTAATACGCTGCTACGCGTGCGCGGTAGCGTATTACTGCTTATTTTACTGTTAATTTTTCTGTAATGATACTGGCAGCTGGGATGCTAGTATTATACCAAAAAATACCCCCCCCCCTTTTTTTTTTCAGTGTATCTGTTTTTGTTTTAGTATTTACTAACGTATTAATTTGATATTCTGTGTCTAACTGTTTGTGTCTATTCTGTGTTTAACAAAGAACTAAATTTCAGATAGAGAATGAGACAGACAGAAGGTCTCTACAAGACAGACTCTACAAGTATATAGCTATAAAAAAAAGTAACTACAAGAAAATGTCTGCTATAAAAATAACTTTTTTAGTCCATTTAAAAAAAAATAATAGTGACCTTTTACTTCTGTTTTTTTATGGATATTTCGGATTCATTTTGATTATATCATTTTCGGTGAGAAATAGCTAGATTTCCCTCGAATAATAAAATTTTCTTTTATGGTGATTTAAAAGCAGATTCACACAAAAACGCATTACATTTTTTAAATGTGATTATGTATGAAGATCTTTTAAACAAATTTTAACACAATTCAGACATTAATGCAAAAAAATATCCGAGTGCAATGAAGAATCAAACTCGCCAGCAAAAATGCGATACACGTAATCATACATTTTAATATTAGCAAATCTTGTGTCTCTCTCTCTGTGTGTGTATATGCAAATTTTATCTAAAAATGGCTTGAACGATTTTGAGTAAATTTTGTAACCTACCGTTTTGGGATACGAAAAGACCATTGGGCTAGGTCACATGTTCGAGAAAATTAGATTAGTGGATCATTTTCTGGTCACTACGGGTCAATGCATTTGAATGGGAATGAAGACTAAAACAGTTATTAAGCTATTGAACAGTTGGCAGCAAACAAAGTCGCAAAGGGCAACATTTCGCCAAATTTGGCGAAATATTGGCGAGATTTAGCGAGAAAGTCAACTCGATTACATTTACCAAAACACGCGCTTGGCACAAAATTAAAAAATGTCGCCAAGTTGGCAAGTTTTTGCCAAATTTTAGTAACATTGACAAAAAAATTGGCTTTCAGAATCTGAAGGAATTGTCTAAAAATTTTCAATAGGAGCCGAGATACATGATTTAACTAATCAGAGTAGATAGAATGAACTATGAACGCAAAGCAAATAGTAACGAAGCGTAGCTCGGTCTTCCCAACTGGTTTGTAGTAATTTGTAATAGTAACATGAACGCAGCATTGAAGAAAAATATTTAATTTATTTTATAGTTTTCAGTATAAAACTTTAGCTGCAGATAAAATCAACTTCCATGAATTGTAATTTAAAAGCTATTAATCGGAAGGTTTCGCGGTGGCCACCAAGATCTTTCAGGATCCTTCATCTATCGTTATGACGTATGCATCTATGTAAAGACAATTTCTAAAAGTCTTAAAGTATGTTAATTGCGGGGGGGGAGGTGTTGGAAGTGTTTTTTCGTAAAATGTTTAAAGCTTGCTTTTTTCATCTACTACATGTGTCTTCTATTCCTACAGATGTGTTGCACTTCTACTACTTTCAGCATTAATATTATCTCTTCTATTAACTATACTTTGGGAACGAACAAGTTGACAGTACAGAATATACTTGGAACATTATACCTCCACGACAAGAAATAGTGCGCTGCCTACAGCAGAAACCTATAGCAGTTTCTAAAATCTTTAATTTACAATGTTATGTTTCTCGTAAAAGTATACTGGAAGAACGTAAAAAATTGGACAAGACAAAAATTTGCATAATTTACCAATATAATTAAAATAATTCTAATTAAAATAAAGTAAATCTTGGAATAAAAATAAAATTAATGTAATAGAAATTGTGGAATTGACACTTTATGAACAGTTCTTTTAACCGTGCAAGGATTTTTGCTCCTTTATAACTTCCATTATTACACTGGATGAACAAGATTAATAATGGTGTGTCCTATAGCGAATTAACACTACGAATTTATTATGACCGTCGTTACTTAATAAAGATTCAAACTAACTGGATAATCTTCTGCATCGACGCACCATATGCTAAGGCTGTTCTCAAATCAAACTGGCTACTTTATTACATATTTTTTAATTCATTTTTGTTCGGAAATGCATGAAATCGGCCGGTGTTCTTATTCAGAAACTTTGTAATCGAAAGACGTTCTCCATTTTTTGGTAAAGGCAGATAATCTGTAAGAAAATACTGTCAAAGTCGGCATTTTGAACCGAATATCCGACGAGGCAGGTTTAGAAATGAGAAAAACGCGTCGTCACGTGACACGGATAGCTTATAACTCAATAAGTATAATTTATTTATCAAAAAATAGAAAATTCACTTCGAATCAAAATCGCTTCAATAGTCAGGCTTACCTTTGCGTTTAAAAATGAGTCAGAAAATTTGTGTTAGAAAGTGTTAGAAAGTTTCGCGTTTGTTTTGAGCAGGTCATTTGACAACCACCTTAAGTATATCAATTAAGCACACCGAAAAAATATATATTGTTACCGCTCAAATAAAGTTCCTAATGGATCATTTTTAAAAAGAAGGTTTTATTGAGAAAAACAAATTTCTTTTTGATTAACAATATTTTGCTTTTGGTTTGTTGGTCTGACAAAAATTTGTTTGACTCAAAAAGAGTTCTCTGTTTATTTTTGTTGTTTCTAATAAGAATTTTGTTGCTGCCATACAATAACTTTTTTTGCGTATTCATGCTTGGACTATAAAATCGCACGCATTTCGAAAGATTTAGGGAACTTGGATTATTGGGTAAACACACACTTGTCGTTTTAGGTTTAAATCGGACGCTGTAACGGGAGTTTGAAAATGAAGCAAATAAAAGAGAAATTAAAATTACCAATCTTCTTCAGGAAATATAAAATGAACATTGCGCAGAAATAAATGTATAAGTATGAAAAATTTCATCGAAAGAAAATTTAGCTGCAAAAAATTCGACTTCCATTGTGTAAACGTACATTTGCTGTGTTGGTTTGATTTGAGCACAAAGTGAAAAAAAGAAGCAAAAGAAAAAGAAACCGAACAACTAACTTCTTCACTGAAACTTAATAAATATTGCGCAGACATTTTAATAACGAATAACTATGAAAAATTTGAAATAAAAGAGTTCAACGGAAGAAAAGTTAGCTGAAAGATTTGAATTCCACAAAGCAACAGAGTTAAATAAAAGCATTTTGCTATGCATAAAGCACAAATCACAGCAATAAAATATCAAACATAAATGCTTCAATATTCATAAGAAACGTAGACCCATCCACGGTATAAGCATGAATATTTCACCTCATGGTTCATTAATTCTCATATAATTCAACTCTTTATATATATATATCAGTTTATGAGCCTTCCATCATAAGATTAAGTCATTATTTTGAGATAATAACCTCTCATCAAAGCATTTTGTAAAAATGTTTCTGTGGCTTCAATTGCTAACTACAAAAAAAAAAAAAAAAAAAAAAAAAAAAAAAAAAAAAAAAAAACTTTGTACGTGAACATTAGCAATATCAGTGAAGTGCGAAAATTGAGCAAATATCGCACACTTCGGTGACGATTATAATGTACATCTATATAGCAGAGTTGCTCGCTTATCAGCTTCGCGGAAGCCTATCTTCTTATTAAATGAAAGAGAAGGTATAGTGATTTTCGGATACAAGATTACTTTGAGAGATTTTAAGTTCAGTTGTTTTCGCTTTTTGCCTCGAGAGTTTCGTTAAAATTCTGTTCACTAATAAATGTTAACATAAAAAGATAAGTTTTTATCTAGGTTCAGAGAGTACTCTTATTTGTTTAAAAGAATAGGAATAGACGTAATTGTATGTTTTTTCAGAGCTTAGTAGTAAAAGTATAGTTTCCGATTTCTTATTACGTTGTGGTTAAATAAAAACTAAACGAAGCTTCGTTTTTCAGTATATATAAGACTTTTATAAGATTTTTTTCACCAAAATTTTACGTTTTATTGTTTTTGCTTTTCACCCGAGAGTTTCGTTAAAATTCTATTCACTAATAAATGTTAGCATAAAAAGGTTTTATCTCTTTTTTTTTTTTTTTTTTTTTTTTAATACAGATTCAGAGAGTACTCTATTATTTGTTTTAAAGAATAGATGCAATTTTATGTTTCCTCATAGTAGTGAAAGTATAACCTTCGGTTTCTCTTCTCGCTGTATAATTAACTGAAAACACAAGAAAAAATCGTTTTACTTACCCATTATACGTAGTATAGGGTAAGTCTTGTAATCGTTTTGAAAATCGAAAAATTTTTTTTGACGGATTTACACGTTTCAGACACTGGAGATTCCGAAAAACATATTTTTAGAAAAAAAAAAAAATTGCCGTCCGTCTGTATGTGTGTCTGTGTGTTTTCCTGTAAACGCTCTAACTCAAGAACAAATAATAGAGACTTGAAATTTGGTATGTACTTATAGTATGTAATAATGGGAAGAAGCCTATTTCATTTCAATAACCTCGATTAAACGGAACTATTTTTTTTTCGGACTCTCGAAATATTCGTTCTGATAAAAGGTATATAAAAAATTTTGAAATTGGTTATTTTAAGAAATGAATATAAAAGACAATAAAAAAACAAATTTTGCATAAAGCATGAAGTCGATCGGATAATGAGTTGCCGAGATATTTGGAATCCTATTTTCCACACTCTTCGATTTTTCATGACCCTGTATTTCATCCGAATTTCACTTCAAATATATATTTTAATTGGAAATTTGACGCTTAATCAGATGCAATAAACCGCTAGTTAATAGGATTATTATTGTTGGAGTTATAAGGATGTTTCTTTCAAGCAGTTCAGTAATCGAGCCTTTAAAGTTTGTGACGTCATCAAGCCACGATTTTATTTGAATTGCAATGCATTTTATAAGTAAGTAGTTTACACATGTTTTATTTTAATATTTTACATTATGCATATCCATGATGGGTAAATATTACGGTGGCCCCCAACGACTACACTGCAAAAAATAATTGTTGATTTTGCAGTATAAAACTGGCACCCAGCTGCCAGTATTATACCGTAAAATTAACAGTATTAAACAGTAAAATAAGCAGTAATACGCTGCCGTGCAAGCAGTAATACGCTACCGCGTAGATTTTAGTAGAATGATATTAGAACTTGATATGTTTTTGAAATTCATAGATATTATAATTATATATATATTGTGATGAGTTGACATGTTTCAACTCCTCCCTTATTTGTGGAAAAAGGATAATCTCTCTGGAATGAAAATAATCTGATAGATTGATCTCTTGTGAGAAAGAATTCTATTGAATGGTGAAATTTCATTATCACTTTGAGATAAGTCCAGCTAGAATGCAGACATTGTATTGAAAGCTATACTCTCTGAATGAGTAGATAAGAATTGTAAAGTATTGTTCTTGTGGATACAAAGAACTGGGCCCCTACGAAATGCAATGTTTTCTGGGAAATTCCTGGAATGCAAGGAAAGCCCCTGGGAAGTGAAATTGCTGACGGCAGTTGAAGGTGGAAGGAGTTGAATGTTGAATCAGTTGGTTGTGAAACAAGCTAGAGTGAGGTTCCACTTTGGAGCGGACGTCAGAATCGGAGTTTGGCTGACCATGTAAATTTACAGCATGGATGCTTATCATATTTTTTCATTTTTACTTTTGTTTTCTTTTTTTAATGTGTTAATTTAAAATAAAGTTTTTTCGTTTCAAACGATAAATGGAATTTATTAATTATATATACAACGTCTCACGCTACCACAGCAATAGTATATATAATTAATTGGTGGCAGCAAATGGGATATGTAATCTAGAATAAATTAGATTACTGATCTATGTTAACCTGATTAAACAGATGATGAGCCAGTGGAAAACGGATAAGCAGAATTGTGGAGTTTTGAAATATAATTGGAGTCGTGGATTTTTCTTGGAGTTCTAGCAAGTAGAGAACTGGTAAAAGAACTTTATCGACTAAAGCTGTGAGGTGTATGAACAGTCAACTATAGACTTGGTGCTATTTGTGTGTGCTTCAAATTATATCAGTGGAATGAAGATATGCGGTGTACCATCTAAGTTGTCTACATACGGATCTAAGGTGCAATTAGTGCCTCATCAGTAAATTGAGTGTCTTCAAATCTTCAAAAATCTGTGTGCGTGTCATCTTTAAAAGTGCTTGGAAGCCTGGTATCAGTGTGGAGGAAATATCTGCATCTGAAGGTAAGCTCTTTTATGAAATCTTCTATAGAGGTCTGTTTTAAATTAAATTTTGTGTATAAATTTTAATTTTGGGGAACAAAACTCTATGAAAAATTTAAGAATTCTAGGGAAGCTATTAATTTGGTACTTAAATTTTTAGTTAGAATTTTTATGTTTGTTGATTTTCTGGTATCTGTTAGGTATAATATTGGGTTAAGAAAATTATATACTTATGTATATGTTAAAATTTACTTGGGGTATAGTAAATTGTTATTGATTAATTGAGATTATTAATCAGGGTATTTTAATCATAATTTTGTATAAAACTTTTGAAAATAAGAGTTTTGTTTATATACATTTTATTTCTTACAGTAATAAAGTTATAGCTTAATTTTATGGGTATACTGTGGATGATTATGATTAATGTTTCAAAATAAATTGATGTTATACTGTACTGTTGGGTATAAAATTTATTTTGTGGGATATACTCAGTTTGAAAGACGTCACTGTTGCATGAGAATTTGCTATATTAAAATTGTGTCGTTTTTGAATACATTATTATACGTATAGTGAAGAAAATTCTATTTCTGTATTTATTGTATTATTGTAAATTGAATATATCTGATATTTTGAAATTTATTATATTTTGGGGGAAAATATGGCAGAATTTTTAGGAAAATATAATAAAAGTGTCTTGCTGTTATTAGCAGAGGAATTTGAGACCGGTGTGTCAAAAACGTGTAAAAATAAAGCTATAATTCAGGCTATCGTAGATGCAGAGGATTATGATGAAAGTTTCGCTAAAATTCGATTGCAATATTTTCTTGAACAGGAGGCGGAGCGGAAAGAGCAGGAAAAACAAATCGAAAAAGATCGTAAAGAAAGAGAGATGCAAATTGAATTAGATAGGATTGCGCAAGAGGAAAAAGATAAACTTAGGAAATTTGAGTTAGATAAACTTGAAAAACAACTTGAGGTAGATAAACTTGAAAAACAACTTGAGGCAGATAAACTCGAAAAACAGCAACAACTTGAATTACAAAAACTTGAAAAAGAACAGCAATATGAATTAGAAAAATTGCGTATTCAAAATTCTGCGGATGTTGTTAGTGTTTCATCTAATGAATCAAATGTAGTTTTTCATAGGACTCCTAAGGTAAATTTAAAGGATTTAGTTCCGCGCTTTGATTCTAAATTAATTGATATAACTCTTTTCTTTATGATTTTTGAAAGGCAAGCCGAGAAAGCTAAAGTTTCTCAGGAAGATCAGGTCAGTCAATTAATGCCTCTGTTACCTTCTGATATTGCCGAAATCATAGTAAAACAACCAGCAGACAAATGTGATGATTTTCTACATATAAAGAAAGTTTTGTTAGATAGGTTTAGGCTAAGTACAGGCGCCTTAAAACAGAAATTTGAAACTCATCAAAGAAAATCTGGTGAACTATGGGTAGATCTGATTTATGAGTTAAGGGGTTATCTTGATAATTGGTTAGAGTCATTAGAAGTGATGTATTTTGAATCCTTAAAAGAACTAATGCTCACGGAACAACTAAAAAAACGTGTGCCTTTTGAGATAAAAGAAAAATTTATGGATGATTGGGAGGAAATAAAGATTGCTTCTAAACTCGCGGAGAAATCGGATAAGTTTGAGAGTATAAGAAGAGAATTTAAGAGGTCGGATAGAAAACCTTGGGAAAATAAATCTTTTCAGGATAAGCAAAAAGACAGCTTTAATTCTAAAAGTAGAAATGAAATTAAACCAAAATCGGAATTTGAGAACACGAAAGAGTGTGGGAAATTTGATCAATTTAAGAAGGACAATGCTTTCGAAAAGCAAAGACAAGTCCAATGTTATAATTGTTTGGCAGTGGGCCACATCCGTCCAAATTGTCCGGAATTGTTAAAAAGTAAAACTAATTATGAGGATAAAAGCATAGCTTGGATCAGTACTAGTGATGGGAAAAGTGAAAATAATAGGGAAGGTGTGGAAACCAAATTACCTATGGTTGATTTATGCGTGAATGGTAAGAAAGTAAAAGCGATTAAGGACACAGGTGCGCAAATTGCGGTTTTTGATGCTAATGACATTCCGTGGAGTGCTAAGAAAGTGGGAAATGTCTTTCTTATACCGGCCCTCGGAAATAGACAAAAAGCGGATTTGGTGTCAGTGCCGGTTGCTTTGATAGAAGGTGAAAAAGAGTATGTTGAAAAAAATGTTGTGGTTGCAGTTGTGAGAAAACTAAATTCTCCGCCCCTTATAACACCAGCTGTTTATGACTTATTAAAGTTAGGAAATATGGAAAAACAAAATTCGGTGTATAAACAAGTGGGGAATCAAAGAGAATTAAATGGGCGAGGAACCCTCAGATTATCTAGCGGTCATGAGCAAAGAGTTGTTAGAAAAACGGTTGTGAATGAAATCTGTGAAAGGAATAATAAGTCTGTTGATGAGATGGAGGTAAATTCACCGGGAGACGTGACTGATAAGAATTTGGAAAAAGGGTCTAAATTGATCGATCTAAAAGATGATGCGTCTCAAATGGATATGGTTAGAAGGTCATGTAAGAGAGGTCAATTTCGTGAAAAGAATTCTGAGCATGATTTAAATACACCTAGGTATTTTGTTGGTAGTATGGGATTCATACATGTTAGAAATAGAATTAGTAAGAAATTGAGTTCACCTATGACTGTTGCAGAAAAATTAACTCTGGGATGAAAGATAATAATAGAGTAAATTGTGGGGCTAAATGCAAAGAAAGTGGATATGAAAATTCAAAGAATTCAAAGTTAAAAAGAATGGAGCATTCTGCTTTTAAAACGGATCATAAAGAAAGATTTATTAAAATCAAACAAGATTTTGAAAAGAAAAATTGTGATCATGAAGTTGTAAAGCGAAATTTATTGTCGAAAAGATTTTCTGATAGAAGTAATTTAAATATTGGTTTTTGGGAGAATTCTCTAAATTAAGTTGATTCTAAATTTGGTAGTGCTCATTATTGTAATATCTATATCGGGTTTATTTATCATTTAATGTTTAATACTTTCGTAATAATAAAACTTCATTAATTTAATAATTGCATAATTTAGTATGCGTTCTTTTTGTTTGTAGAAGCGTCTAAATTTAGGCTGTTAGGCACGTTTTTAAGAGAATTGTTTTAGGCATTGTGTTGTAAATAGATTTATTCTTTTTATTATTATTATTATTTTTTTTTGTTAGAATCATGTAAAGTGTAATCTGTATTTGGTATTATATGTATGTGAAGTATTTCAAAATTGTTTCTTAGGGCATCAATTGTATAAATTATTCCTGGAATTATACTTAGGTATTGTAGTTGTGGGATTATAGTAAATCCTGTTGACAGTGTGGTCTATCAAATACTGAGTATGGGAATGTGTTTGTTTTTCTATAGGGATTTTTCATGTGTTATTCAAAATTCCTTTGTGCTTTGTTGACCTCTTTAGAAATTGATTGAAGGAGCTTATTCTATTAATATGTATGCCAAATTTCTTCTAGAAATTTTTCCTTAAGGGGAGGTGTTGTGATGAGTTGACATGTTTAAACTCCTCCTTTATTTGTGGAAAAAGGATAATCTCTCTGGAATGAAAATAATCTGATAGATTGATCTCTTGTGAGAAAGAATTCTATTGAATGGTGAAATTTCATTATCACTTTGAGATAAGTCCAGCTAGTATGCAGGCATTGTATTGAAAGCTATACTCTCTGAATGAGTAGATAAGAATTGTAAAGTATTGTTCTTGTGGATACAAAGAACTGGGCCCCTACGAAATGCAATGTTTTCTGGGAAATTCCTGGAATGCAAGGAAAGCCCCTGGGAAGTGAAATTGCTGACGGCAGTTGACGGTGGAAGGAGTTGAATGTTGAATCAGTTGGTTGTGAAACAAGCTAGAGTGAGGTTCCACTTTGGAGCGGACGTCAGAATCGGAGTTTGGCTGGCCATGTAAATTTACAGCATGGATGCTTATCATATTTTTTCATTTTTACTTTTGTTTTCTTTTTTTAATGTGTTAATTTAAAATAAAGTTTTTTCGTTTCAAACGATAAATGGAATTTATTAATTATATATACAACGTCTCACGCTACCAAATATATATATATATATATATATATATATAATTATAATATCTATGAATTTCAAAAAACATATCAAGTTCTAGTATCATTCTACTTAAATCTCCAAAGAGATAATTAATGATAATGTGTAGACAGAATACCACATAGCTAATAGATTAACACGTGCAATCATAATATTACCATAGCTTGTGCTTCAATAGTAATTGGCCAAAAATACTGAAAACATGAAGAAAATTTAAAGAGAGAGAGAGAAAAAAAATAATAATTTGATTAAGAAATGAAATATGAATCATATACAATGGAAAATTGGACAACAAGAGAATTAAATCAGAATTGGATATGAAAAAACACATGTAGATATAAACATGTGTTTTAAAAAATAATTCAATATTTCATAATTCTACTGGCATATATGCTAAGATCAGTAGAATCACCCAGGTATACTGAATTATTACCAGAAAACAATTGGAAATATTAAAATTTGAAATAATAAAATTTGAAATAAAAAGCCCGTAAAGAATAGATAAAATATTTTACTCTCAATAATTATCCAGAATCCTTAAACATCACAAGTTCTCCATGATACCACACGTCCACATGACACACGTCATGAACTATCTCATACTTGTTGACATAGTCGAGTTGAGAGAAATTATTTGAAAGACAAGTTGAGAGCACATCTTTTGAAATATTACCCTAACTATGACACCCCAACACAAATTGATTCAAAAACACACAAATTTATTCTTGTGATAATACATTATAATAACAAAATTATATCCGTGAATATATAAATACTCCATTCAATTTTAATCCCTAAAAGTAAAATAAATATACAAGCGATAGCGCCCTCTATAGGTAAATTAAATATAATATTAACAATATTATCAACATCTACCTGACAAGTAAGGTGCCTCCATCTATTGGTATGATAATTATTCAAAATTAAGATTGAGTTACATATCCACTATATTAGATTTAATTATATATATAAACATTAAAAAACAATACTCCTTGTAGTTTTACATTAAAATCGTACAAAATCCCACTATATGAATAAATTTACCCAGAATTAAATCCATCCTACACAGCATTTCAAATATTCTTAATAAGAGTATGTATTATGTAAAAGAGATATTTTTAATACAAAGTGCTGGTGCTGCCATCTGTGTTAATTCACTTATATATATATATATATATATTATAGAATTTATATAAAATAATTAATGTTTTTTACTTCTACTTAAATATATTATAGAATTTAGAGATTGATTTAAATATCAAATTAAATATATCATAAACAATTTAAAATATCTCAAAATTTATTTTTAAAATATATAAATCAACATTTGAACGGAGGGTGGTTTTGGGGTCTGGAGGTCATGATCGGTGAAAATATATCGAAATTTTCCGGAATTGCTTTCCTCCGAACGGCTGCAATAGGTAGCTTTATACTTTTTTGTATTGAAAGCTACCTAATAGTAATCTTCCAGTAAAGAGCTATCATACCAAGCTCTCCATGTAACCATAAAATGTCCAAACTTAAACCTAATATTAAATTCACTTAGTTAAGTTAAATGAGTGGTTCATTACATAAAGTCAATTTACACTTAATAATGATTAATCTACCCAGCTCTCTTTCAAATATCAAAAAAGGATTATATCACGAATTAGGTGCAATTGAATGGATTTAAATGTTACAAATAAAGAAATGGCCTCCACCTGGAATGCAAAAGATATAACTAAACGAAGACATTAAAAGGTAAGACGCACGTTTTCCTTACCTATTTTACCAGTACTTTTTATGCACTGAACACGGTACGTTCAACAATTTAAGCCATAAAAACTGCCCCCTTCAAGAGATTACTGAGACTGAGCGTTTCTTAAAAGTAATTTACTAACTATTAAGCACTAATACTGAAAGAGAAGAATTTAATGCCACTCTAAAAAAAAAAAGGAAAGAAAAGTTAGGATGGATTTAAATTAAAAACAAATTTCCTTAAAAATAAATCAAGTTGGAAATTATAAAAATGGCTACATTTAAAGAAAACCAATTAATCTAAAAATTAAATTCGAGTAACTATTCTAACTGAAAATTTAATCAAGGCCACTGAAAACGGATGCAAATTAATTTTTGAAAACGATAACTGCGATTTTACATTCAATGATGAAATTCATATGAGAGCGAAAAATAAAAACAATCTGTACATAATCGAACACTTGAACAACTTAGAAAAAACAGAAAATCACGCAAACATCACATACAACTGTAATAACAAAGAATTTTTAGAATTATATGGCATAGAAGACTAGGTCACAGAGATTATGAAACTATCAAAACAACTGTTTTTTTATATATATATACCGCTAACCAGGCCCCTACCTGCCGGGCATGAGTGCCTAGATTAACGAGTTAGTACCTAAGCGTAGGGTGATATTCGCCTGATCACAACATGGCTGTGATCTATATGCCTTGTTGGCATCACTGCAGTGTTCTCTAGTGGTTTGCTACAGATTTCTTTGTTTGCTTTTTCAAGGTTTCTGTTTAACTTTGTTGAATTGGCAGATTAAAAAAAAGCAAAACTTAAAGAAGAGAAAGGAATTGGTCTCGTAATTTAGAACCTTGATCAGGTGACGAGACCTTCACCTGACTAGGCACCTCCAGAGGTATCATTCATAGGAAACTTGGATAACTTTGCAGCCACGACGGATTTTACGTGCACCAAGCTCCATTAGCAAACATGGCTTTACATATTTACCATGTCTGTTGGCTTGTCACGTTCATGGTGGGTTGTCGCTGTAGTGCTTATCGCCGTTTTTTTGGGCTGATTTCACGTTTTATTTTATTCGTCTCTGTCAGGATTTTTTGCCACTTTTATGGGCTCACCTCTGTTGTGGGTTGTTTCTGTATATTATTATTGGTTGGGTTTTTGTCTCTATCTTGATAAATTGATAACTCTAGCTTGTGTTAGTGCTGGTTGTCTCCTTTTGAAAATTGGTCTTCTTGCAAGAGTTTCATTGGTTATTATGTCACTATCGTTGGTTTTGTCACATTGTAACTTTTGTTACTTGGTGGTTGTCACATTTCTGGATGTTGCACACTCATTTTTGTTGGTTTTGTCACATTAACTCACACGTGCTTTATAGCTGGAGGTTTTGATTTATATTTTTCTCTTCGTGAGTACGCTTAATGCGATCAGTCCATTGAATCCTAGTGGCTGTCATCACTGCTTTTGAATTTTGTGCAACTTGGTTGATTTGTTATTTGAGAAACTTGGCCCTCTAATGGAGTAGGGCTTGTTCCGTGGTCGTTAGTCCGTCATATATCTATGAGGATGCATTCACTTGATGAGACACTATTTGTTTTTACTCTTCACTGTCTTTGGCAGGCCTTTGTCTATGCCTTTTGCATTCACCAATTAATTACTTTGTTGTGTTTTGTTCACTTTTTGTTGATTATTTGACTTCATCAGTTGGTGAAATTCAGTCCATCACAGATAACTTCCACTTCTCACTAGTGCTGAAAAAAAAAAACGATTTTTTTCACGTAGCAAAGAAAAGTAACATCATTTTCTCTCTACAATATTAAAATTAAGGCTCAAGGGCTTGAAGTATATATTTGGTACAATCCAGAAACGTTTGTAAATCGTGGTTTGGCAACCGGATTTTAGTTCCACGTTTTCTTCAGCTTTAAAGTAGTAAAAAAATTATTGTAATTTTTTAAAATTGCTTTTTCTTTTTCTTTTCTTTTCTTTTCTTTCTGGTTAAAATTAGTCAGCCATTTTGTTTCAAAATGGCGGACCAAGTTGGCCAACGAACTGGGTCGAGATCTTGGTATGCCTAACACACATGCTCAGTTACATCGTAATCGGCAAGTGCTGTCGCATTTCAAATATTCGACATATATATGTATATATATAAATCAAAATAATGAACGGAGGGTGGTTTTTGGTGTTTGGGGGTCATGATCTGTGAAAATATACGGAAATTTTCTAGAATATCTTTCCTCCGAACGGCTGCAATAGGTAGCTTTTTACTGCATGTAATGAAAGCTACCTAATAAGTATTCATATTTAACATTTTGGGAAAATAATAGCGATGTAAATCAAATATTAAGGGTGTTCACCATAAATGTTTACTTTAGTTTAAATTCTTTTTTAAATGAATCTGTCTCAAAAAAAAAAAAAAAAAAAAAAAAAAAAAAAAAAATAGAAAAGAAAGTTTTCCAACTGTTTTTGAATATATTAGATTGAGTATTGAATTTTTCAAAACACGTAACAGATTAATTATTATTGGCTTTTTAAACCATGCTTGACTAAACTAAACTAAAATGTATTTCGTCATATTTAATGACTTTTTTTATTTATCATTCAGCAGATGTCAATCAGTAACGACTGAAAGACATTTGTTGAAGTATAAGTGAGGAAAAAAGGTAGATAATAAAGATATAATCCGGATTTCGAAGATCAAAATTACAGCACTTGGCTTGCAGTGTCAGAGCTAGTAATAGTACCTTTGATTTAATGATTTTTACCAGGAATTAACTATTTTTTCATAATAGGTATTACTATAATTCCATGATTTTCTAGATAAATGTTTTTTCAAGATAACTAAATTATCTCGCGCCGTCGTACCGTATAAGGAATTATTTTAAGCTGAAAATTTTCGTATATTTATTTTATTCTGTAATATTAAAAAATGCACATTATTCCCTGTGTTTAAATATGAAATGAGGTTAGAATGGCTAATTACAGCCAATATTATCTAAAACGAGTATCAATCACATCTCTTAAACGTTGTGCCAAGTTGATTTTATTCAAACCATAACTACCTTTTTCTTGTATCGTCACACAAGCAAATATGTGAGTCATCACACAACATTTAAGCTTACAAAGTATTTTATCATGTTCATTTCAATAACAGTAATAATAAGTAGTTATGTTATTGCTTACAAATCAATTTATTATGTTTATTTCAATAATAATAGTTCTTTTATTTCCTTTCACCAACTTTTAATGGATGGTTTAATATAAATTATATATTAATTGCACAAAATTCTGTTTGACTTTCGTATAAAAATAATGATATTATGACTAAGAAATAAGAATTCCATATCCAGACTGCTCTGAATGAATTACCAAATATCGTAAAATTACAATCTGGAGATCTATAAGAGAGAAACTGAGAAAATCACAGCAAAATCTGCTGGCAATTCGTGTGTCAACTTTTTTTTTTTTTTGCAAATTTAGCAGCAAAATATGCCTTAAGAGTCTTTTTTTTTCTTGTGTGTATATATAGAGCAAAACTGGTTTATGAATTATGTTCATAAGCCAGTCAAATTTTTACAGCCAAAAATGCTGGTACCAGAATTGGCAATGGAATTTGCTGCGATTTTCGGCAGTTTTCTTCTTTAAATTAATAAAAAAATTTAATTAAAATTTAAAAAAAAAAATTATTTTTTTTAATTATTTTTTTTAATTAAAAATTATTTACAAATAAAAAATAATAAATAACAATCGATTATTAAACATAATGTATAATTGTAGAGTATTCAATTAAAGAAACAAAGTACATTCATCACAGTACGCTATATAGTTAAAGAATAATTTAAATGTTATGATAATAATAATAATAATAATAATAATAATAATAATAATAATAATAATAAAACGAAATTTGGCAAATTATTTCCAAATTTTATGTAAGCACGACTAAATGATACATATGGCTTAATACTTTTTCGGCTAAATACTTATACGGCTAATTTTTGCAGTTGCCTGTCTTAAAACCAATTTTATTTGAGGTTTCATATCCACAACTTATTTGTTTCATCTATATTAAGAAAAGAAAGATGTTTTTCTTTGTATGCCAGTCGGTTGCGATGGCTAGGAAAATCCATCCCACGTAGCGGTCTGAAAATTGGGATAAGGATAGACAAAGACAAGTGACAACGCAACTGATTTCATATTAATATTTTTCATATTCTGAAAATTAGTCGAGATATTGATTAAAAGCCGTCATCGAACGCTAATGAACGAGCTTAAACTTTTCACATTTTGCTAGCGGGCGTTTTGATCGCCTACACGCACATACGGGGGGAAATGCATTAGTGGAAATGAAAATTGCTACACCCTTAAGAAATTGGTGAAATGTTATGAAACTTGGTACACAAGTGCATGGCCTTACACAGAAGAAATTATTAGAAAATCGAACAATTAGACAAAATCTATTGCCACTATGAACATACATCAGTAAGAAGTGTGCCCACATGAGCACGTATACACTTTTGAATCCTTGCAGGCATTGAACCAATAAGTGTTCGGATGTCTTCTTGTGGTAAGTCTGTTCATGCATGAATGACTTGTGCAGTTCGTTGTTGTACAGTTTCCGCTGCGTGACTAAGTTACTTAATGCGACTACCGGTGACATCTTAAACATGCTCTATCGGCAATAGGTCTAATGACCAAGCAAGCAGGTCAATCCGTGGTCGGGATACCTTGCAAGGCATGTCGTGGTATGGCAGCAGTATAAGCTCTAGTATTATCCTGTTGGAAGATAGCGTTTTGGACTGTCCTCATGAAGGGTATGACAATAGTACTGATCACTCCATCTACAAATTGGCGGTTAGTCATTGCGCCTTGAATAACTACCAAGGAGGTCCTGCTGTCATAACGTATTGCCCCCCCAAACCATCACGTCAGGAGTTGCACCTGTGTGCCACTTTGAAATCACACCATGTTGAGTTCTTTCTCCAACACGTCGACGGAGATGTTGAAGAGAATCATTTCGCCACAGACAGAATCAGGTTTCATCACTGAATACAACTGACTTTCAGTTGTGTCTAGCAGTACACCAGGCTAACCATTCTTGGCAGTGCGATCGAGTTAATGGAATACATTCCACGGGGGTCCGAGAGTGTAATCCAACATTAAGCAAACGGTTTACAATTGTACTTGGTGTTACTGTGACTGCAACTGTTGCTCGGATTTGTTCTGAAGTCTTCGTCTGTCAGCAACAGTCATCCGCACTGTTTGGCGGTCCTCACGTGGCGTTGTCCTTATGCGCGGACCTGTGGCGGGTCAGAGGGTTCTAGATAGAGTTGCAAAAAACCCGCAGTTTTTGAGGGACGGGAATAAACCCGGGAATTTTTGGGAATAAACCCGGAATTTTGGGGAATATTGGAAATTTTGAAGGAGTTTTGAAAGTAAGCAAAACTAGTATTTTTCAGTTGATTAATTTTTTTTATTTTTAAGAAATTTCAAGCACTGTTCTGAAAAGTATAAAATAGGTTTTTCATTATGAATTCACAAAACTTGGGATTTTGTGCTCTAAGTTTTTATGATCTATTATAACTCATTTGATTTAAAACAATGGTGGCTGTGAATTTGTTGTTTCTTTTGAATGTTTCTTTAAAAAATTAAATTGTTTAATTTCTGTTAGCTGGCATATTTACTATTCAGGCATACTCTATATTAATTTGCTTGTGAGATAGTGCATTTTTGCATTAATTTCTATTAGTTTTGTTTCTGTTTACATTGTCTGAATCAGAGAACAGGGGTGATATTTATATTCATGTCAGGCAATATGAATCTGTCATCTGCCTCTCGCCCTTTTTACTTATCCACGATTAAAATATCAAATTACTTATGATATTTTAATGATCTTACTTAATATTTCGGCAGCTTTACCATGTATGTCGTAAGTTTTCATGTAAACTGTGGTATTTTTCTGCATTTGTGTTATTGGTTTTGTTTACATTTGTAAAAAACATTTTTTTTTTTACAAATTAAAAATTCCATATCTAAAACTTTCTGAAAACTCCCGGGAATTTTCAATATTTCCCTCCCAAAAAACCCGGTTTATTCCCGGGAATAAACCCGGTTTTTTCCACCCTTTGCAACTCTAGTTCTAGAGTCTTCTTACGTCCACTGTTTAATCACTCTCTGTACTGCTATGGCACTACGTCCAGTCCTTCGGGCGATTTCACGATACGATGTCTCCATCTTAAATATGCCAATTATATCCGAGTCCTCTCAACGTCAGAAATGTGGGTGTACAGTGTTCTTACTTTACGCTTTTGCATACCTGATCATGAAACTCCTGTGGAAAAAGCAGTATGTTATTACAAAAAAAAAAAAAACAGTTTGCCACTTATAAGCTAAGAAACACAGTAAATCTTCTTAGCATATAGGCCTTTAATATCCATAATACTATAAGTACTGCATTTAAATGTTGATCATTTAATACCATTCATACGGACATGCTTTGGTTTATGTTTCATAAAAGTTCACTAAATCCTTCTGGGTGTAACAATTCCCATTTCCACTAGTGTACATAACTGTGGAAGGTAAGAGAAAAACATTCCGTTTTTTGTGCATTTTAAAATCGCAATCGCTGAGGCCCGGATGGAGTTATAAAAAAAAACCAATATATATATACATATATATATATATATTATACATATATATATTATATATATATATATATGATATAAAAATTTCTAGATCCAGCAACCGTTGACAGGCCAGCCACGATCTCTATAAATTTACACCAGATCATAGCACTATTATTCCACCGCCACAAATTATTAACGCTTTTCCATGCTATATGATGACAAATTATACTTCTTAGAGGCAGTCGCATGAACAGCAGAACAGGCTAAGTAAATGAATCCAGGCAGTTTCCCACTCAAGAAAGACAATGGTATTGACGAGACAACTGTTTATTAGATGACGTTGATGTAACAACTCCACTAAATCTCATCAAAAACTCGAAGATATTTAATACATTAGATGACAGCACAAAGCTATGTTTTTTGAAGACTCTCTACCGATGAATACGTATTTTGACTCCCTAGTGACAGGGCCTAGTTGACAGAAGAAAAACGTACAAAAATCTGTGTCCTAAGCCAATGTAACAGTATAAATATTCCGAGATTTCTGCTCAAAGTTACAAACGCGCGAAATGCTAGTCCACTGACAGCCATGTTCGGCGGGAAACAAGGGGGGCAGAAAAGGCGGGCCTGCTCGCTAATGGATGAAAAAATGAGGCCACGAGGGTGTGTCTCTGACGTATGACCAAAACTCTTTATCAGAAGCGGCAATTTAAAAAGGTAAAAAAAGAGCTTTTGGGCGCGAAAACGCCAGGAATCCTGGGATGCCGAATGATAATTAAATAGAAATAAAAATGGTATTACAAAAGTTCCAAAGAATAAAAATTCAATGTCTCAAAAGAAGAAATTAGGCAGGTGCGTTTTAGAGGCAGTGTTGCAAATTAAGAGAATAAGGTTTTAATAAATACGTGTAGCTTTTAACAGATTAAGATTTTTAGAATGATATATAAAAGAATATTTTGATTAAGTTATGGAATAAAATATAAAATAGATTTAAGAGATATTTTAAAAGAGAGGGAAAATTTAGAATTGTAAGAATTTGGAATAATTTAACTAAGGAAAAATGGCGAAATTTTTTTATTATTACATATATATATATATATATATATATATATATATATATATATATATATATATATATATATATATATATATATATATATCCAAGTTTAAAAGCTCTTTTCGTGGTATTGAGTGTATCTTTCATTAGAAAAAAAAATATATCCATTTTTTCAAGAAAATATTTTCCGGATGTCGTTTTTATAAGTACTTTTTCTGTTTATAACGGTATTTTTCATTAAAAATAAATAAATAAATAAATATTTACAACTTCAAAAAAAAAAATAAATAAATAAATAAATAAATAAAAATAAATAATAATAAAAATAAATAAATAAATAAATAAAATAATAATAAAAATAAATAAATATATATATATATTTTTAAGTTTAATAATGTTAATCACATGGCTGGGATGGAAATACAAAAACCGAAGTATATTCACGATAGGCAATACCTTTCTGCGATCTCGGTGAATGTCGGGCGGATTTGCTAGTTTGTCTATATTATAAAAAACAAACGTGTCCGTGCGTAACGCTGACGTCATTTTGCGAGTGGCAACCCTTCTCGATGAAATTTCGGTTTTGCGATTTTTGCTACTGCAATTTTTAAAATTTCTTAACATCGCACATTTTTTATTTTTACACCGTTATATAGGGGGAAAAATTCTACTTTCAAATGCAATTTGCTTTGAAACTATATCATAATTGAATGGTTTATTATGGCTTTTAAAATAATTTCCAGGTGTGTAATGTATATATGTAATAAAAATAACGTGTGTGTTAAATAAAACTGTGTGTAATAATAAAATTAAATGTGTGTGTTTTAAAGTAAAATTATAATACAATTCTATTATAAAATAAAACTAACATGTTTTCGCAAGGTAGGTCATAACATATATTCGAAAATGTGATTTTTTCGCCATAATAACACCACAAAAAAAATTGCGCCAATCCCGTGGGCGTTTGCTATATCTGTTCCCTAACATTAATTAGTCAAGTCAGAGTATCAGCTCATTTATACAAAGGCACGCGTGAGAAAAGAAAATTTAACAATCGTACTTTAACTGCATCGAAAAAAAACATGGGACAATCCATGTTGTCTTTTTCTCCTAAACATTGCAATTTTAATATTGCGTTTTAATCATAAATATGGAATAAACACGTGCGGAGATTTCACACTTTATCTTTTCAGTGCTATTTATTTTTTTTATAATCATTGTTGAAAGTGATATAATCCGGAATTTTATTTTTGTGGCAACACTAATTTGAAGAAAACCTTTCATTTATGAAAACAATGCCGATTTAATTTTTAATTATCAGCAAATTTTAATCAAAAAACATGCCTTAGGAAAATGTAACTGTACTATGTCAGAAGCCTGTTCAAAATCCTTTCATATGGTATCTCATTCGTTTTTCTGCGTTTCGCATTTTTTTAGAAAACGGGATGTTGACAGGAGAAATAATATATATGATAAAACACAAAAGCAGGCATGTAATCGAGCTACGCGCTTAAACTACTGAAATGATCAGAAAAAAAAGTTGCTGTATGTCGCGAAATCTTTGGTGATTTCTTCGGACTTCTGGCAAGAGGCCAATACAAAAGTATCGCTTTTAATAAATTTCAAAACTTTGTTTAAATACACATAGTTGAGATTTCTCCTATAAAAAAACTTCATGATGTTGTTTATGGGCAATTAAAATTAATAATAATAATATATATTAAAGCTAAAAAAATTATTGCACTTTTCAATAACAAAATGGTTTTTACTTATATTCTGTTACCCAGGAAGTCCAAGTTGGATCCCCTAGTCTATATTATAAAGGAAAACGTGTCCGTGCGTAACGCTGACGTCATTTTGCGAATGGCAACACTTGACGATGAAATTTCGGTTCTGAAATTTTTGATATTGCATTTTTTTAAATTATCCACACATCGTACATTTTTTATTTTTACACCGTGGTATAAGGGAAAAATCTACTTTCAAAATGCTATTTGTTGTAAAACTGTACCGTAATTTACTCATTTATTGTCGTTTTTAAAATAATTTTCAAGCATGATTTTTTTTTTTTTATCTATCTTTATCACTTGCATACGATTACAAAATATTAATCCGTTTACACTTTAAACAATATATAAAGCTCTGCATTTGTTTCCAGCTAATATTTAATCACGAAATTAAAACTTCATCAAACAATCAATAACATAGAATAAATAAAACACAATTTTAACAGTCATGTAATTGAAACAACCGCTTAAAACAGCTTGAAATTATCAGAATAATTTTAAAAAAACTCATGTAGATAACGAAATTTTTAGCGATTTCTTCGGCTATTAACTTCTCGCACGAGACCAATTCGAAATTACCCCTTTCAATAAATTTCAAATTTTTATTTGCTTATATACATATAAAGGACATATTTCATATAAAAATGCTCTTTGGCAATCTAAAAAAATATTATATGTAAAAATTCTATTAGTTTTCAATTAATAAAAAAATGATTTTTTACATATATTTTCTATCCCGGGAAGCCCGGGCTGGATACCCTAGTTATATATATATAAACGCAACAAAAGTTTTTAAGCAATTTCTCAGATAATGTCATAACCAGGGATTTACAAATTTGATAAAATCTGGTAGCCAGTAAAAAATATTTACCCGTGCCCGTCATTGATTTTCAAATAGCGTAATAGATTAGATTTTTATAAACTAATTGAGAAAAAAATAATAACAAGCATAGTTTAGAATTATTAATAACATAGTTTAGAACAGTACATAATTTAGAAAGATAATATAAACTAAATTTTCTAATGAAACTTATGAAAAGTATATATTTCTGAAAAGAAAGAGAAACGAGTTCGAAATTGTACATCGAACGTGACAAATGAGGTGCGTTCGTACTATAGCTAATTATAATAAATATTCATATCTTGATGATTTTTAATTCTGTGAAATGAATTCTATCGTCTGCAGATTAATTTCTGTAATAAAATAAGTATCTCGGTCGCTTGGTGATTAAACCTTGGAAGTTCCTATAACAAAAAAGCACCGATTTTTTTTTAAAAAAAATTCAAATTTCTTAATAAATATTTTTATTAATATTTTCTAAAGTTTTGATTCAATTTTCATAAAATTTGAAATGTCGCGACAAAATTCTGCAAAGATAATATATATCTTAAATTTCAAACCATTCGTTTGGGTAGTTTTTGCGTTGTTATATGCGGACAGACGGACGGACGGACCAGACGACGGCAATAGGTGCTACGTATTTATATAATTACGAAAGCACCTAAAAAGAAATAATGTATAAAGGCTGAATTAACCGGCATGATCGGGAAATGCTGTTTGCTAAATGCTTCAAATTCCGGATAGGTAAGTGCTACAAAAACTATAGCTGTTGAGGGGGGGGGGGGGGAGGGGGAGACATCGGTGAAATAGTGAAACAGGAAAACAATTTTTTGTCTATTTTCCTGTTAAAATTTAGATTTGATGAATTTATTTTTACAAAATTAAAAATAAAAGTTTAAAATATTTTTTGTTTCAATATAATTTCTAGGTTTATTTCATAATATTTTGCAACTTTGCATTTTCTATAATGAGACATCTTACGAGTATTTTAAAATAAAATTCTGTACCAAGGGAAAGAAACCGACAGTTTAAATAACTGGTGGTGACCTGGCGACTGCATTTGTCAAGCCCTGGTCATTGATTCAAATTTTCTTTAGTTTAAAAAAAAAAAATTCTTCAAATTAATTTTTTTCTTAATTACACCCATTTTTTGCCTCTTTTAGCGATCAAATTAAGCCTCTCAAAAAAGCACAACTTTAAATAGGCTATATTTCTAAACATCATCACCAGCATAATCGGTAACTGTTTTAACCTAATTAATAACATATTTAATAGTGTAATTCATTTATTCTGATTAATTAAAACATGTAATTTTTTAATTGCATGTACACTGCAAAAAATAATTGTTGATTTTACAGTATAAAACTGACACCCCAGCTGCCAGTATTATACCGTAAAATTAACAGTGCGCGGCAGCGTATTACTGCTTGCGCGGCAGCGTATTACTGCTTATTTTACGGTTTAATACTGTTAATTTTACGGTATAATACTGGCAGCTGGGGTGCCAGTTTTATACTGTAAAATCGACAATTATTTTTTGCAGTGTAATTAATATAATCTTTGTCCTCGAAAAAGCAGCCTCAAGTAGTACTAAATATTCATGTACAGGGGTTCCCAAACTTTTAGATAGACATACCACTAAATCGAAGTTCATATACTTCTGCGTACCACCAAGTAACAAGCGTAAAGCTAATATAGAATGACCTGTAAAAAGGAACCTATGTCTAAAACAAAATATATCTCCGATCTTTTGTGTTTCCGCCATAGCAGGTTTTATTGTATTTAAAAATGAATGATTACATTACTAAATTAGTCCTTAGATTGACTGCTTTATAATAACATTCAAGTAAAAAGTAGTATCATCATTAAATTTTAATAATGCATACAATGTCAAAATACAGTGTTTTGGTTTTGGAAAAAGGCACAATATATTGTGCCTTTTGTGTGTCATACATTTTGTGTCATACATAATGACATATTGGCGCACATTGATTCATATACTGTTATAGTAGGCTGATTGCGCTAATTTGCTTCTATCACTAATGAAAGTGGTGGACTTATTTTATCAAGCCCAGCTTTTCCTCATATCTGGCTCAATTTTAGATAGTTTTAGACATAAGTCAGATTCGATGTTTAGTTTATTCCTGTGTTTGTTTTTCATATAACGAAGGGGAAAAAAGCACATTCACAGAGATATGTTGTGCTAAACACAAGCAGACTTTTACGATATCAGATTGTACTCTGATATCCTCGCCAGTGAAAATTCTATTATAATCATCCTCTTGAATGGGGATTTCACTAATCCATAATTAGGAGAGCTGAATAAGTTCACTTCTTTCCTCTCTCGTGAGATACAGTGGCACAGTGTCTCAAATGAGAAACGAATTTCTTATCCAAAGCTTAGTTATCCGATTTAACGTAGGCTCGGTACAACTGGATTAATAATTTGCATACGTTTAAATGCGACAATAATATCGCGCAGTAGGCTAAAACTTGCAAGGTCTCTTCATACATTTATGTATATACTACTTCAATACGTATGCACAATGCTTTACCTGAAATCCGCACTGCATATGAACACAGTTTTTGTTTGATTTCATATCACCATTTTAAATAACCTTACTCTGCTAAAAACCGATTCCCATGAAATAGTAGGAAACTATAAAACGTACAAGAGAAGAAATATATTTCAATTGACAGAATGAATTAATTTATGAATTATGTTTGAAACAAAACTTATATTTCAACACCTCCTAGAAGCTGTTCTAGTACAAAGAGAACAATGGGTTATAAATTACACTTGGAATTTCATTTTGTTTTAACTCCTCCTACTTCCAAGCATCCAGACTTTACCTTCAGATAATTCAATTTATAAAGCATGTTTAAAAACAGTTCTTCCGCTAATTAAAAATACTTCATTCCTTAATTTTAAGATTGGGTCTTTACTAAAAAATTCAATTTTTTCCAATATAAATCTAATTATCAGTGGCAGCTCGTGACTGGCTTTAAATGGGACACTAAATGCATGGATGCCAAATTTATACTTTTCTTACCACTATTATTAAAAAGAAATAGTTTTTTAGTCATTGGCAGAAGTTCTGCCATTAAAAAACCAAAATATTGCTTTTAAAAAATAATGCTATGAAAATAATAAATGTTCCAGGCATGCATTTAGTGTCCCAAAAAAAGACAGTCACCAGCCGCTACTGCTAATAATTATGTTTTTAATTCTGGAAAACTAATTGTATCATAAGCGGTGTGTGTGAATTTCAGCAAGTCTGCTATTACAAACATTTCTCGTAACAACAAAAAAACAAAAACAGAAAAAGAGTTTACAGATCATAAATAGCATTCGAAATTTTTCGAAATATGATCAGAAGGATTTTGGATTTTTTTCCATGCATAATAAAAAAGGATTCCAAAAGTAACCGATAGAGGGCGCTCACACGTCATACTGAGTAGAGATCCTACATTAGAGACAGATTGTACATTGACGAAATGTCCGCCATATAAGTTCCAAAGCAGGTGGAACGCATTAGAAAGCAATGTATTTTCACCACCGTCTAACACTTTTTATTGTAATAAAATCATAGAAAATTCTTTTTATATGCCTTCAGAGAGTCATGAAAATACATTGCGTTCCACCTGCTTTGGAACTTACATAGCGGACATTTCGTCAATGTCCATTTTCTCTCTAATATAGGATCTCTAATACTGAGGCGTTTTATGCAAATAAGGCAAACACAAACAGACAATGAAACAAATCACAATAACATGACACTGTGCATTTATTTTAAGGTAAAAGATGCTCAACATGACCACCACCACCAGGTATTATACAAATGAGGCGCGTCAATACGCATGTTACAGCTGAGTGTAGCATGTCGGCATCGATGCCACTGACGTTCCGTCGAATGGCATCTTTCAGTTCCACCAAAGTGGCTGGGGAGCTCCGGCGTACACGAGACTTTAAGTATCCCCACAACCAAAAATCTGCCGGGGTCAAGTCTAGAGATCGTGCGGGCCACTCAAACTTACAACTCGACGTATCCCTCGGTCTTCAGTGAAAGTGTCCAACCGGAACGTCTTGACTTCACGTGCAAAGTGGGGCAAGGCGACATCCTGCATGAAGGTGACGACAGGTAGCACATGTCTTTTCTGCAATGCAGGCACAACGTGGTCACGCAAAAGCGTAACATACCGTTCTGCAGTGACTGTACAGGTTTTCCAGCCGGATTCAGGACAAGGCTCTTCAAAAAAGAAAGGACCCAGAATGAATGACGCGGTGAAACCGCACCAAACAGTCACATGAGGAGCATGCAGTGGCTTGGTCAGGTACTCACGAGGGTTTGACATCGCCCAGATACGACTGTTTTGCGTATTGACGTCACCATGCAATGAAAAGTGTGCTTCATCCATCCACATGACGTTCAGCAACCATTCTGAGTCACGCTCCATTTGTGCCAGCGCCCATGTAGCAAACTTTAGTCTTTTATCTGTATCTGCCGGTAATATCTGGTGAAGTGCCTGTACCTTGTACGGATACAGATCCAAGATTCCGTGCAGAATACGTCGAATCGACGATTTCGGAATCCGCGTTATTCTCCCAGATTCACGAGCACTGCTACTCCCCGTTGATGGCTGCCAATTCTTCCATGACAATTTTTACAACATGGACGCGATCCGCGCTCGAAGGTGGTCTGCCATTACGTAGAAGACGATCCTCCAAACTCCCGTTTCCTCAAAACGCCCCCTTTTGCAATGCAATAGTTGTGGATTCACCATTCTTGTAGAAAAGTTTAACCACCAGCGCTCGATCTGGTAACGATAGCATGCTGCCGAGATCGAATGAAGAATCCATTTCCTGCCAGGTGTTTTATTGCAAGCCTGATTTGCATAAAACTCCTCAGTAAGATGTGTGAACGCCCTCTATCGGTTACTTTTGGAATCATTTTTTATTATACATGGAAAAAAAAATTAAAAATCCTTCTGATCAAACTCGCATAAACCGAAAATTTCTTCTTTTATTATGAATTTTTAAAGTTTGCACGAATTTATCGCACTTCGAAAAAAAATATTCTTAAATTAATTTTCGAAAACATATGATATGTAACCCATAACATTAAAAAAAAAAAAAAAAAATCTGAAATCGAATTCTAGACTTTGCAAGTATGTGAATGTTACAGCTCATTTTGACAAATAGTTCTAGAGTTATGCTTAAAAAACTACCCGCATTGCAATCTGTTTTCTTATAATTACAAGTGATTAAACCGTTAAGAGTTCCAGACTTTAACCTTCATAATCCTAACCTACTTGACAGAATGTCTTAAAGTTTGGTATCCTAAAGGTAAAATTTGCGGAAAAGGCCAAATATGTTGTCAAAATTAGGTGTTCGTATTGAAAAGTTTTTGTTACAATTTCAGTATGAAGGCGATTGCCTAAGTTTTATTATTATTTTTGTAACATAAATAAAAAAAGGAAAAAGAAAAAAAAAAGACAATTTTCAGTCGAATGGCTATTTTTATTTTCGTCTATGACAATTTGCAGATTAAAATGCATGGGGTGTTAGTTCCTTTCTTTAGCCGACTGTACACAGTACTGTAATGCGCTTTATATTTTACTGTATTGTACTCTACATTATATTGTCTGGAAGTGAAGAGAAAAAAGGATAGAGGAAACAATTAATCGTATTTTCATCATTCCTTATGGTGAAATTTGATTTAATTCTTGAACAATTATTTGGAACGGATTGTGATCGTAACTGTGACACCACTGTAATTTATATTGACAATAGTATCATAAAATTATATCATATTGTTTTATTTATATTGAAAATACAATATTAGAACTTTTTCAATGTGATGTTATAGAGCTTACTGTAGGCACATTTTGCATTAAAACACATATTTCCATATTTTGTTTCGAAATTTAATTATGCAAAAACAGTAGTCATGTTCCAACAATCTTCTTAAGGCTGCTCGTCAGTAAACTTCCCGATTCCCCGCGCTAATGTTATTCCTAAGGGCGTAGGATGCATTCGTATTTTAAAAATATCTCCTCAGGAAATTGATATTTTTAACTTCTGTTTTCTGTGTACTGTTCTTAAAGAATGTCTCTTTTTTTCTTAGTTATCAAAATATTTCTAAACTAAGTGCTTAATTTATATTTTTATGTGTTAAAATCTTAGCGAAACTGAATACGATTTTAACATTTCATATAAAATTAAGTATATATTTTAGAAAAAAAATTGACAACTAAGAAAAAAAGATACATTCTTTAAAAACAATACAAAGAAAACAGAAGTTAAAAATTTTAATTTTCCGAGGAGATATTTTTAAAATACGAATGCATCCTACGCCCATAGGAATAACATTAGCGAGGGGAATCGAGAAGTTTACTGACGAGCAGCCTTAACAGCTAGCGTTCTTTTGTACAGAGCACTAGTTAGTACATCTATGATTAAAACAACATGAACGCCACCTAGAGTTAATATAGCAAAATAACACTTATGAGGATATTCCACATAAAAATATACTACATTATTTAGGATATTAAGTGAAAAAAAATATATGTTAAATTTTTTTAATTGAAAAAGCGGTACCTTTTTTTTTACGAATATAACATTTTAGTCTGTCTAAAATATTTTGTTATCTCATGTGGGGATTTCACTAACAGGCAAAAAGAAAAAAAAATTGCCGGCTCACATTACATACCAGCACGCACGCGCGCGCACACACGTACACACACACACACACTGACATGTATATATTCACATTCACACACACTTAAAAAAATTTGAAGAAATTATTCAATAAACATTTTTATTTAATAAATATTTTTATTTATTTCAATAAATAAATATTTTTTTTTGTTATTATTTCAACTATATTCTTAGAAGAAAATAAAATAAATTGTTATACTCTCAACCCCCTTCACTAACAGTTAAAATATTTTTATTTTATCGTTCCATGTGTAGTGTAACCAACCATAGAGCCACATAGTTATCAAAACTTATTATGTAACTACCATGTGGTAATCTGTGTTTCGGCAGCTCACATAGGTTGACATAATTGCCGCAACCTTGAATATTAAACGTTCCCGTCAATGAAAGTGTCTTATTCTATTTCAAGCGATATTCAAAATTCTTCTTTAAATAGCTCGGAAGTGGCAGATAATATTTAAATCATTATTCAAAAATAAAAAAAATATATATATTTATATACATCCTTTTTAAAACATTTTCTGCAGCTTCTTTTTATATTTTACCGTTTAATCCGTGCTCCGCTGGTCTGTGACCAGTGTTTGTATTCAGTGCAACATATACCAAACAGTAAAACCGTCTCAATTAACCCTCTAAAAATAGATCTTTTTTTCTCATCGTTTAAATCTATCTGAAATTTGTCAGATATTTGCTGCTTTAAATGTCATCAAGGACATTTTGATTTAGTAAGTTATTTACCATAAAAAATAACGTCCATCCTCTTAATAAAGATTTATTAGTTCTAGATAATGTATTTAACTATGTACTGTGGCTATACATATTATAATGTTAAACATTATTTCCTGTTACGTTTGTTGCATCTTTATTAGGCTTCTATATTATATATGCTCGTATATTTCTAACTATAGCGCCAAATACATGGTTAAAGTTAAAATTGTTATTCAGAATGTATGACGTTTAAGGAAATTTATCATTTACTAATAAATCACTGTCACACTTACAGTATTTACTAGCATAATTTTCAGATATCTCTAATCACAACAGTTAATATCTGATTAAAGAATAATGTTAATATTCTGATCGATGAAATGTAAAAAAAAGTCATTATTTACAAATAAATCACTTTCACTTTACCGTGCTTAGCAGCCTTCTGTGTTTAAAGTAAATTTTCGGAAAAGAAAAAGTCTCACAAAATTTTCACATCAACAAGAAGCAATTTAGATTGACGAACTTGATTCAGTGGATTCAGTTTTAAAATTAAAGATCACTCACAATTATTTTCTGCTTGGATGCATAATATGTAAAAGTAGTTTTTCATTTGTAGACAAACTTTCGCATTTTGTTTTTCTTTCGAATTTATAATATCATTTATTATACATTTAAATATTAAAATATGACTTATACATGTATTTTTGAATTCGTGAGTAAGCATAATTATCTTACGAAACAGCACAAACGCTGACTTCCATTCATTGCTAATTCTAAAGCATCGATTTTAAAGTAAACAAAATTGTCAGAGAGTACACAATAACTTCTACTTTCACACGAGAAAAAAAAACTATATCATAATTTTTTTTTCATCAAAATTGCCCTAAAAATGTGTGAAGAGACAGTATATTTTATCATGCAAAAAACAAGGTTAAAAAAAATGTTTGCCATTTAAATTAAACATTTTTCTCAATCTTATTTATTTTTTTTCTTTAATAGTTGGAAAAATGGAGTAAAATTTATTATTTTATCCGACATTCTTTAAAACTGAAAACTTTTTCACAACATGGGTACCTTAGAAAAAACTGTATTTCATCTTTTTTTTTTCTGAACTATGGAAGCAATCAAAATCAGACAATCAACTATTTCCCCGATTTTTAAAACTTTCTAATAAATCTGACTAGGGAAGGTCCCCAACAGCCAGATCGGGATTTTGTCGAGAGTGGTGTCGTTGGAAAGCTCTTACCGTGGGGGTCAAGGAAATGCATACAACTACCCGTCCAAATGCTACTGGTGAAGAGTTATAAGCCGATGTATTTCTGTCATTTATTGATTTCTCCAGGTTGCTAGCTGTGCAGGAAAGACACACTGTGTGGTAGAAAAGACTGCTTACAGTACAGTTCTGTAACCTGTTGTTGCCAGTGTGAAGCTGGTGAATCCATGTTCCCCTTAGTAAGAAACAGAAGATTGTGACCACATCTTCACAACCATGTATAACTAATGACTGGAGTATGACTTGGAGTATGCTTTAAATAACATCAGGAACTAACTCTTCGCTTGATCCTACGGGGTGAAAAGAGGGTTTGGGCAGGGCCTATGGGAACAGATCCCTAGGCGCTTAACCATTGAGAATTTTAGCAGCACCTATGGCTCGCGTTGCAGGCGCGCTGGTTCAGGGGAGGTGGCACGCACCCCTGTGACATGCGAAATCGAGCCCAGTTCTGAAGATGTCGTCGGCGAGTCTTCAGGCTATAATGCTATTGCCGACAAAGCGAAGATTGCAAAACTCCTTAGTTTGCAACTGCTAGAATATTTTGGGGAATCCGCGGAAAAAGAGCTAACGACTGAAGAGAAGGCCATTAGTCAGTGACTATTCCAGACAGTGAAGGGGGTGATCGAAAACGAATTTTTCCGGTCGCTCGATATTTTGTATGAGGCATTGATATTTGGCATGGACGAAAATGAACTGACAAGTAATATGGAAATAAATACATATCCCACTTTCGAATATGAAGAACCTACGAAAAAAAAGGGGACAGGAAGTGAAGGAGTATTCGTAGAAATAACGGCGAAAGCAGTAGAAACGTATAAGAAGGCAAAGAAAAATAAACTAAAGGCTGTGCAACATATATGTAGGCAGCTAAAAGAGCACAAGATGATTCAACGGTGGGCACAATACGTAGGGAAAGGTGGGAACATGCAGAGCAAAATCAAATTAATTTCCAAACACGTGTGGTCGCAATTTTATCATCATCGCAGACAGTTAAAAGCCACCGTTCATGACAGGGACCTCAAAATGTGGGCCATTGACAAATCATTGGAGCTTGGAATTCCTGGATTCACAGCAAGCTCATATTTCATCAAGAATTTCAAACAGGCACCTAAAATAACAAGTCGAAAGGTGACACAAATCGTAACAAAAAGAGATTTGTTTCCGGAAGTGTCTTTGCAACCTGTGATCGACGAATTCCGGGAAAACGTGAAAAAACTTATGAGCAGCGAAAGTGTCCACTGTCCAACGTCCTGATAAACGGGCTTCGAATACGAGATTGTATCTAACAGAACTCACGATATGAAGGGATCTAAAGACGTGGGAGCATCAATAATCAGTAAAAACAAAACGACTCATTCCTAAGCCGTGCAAATGTGTATTAACGCCGCTGGAAAATTTATAGGATCTTTACTACTTCTAACACAGGAATGTCAGGGGGAATTTGGTTCCAAAGTTATGGAAAATGTGCAACGAATATCTGCCTCAAATTTGCTCATTACATGCTCCAAGTCAGAAAAGAGCACAAAACAAATAACTGCGGCATACTTCGATAAACTAAAATAATCGATTGGTGATCAGAAAACAAGCATGGTACTAGATAGTTGGAGTATCCAAATGGATCTGCGTTTATGCATTCAGAAATTTGGATTCAATGGGGAAGCTGTTTTTCTCCCACCGGGCACGACAAAGTTTCTTCAGCCGTTAGACGTCTATTTTTTTCAACAATACAAGAACTTAATAAAGAGAAAAGTGGAATATTCAAAAACTCATCAGAGTGTTTGTGGAGATGTCAACAGAACCACTAGAGAAAGCATAATAAAATTGCTGAAGTTGGCTTATAGCCAATTCTCCTCGCCCACCTTCGATGACATGCGTCGGTATGCCTTTCAAAAGATTTTAAATAGAGACACGGATCCCGTCTTTCGATCAGTAAAACAGGCATACTTTAACTTAACTAATAACACCTGTGACAACTGCAAAACACCCCCTTTCATTGTGTGTACTTGGTGTTGGAAACACTCGTGCTTCAGCCATTTCTATTCAGAAATGCACTATCATCCGTGAAGTTACTTTTTCCACCAAGCATAAACTGTCTTCTCTGCAGTCTTTGTAATCCGTCAACTCTCTTTTCTACCCCACAGAGTTTCTTTCCTGCATACCTAGCGACCTGGAGAAATCAATAAATGACAGAAATACATCGGCCTATAACTCTTCACCAGTTGCATTCGGACGGGTAGTTGTGTACATTTCCTTGATCTCAATGGTAAGAGCTTTCCAACGACACCACTCTCGACAAAATCCCGATCTGGCAGTTGGGGACCTTCCCTAGTTAGAAGCGTTTATAAGTTTGGTTTGTCTGTCTGGTTGCGCTCTAACTTAATAAATATACTTTGAAAGACATTAAATTTATATATGTTTCTGAGATTTAACATCCCCCACAGAAAAGGGTGGGATGTACGTTTGGAGTGACATACAAAAGAATTCTACAACATAAACAGTAATTGTAACAGTCATTCCATAAACAGTAATTGTTTAAAATCCATTTTAATGACGTTGCGATACCTCAAATTTAACAAAATTCATATACGTTTACTCTCTCAGATGTGCTATCACAATACGTTCTCTATAGAAAATAATGTGAGCACACTGCAAAAAAATGTTGTTTTAACGGTATAATATACGGTATATAACTTGTACTGGCACCCTAGCTGCCAGTATTAAACCGTAAAAGTGACAGTAATAAACGGTAAAATAAGCATTAATACGCTGAGAGAGCGCTGAGATACGCGGTGCATAGAATGATAAAATGACCTTCATCAGTGCAAATAGCGATGGATTTTTGTTCCAATATATGGAATGGAAGTGGATTCAACGTGTAGGTTTCTTGACCAATAGTATTACAGGAAGATTCAGGGAACAGCCAATAGGAACAGTAGCGGATTCAACGGATAGGTTTCTTGACCAATATAATTACAGGAGATTACAGGGAACAGCCAATAGTGAAATTGTATAGAGAATGGAACTGGTAATTTGAAATAATACTAGTAAGAATTAAGAAAAAGAGGTTTTTAGCCACACACAGGGTGGCTTATTCTTTCAATCTCTATCATTTTTCATGTTTATGAAAAGTCAGAGCAATCCATCGTTGCCACAGATTAATCTCGAAAATGAAACATTTGAAGTTACTTAAAAAATTAATAACTCGAAAAGTATTTGTCACAAAATTGTTTTACAAACTGCGTTAGAATGTTAAAAAATTGTATTTTTCTTGATATAAATTTCAAATCTAATGATTATGTCGTTTTTCAAATATTAGATTTCAAATATTACAAAACTTCACAATGGAGTGCCGTAGCGAAACTTTTACGCGTAAAAAGATAATGATAAAGGCATTGTGGCTCGACGTGTATCGTGTATACTGGCCATAGCATGGGTAACGAATTATAGTAAACTTATTATTCTGTTAAAATATAAAAGTGAATTATGTATATACATTTTTAAAAAATAAAGAAAAACATTTTATCACAAACATCAACAAAAAATTTTCTTCTATTTATCCCCTTATTCCAAAGATATCGTTTTATCGTCTGCTGCCGTAGCAACATGAATTAAATTTCATTTAAAAAAATTGCTCAGTGGTAGAAGAATATTTTTCTAAATCGAATGGTTATTGAACAACTCAACACTTTAACAGGGAAATTTTTATTTGTTATTTAGATATTTAAAAATTGTTTGTTGTCATTGCGTTTTTATTCTGAGTTACAGCTAGTTTATTTATTTTTTAAATAAAAACCGTGTGTGGCAATCTATATTCGGCCTTATAGCAGAATTTGCCCCTCTTGTTTATATAATATTTTCAGCAGTCTGAAAATAGAGGAATAGTGAAGTCACAATTGACAATATCTTAATGATTTTTAAAGATTTGGAATGCTTCAAGAAAATTAAGTTCAAGTACAGAAGTAGGTCTTGAGATAATTTTAGCTGAGTTAGTCATATAATAAAGTTATTTTTGAATATATTGTTTGGGTTCTTTAATTCGAAATTTTAAACCTCATTTCGTTTGTCCAATATAGGAAAGACCGCACTGACAATCAATGCTATAGATACCCCATGAATTAGATAATTCAATAGGATCTTTCAGATTGGAGAGAGTAAGTTAATCAATGCTATAGATAACCCATGAATTAGATAATTCAATAGAATATTAAAGTATCTAATTCATGAGGTATCTATAGCATTAATTGTCAGTGCAGTATTTTTTATATATTAGACAAACGAAGCGTGGTTTAAAATTTCGAATTAAAGAGCGCAGACAATATATTCAAAAACAAGAAACCAACAAATATGCCATTGCGCCAAGTATCATCTTAATTGTTATTACAAAAATAGTAACTAACCAGTTAATAATTTAAATTCCGAAAGAACGAAATCGGTTCCGAAAATAAAAATGTTCACATAAAAAATATTGAAATGCAAACGAGATATTTTAAAATAACTGTTGTTCCATTGGATTAAAATTAGCGAACTAATGTTTTCGCGTGAATGAAGTAAGCCCCTAAAGTATACATCTATAGGAAGTACCACCACCTGTCAAAAGGAGATCTATGCTTGGAAGCCTTACACATGTGTCGGTTGTCTTTACTTTTCACAGTTTAAGCTGGGAGAAGGCGCGCATATACAGGGTATGAATGGTTTTTACTTTGTCACTAATAAATACAAATAATAATCGTCACCTTATTCAGTCGTAGACAATTTTTGCAAATTCTGCAGAAAAAGTAAGTGAAAGATTACTTTTAGAAAAATACTGGTGACAATTGTAAAAACCGTTCGCATCCTGGGTACGTCATACCAGGCGCGACTACTCCCGAGTTAACTTGTAATTTTCAGATTAACTACAGATACTAATGAAATTGTGTTTCGTTTAGAGCCCTGGTACTATCCATAAAGTCTTCTGAATAGGTAAATTTTAATTATAGTCCTGTGCATAAAGTTTAGTACAGAAACAGTATCCTATGAGTTAATTGAACCTTTTTTTCATCCTTCGATAAGTGGTTTCATGCGACAATATTTGTCACAGCAGTTAAGGGTTAAAATAATGTATTAGAATAACATAGAAGAACGTTTTGTGAGGGTCACGGCATGCTAATTTTATTTTGTAATTTCATGTTAAATTCTAAGAAATGCACTATACTTTATTTTTATATTTGCTAGTCTGTAACTTCACTGGTTAAATTAATATATTAAAATGCTTAAGACGAATGCTTTGTGATGGCCAAAGCGTACCACTTTAAAGAGATTTTCTCTGTCATTGGGGCTGCGGCCCACGTTACTTCCAGTTAATATGTGTTTATGAATTCTGATATGAAATCAAGCATCACATTCTGTGCTTGTTAGAAATAAAAATCAGAAAAGTCAATATCATGAAGTCAAATGAAATAGAAAATATACTTCATTTTAACTATTAAAAGTTTAAAAACAAAATCAAAAGTAAATTACTATAGTTTTGAGTTTGAATGGAATAAATTTAAAAACTCTAATCTTTATGGAGTCTCTTTAGTCAACTCAACTCGAGTTTACTTTTCATTTCTATCCGCCAATAGCAACAGAACTTGTTCCCTCTGCGACAAAGAAAAAGATGGCGTCTTTCCCCAGTGACATTGATTAAAGCGTTCATTAGAAGTAACAGATGCAAACACACTAAGCAAAACAGTTATCTCTATCTTTAACATGAACGTCAATGACGCTATTTCAGATTAAGATAAATGACTTGATATCAACAGAACATCGAGAAAACTGATTTTAAGAGTGTCTTCTGTTTTGATTGTATTTATTTGAGAGATTTTGATAAAGAGATGCAGATAAAAAGTAGAAGCACTCAAAGAGTATTTAGATCTTGGCTTTCTGATGTGATGTGAATATGAACTTTTTATGTTGCCATGTGCATAGAAGCTATTTTAAGAGGTATGTACGTTTATGTAGAACAAGAATCTCTTTTACGTTATAGATTTTAAGAGAAGATGTAGGGGGGGGGAGGGGGGGGTGATGCGAAAAGTGTAAATCTCTATTCACTTATGATATATGAAATGAGACATCATAGTTCGAGGCAGCGCACATATCTTTTTTTTTTTTCACATGTATACGTAATATTGACACCTTATGCATTATATTTACACGAATGATTCCAGCATTGTTTAACCTCCTGTAGCTCAAAGTGAGTATCTATATGTAAACGAAATGAGTACACAGTGAGTATCTACAGTGGTCAAAATAAGTATTCGATATGCAACATTGGAAACAAGTTTCCAATGCTTCTGATTAAATAAAAAAAAAAGAGAGAAAAACCTCTAGATTCCAGTTGATGTGCAATAGCTAACAATAGCTGCTTTTTAATTCAATCAATATTATCTTAATAAATTTAAGAAATAACGGAAAATAGCAATTAATTCATTAACACCAATAATTACGAGATCAAAAAGTTATTCCACAGTGGTAATATTGTTGAAAATTCCTGGCTCTTTGCCAAAAATCCGACTTTCAAGTTTTGAAAATGACAAACATGTAATTTGACAAGATTAATTTGTGTTTGTTTAATGCATTTTGTTTAAGAATTTGTGAAAAATGGGTCGAAAAAGCAAAGAGACACTAACTGAACTCAAAAATATTATAATTCAACATTTTCTTCAAGGAAAAACAGAAAAATGCTATTACTGAAACTGTGCAAAAGCCTACAACAACTATCTACCATGTAATTAAAAAGAATAAATCCGATGAAACAGTGAAAAATAAGCCTGGAAGTGGTCGCCCTAAGAAACTAACTGAGACTGATGAAAGACTGATGAGACTGATGAGACTGATGATTGTGCGAGAAGTTAAAAAATATCCTCAAGTCAATGCGCCCAAGTTAGCAAAATATGCATCAGCCGACATGAACATTAATGTTACTCTTCAAACAATCCGAAACACTTTGAAAAAATACAATTTTCATAAGATCTGCCCAGAAGAAGCCATATAATCTCCAAGAAAAACAGGTTGGCTAATCAAGCGCATGTTAATCAGCCTGTAAATTTCTAGATGGATGTTATATTTGCAAACGACTCGACGTTCAATCTTTTTGGATGTAATAATAAAATTTTAGCGTTATACAAAGCAAAACACAGAACTCGAGGAAAGGAATATGATGCCCACGGTAAAGCACGGTGGTGGGAGGAGTGCTGCTATCAGGATGTATGGGAGCTTCAAGTAGCTTCAGGAGCTTCTGTATCAGTCGCAAATTTAGTTGTAATACAAGGTACCATGACCCAGTACTCATACATTTATAGCCTCAAAGAAAATTTGCAACAAAGTTAAATTGGGTCTTTACGCAAACTTATAAGTTTTACTACGATAATGATTCTAAACATACTGCGCTGGATATACGACTTTGGTTGCATACAACTGTCCAAATGTCATTAATACTCCGGCTCAGTCTCCAGATTTAAATCCCATAGAACACCTGTGGGGGTCATTTGGAAAATACATTACGCGAACGTTATTTTTCTTCTAAAATGGAGATTAAGGAAATGTTGATAGAATAATGGCGAAAAAATGACAAAAATGTTACCTTTCAGTTAGTCAAACCGATGTCAAATCTTTTAAAAGATATGATTCGCTACCGAGAAAATGCTTCAAGGCACTATCATTTAATGTAAATTATTTACATGTCGAATACTTTTTTTGTTTTGTCATTACGAATGTTACTAAATTAAATGCTATTTTTTGTTATTGTTAAAACTTTTTAACAAATCACTGATTGCAATAAAAAGTAGATGTCGTATAATCTAAATTTTGACTGCTAGAATGTATTTGTTTTTGTTTATTTCAATAACGATATAAGACAAAACACTGAAAACCACATGCATATCGAATACTTATTTTGATTACTGTAAATGTAAAACGAAAGGGAAAATCAAAAATCAAACAAATATTTATAAGTTGCATTTTAAAATTTAAAATTCCTTTTCGAACAATCGATTCCATATACGATTCAGCATAATATGGAAAATTTAATTAAAAAATAAATTAATAATAAAATTCTAATTGAATCAATGTTATAGAATTATTTGGTTTAGGTTCAGAGATAATAAACTTCAAAAATTGTTCCTTTTGTTAATCACTCACTGACAGACTTCCTTCTGATAGTCTCGTAACTCAAAAGATAATAACAATTTTAAGGTGAAAATTTACTAGTAGAATTAAAAATATCATTATTACACAGCATAAAAAATAACGTTAATTTATCTTGATAGATTGAAACAGTGGCGTATCCAGGATTTAATTTCGGGGGGGGGGAGGGGGCTGACTTAAATTTTGATAATGTTCTGAGTCTTATGAAATATGTTGAACTGTGGTATAAACAGAAATCATGTTTAATAATAAGGCCGTAGGCAGAGAGAAAACAAAGGGGGGTATGGGGCCGAACTTGAGCACCCCCCCCCCCCCGCAAAAATAAGTTGAAAAGTGATAATGGATTGTTTCATATACTTTCATTTAAAAGAAAGTCATTGTAGCTTATAAACTATAAAGTTGTCTTCTTCTACCCTAAATTCTGGCTACGATTCTTGCTTGACAATAAATTAATTTTGCTTGGGACAATCTCACACAATTTTTTTTTTCACAATTTGTTTTTTATTTTAGGATCAATTCCCTATTACTGCCAAGGCACGTGGGGCACTTTCCCAGAACCTACATATTTAAGCGGCCCAAAAATTTCAGGTGTTAAAAATCAATTTTATTGTAAACAATCTTAATAGAATAAGAAATTAAAATTTCTAGATTCATTACAAAATTTATGTAAGCTAAAATTCTCAGCGATATCATAAGTATATTTATAATTTTTCTTCTCATTTGAAGATTTAAGTTTCTCATAGTGCGCCCAATTTATTTCAACTTCTTCATATGTGTTTTAAACTTGTTTAAAAATGTTTTTCATTTAAATGGGTGCATTACATAATTATATTCATACACTTTTTATTGAAAGTATTTGTAAAAATGTGATAATCTACGATTAGGGCCAAAAATATTTTCTGTTGCCATGGTCCAAAATTCTGATGATCGGGGTCTGTTCAGGATAAACAAACTTTCTTTGCAAAATCTCTTTTTTTAATACCAACAAAAATTTAATTCAAAATCTTAGGGGTAGCAAGCATTCCTTCTTGATCTCCTCCTTCCCCTTCGTATACATGCTCCTGGGATTTTGATCAAACGTATGGCTATTAACCTTCAAGAAATATATGTTAAAAAAAACTCATCAAATTTGTGAAGGAAGGGACAAGTTAAGAATTAATTGGAAACTAAACATCAGATTTCCCTTTTTCTAAAAAGAGTTAAAGTTCTTGAATTATGGCTAACAATATTACTGGATTAAAAAAAAAAAAAAAAAAGATACGTAAAATTGTAAGAAAAATTATTTTTAACCTGTGAATTTATTTAATGCTTCTTTTGTTAATTATTCCAAATGGAACAAACAAATCAACAGGAGTTTAATGTCACTGCGCACTAATATACCTCCTTAGTCTTGGCATCATCTGTGGAAAAGAGAGTTAAATATTCTTTAAATTAATTAAACTCTTCTAGATCTTGCCAATTGAGCATAATATACATATTCAATTATCCACTAAAACATGTATGGAACTGTTTTTCAGTCATTTGAAAATAGATTTTGTGGTCTCAAGTAATTTTGATCGCAGGACTGGGAGGCATATGGGGCTAACGAGAAAACAAATTCGTTGCGTGCCAGAAATAAAACAAATTTATCTCAAAAAGAAAGAAACAAAGTCAGCTTTTTTTTTATTTCACTACGATCACTTCGGAAGGAGAATGGAGCTGTTACCCCATAACCCCCACCCCTTGTGTACTAATATGGGAATAAAGAAAATAGAGTGGGTTGTTTATTACATGACAGAAAAAATAATTCTAATTTTATCTCAAACGTAAAGAGAAAAATCAGCACTTTTTTCATTCCATTTTAGGAAGTTGGGGGGGGGGGGTCTGTGCCCCATCAGACCCTTCCCCTTCTTTGGATATGCTGTGGTGTTACTCTGTACTAATATGGGTGTAAAGAAAAGAAAGTGGATAGTATGTTGTATAACAAAAGAAAAAAAAATTCAAATTTATTTTAAAGAAAAAAAAAAACAGCATTATTTTCATGAGATGTTCGACTATTTCGGGAAGAGGGGGCCCTCTGTAACCCAATCAGCCCCTTCCCCTTTTTAGATACGCTCTGATGTCAATGTGAACTAATATGGGGCTAAAAAGGAAGAAAGTGGGTAGTCTGTTGTATAACCAAAAAAAATTTACAAATTCATCTCAAAGAAGAAGAAAAAAGCACTTTTTTCATGAGATTTTCGAATATTTCGAGAGGGGGGGGGGGGCTGTAACCCCATCAGCCACCTTTTCCTTTTTAGGTATGCTCTGATCGCAATGTGACTAATATGTGACTAAAAAAAAAGACTGGATAGTCTGTTCTCTGACAAAAAAAAAAATACAAATTTATCTGAAAGAAGAAAAAACAGCATTATTTTCACGAGATGTTCAACTATTTCGGGAAGGGGGGCTGAAACACAAACAGCCCCCTTCCCCTTTTTAGGTATGCTCTGATGTCAATGTGGACTAATATGGAATTAAAAAGATGAGAGTGGATAGTCTGTAGTATAAAAATTACAAATTTATCTCAAAGAAGAAAAAAAACAGCACTATTTTCATTAGATGTTCGACTACTTCAGGCAGAGGGAGGCTGTAACCTGCTGGCCAACTTCTGCTTTTTAGGTATGCTCTGATGTCAATATGGACTAATATGGGTTTAAAAAGAAGAGAGTGGGCTGTCTATTGTATGACAAAATATATATATATGTACAATTTTATCTCAAACAAGGAAAAAACAGCACTTTTTTCATTCGACTATTTCGGGAAGGGGGGGGGGCTGTAAACTCATCAGCCCCCTTCCTCTTTTTAGATATGCTCTGATGTCAATGTGAACTAATATGGGGCTAAAAGGAAGAGAGTGGGTAGTCTGTTGTATAACAAAAAAAAAAAAAAAAAAAAAAATGCAAATTTATCTGAAAAAAGAAGAAAACAGCACTTTTTTCATGAAATTTTCGACTATTTCGGGGGGGGGGGAGGGTGATGTAATTCCATTAGCCCCCTTACCCTGTTTATGCTGTGATGTCAATGCGGACTAATATGAACTAACGAGAATGGCTAATCCGCTGTATCAGAGAAAAAAAAATAGAAATTTATCTAAAAAAGAAAGAAAAAAGCACTTTTTTCATTTCATTCTTGACAATTTCGGGGGGGGGGGGCTGCAGCCCCATCAGCCCACCCCCTGGATACGCCACTGGATTGAAATGTGTGTAAAAACGGGCGAAGTTCTCCCTGGAATATTCCTTTAATAAAAAATATTTAAAATGTAGGTTCCTTATATATACAGTTAGGTTCCTTACCTGAATAGAACTCACGTTCTAGTATTTAGAAAGTATGAAAATAAAAGTGTTATAAACAATTACTAAGATTCTAACTTTTATACTTTTAATTTTTTATACTTTACTCTTTAATCTCTGCTTATTTTTTTGGAATATTCCTTGAAAATTCATCTAACACCTCTTCTTTCTGCCTCTTCTTTCTGCCTTATCACTCTTTTAAATTGATATTTTTTCATTTCATTTTCTTTAAAACATGTTAAAATAGTGGCTGTGCCGACGAAATAAATTTTTTTGCTGCTATGTAATGAAATCTCTAAAAAATTCAGCCCGGAAACGAAAAATTGAATCAAAATAAATACCGAATACTTGGGGGGTTGACGAACAAAAGCTACGTAGGTGTGACGAACAAAAGCTGCGGTTAAAATGTTAATTAAAACTTGCCAAGTAAAAACTTGTAACATTTTCCATATTTATTAATGCTTGACTCTACGTTCAATATAATACAAGAAAGGAACTTAACGCTTTTTTTTATTATTTCTTTCTTTCTTTTCTTTCTTTTTTTTTTACATGAACGTTTTTAAATGGTATATATTTTTATTACAATTTTTTCATCAAATGTGCAGTGTACAATTATTAGCTGGGTTGGAATTATTGAAAATTCATAAGAATCGTGCACTTTGTGCGAAGTCTTTTAAATTTAGTGTAGTATTAGATAAGGTCTTAAGGTTTTAGGAAACCATCGCAAACAACTTGTGCGCGCCCTCTAGTGACCTGTTTGTTAGAAATCCAATATGGCTGCGATCTGCATTGGTATTTTTTAATAGATGGGCTTCTATTAGACCCAAAATCTTGAAATATATGAATAATAAAGGAATAATATAATAATAATATAGAATATAATCTTTACAATAATATAATAATATATAAATAATTGAGTAATATAATACCATAACAGCAGTATAATATATAATAGTGCTTTTTTCTGGTTTATAGGTTCTGAACAGTCAGTCGGAACAGCGACTTCAGAAATACTACAGTGTATTTCTTTATATCAACATAAACATAAACATGAATTTAGGAAAAAACAGAAAAACGCCAAATTGGACTTTGCGTTGTTTGTGCCAGCAAGATATCCGAAAAGTCTTACGATGTCCATATAAGAAAGAGTGTTATGACAAAACATATGATGTACTAGAAGCAGATTTGAAAAAACTGTTGATAATGAGATGCCTGTGCCTCTTGACGTGATTATGGGGTGTTTAGATGATGGTTCTGAGATTGCGAACACAATGAAGACAAATAAGGCAACATATCATAATGGATGCCGGGCGCTTTTTCGCTCTTGTATGCTGCAACGACAACTTAAGAAGAGAGAAATGGATTCGGCTACAACAGTGAATCCCAAAAAAACGCTATTGAATCATAAAGCAGCCCTCGATGCTAAAAAACCCCCAGTGTGTCTACTGTGAGAAGTACGAAGGGCAAGGTGATGAACAAATATATCGTGTCAGTAGTGCTAACTGCGGCAAAAATTTGTTCGAATGGTTGCTGCAATCTCAGAATTGGTAGTGCATGCAAGATTGAATACTACAAGCAATGCTGAAGATGTCCATGCTGCGGATATTCATTATCACGCATCGTTCTATACCAAGCTTAAAACTGAAGCCCATGCTGCCAGGGACGCATCAGAAAGCACTTTCCATCAGCAAACTTATGATCCATTAATCAGGTATCTTCTACCGCCGAACAGACAAAATTTCTTAAACAACTAAAAGCCCTTCTTAATGTAGTACAAGATGGAGCAATTGTAAATCCGTTTAAAGAGACAGGTATGGAACTCGTCACATTGGATACTGGTGAGGTCATGGATTCTGTTGTTGCTACGTGCCTGAAGGAAGCCAAGGAGACGGGCGAAACCATGTATAAGGACTCTGTGAGGGACAGAATTCAAAGTGCTATGAAACACCTCTCAGACACAATTCCAAGGGCAACCATATACACATTCAGCAACCGGCCGCCTGCAAATCTGAAGAAAGGACCCAGTATGTTGGGAACAGCGAAGGCAAATGCAGCGCTCATCACGAAGCTATTTCTAAATTTTTAAGTACGACCATAACCTGACATAGATGACTTCTTCAGACACGAGAACCACCTTGACCCGCTTTCATTATCTAATGAGGGAAAATTACTGTCAGGGACGAAATCTGCTCTTCTTGAGTGCCTTCTTGGTATGCCTGACCCAGGACGCTCTCAATCATTCAAGGAGGTATCAGTGCTTTTACTCGATATGCCGGCAGTTGTTCATATTATAAAACCACTGAGTGCCACACTTTTCGGGGAATATATAAATATGCCATTCATAGAAAGAAAAACGACGCCCAACATCACAAGAGTAGATGCAGTCTTGGACACATATCACGATGGTAGTCTCAAATCACAAGCCCGGGACAAACGAGGTGACATTTCAGGGCGTCGAACTAGTGTGACTGAGAAAACACCTGTAACAAAGTGTTCAGCATGCAAAAAGTTCAGCATGGCAGAAATTTTTTATCAAACTCCAACAATAAACAAGATTTATTTAACTTAATCAGCGAGAAACTGGCTGAACTTACCACTGGTGCTCGCTATGAACTATTCACCACAAGGGATAATCAGGTGCTGAGCAACAGAACGAGTGACATATCAAACATGTCTCCAAGCCTGCAAGAAGAAGCAGACACCAGAATGATGTTGCACTTGGAACACGTAGCTGATCAAGGACATGCAAAGCGTACCTCATCACAGTGGACACAGACGTGGTTGTTCTGGCCATATATCACTTCAAACGGTTGAATATGTCAGAGTTATGCATAGGCTTTGTATCTGGAAAGACATTTAAAGAGATTCCAATCCATCCCATCTGTCAACAGCTTGGACCTGAACGCTCCAAAGCCCTTCTATTTTTTCATGCATTTACGGGATGTGATGTAACATCATCGATGCTTGGAATAGGTAAAAAAAAAATCGAATTAATACATTGAATTAATAAATACATTGCTTCTTTACCTTGAATTTTACTGTCTAGTCAGATACGTTATAACCTATATTTACCTGAGAATGAATACGTATTCTAGAACCTATAAAAAGTGGTATTACTTAAGGGTTTGTGTCTAATAGAAGCCCATCTATTAACAATACCAATACAGATGCCTGCCATATTGGAGTTCTAGCAAACAGGCCACCAGAGGGCGCGCACAAGTTGTTTGCGATGGACACAGACGTGGTTGTTCTGGCCATATATCACTTCAAACGGTTGAACATGTCAGAGTTCTGGATAGGCTTTGGATCTGGAAAGACATTTAAAGAGATTCCAATCCATCACATCTGTCAACAGCTTGAACCTGAACGCTCCGAAGCCCTTCTCTTTTTTCATGCATTTACGGGATGTGATGTAACATCATCGATGTTTGGAATAGGTAAAAAGAATCGAATTAATACATAGAATTAATAAAAATATTGCTTCTTTACCTTGCATTTTACTGTGTAGTCAGATACGTTATAACCTTGAAATTGATTTCGAAACATAAATTAGACCTGAGTAATGGATTCCTCGTATTCTAGAACCTATAAAAAGTGGTATTACTTAAGGTTTTGTGTCTAATAGAAGCCCATCTATTAACAATACCACTACAGATAGCGGCCATATTGGATTTCTAGCAAAGAGGCCACCAGAGGGCGCGCACAAGTTGTTTGCGATGGTTTCCTAAAATCTTAAGACCATACCTAAGACTATACCAAATTTCAAAGACTTGGCACAAAGTGCACGATTCTCATAAATTCCCCCCACGCTATATGTTGTTGTGTATAAAATTAGAGAAGTCTTATTATACAGGGTGATTTTTTTTAAAGTTGTGAAAGTAAATCCCTATAACAGAAGAACCATTGATCCAAATGACCTGAAATTTCACCAGTATGCTCCCAAAGCAACGGAAATTTTTTTGGCGTAGTTAAAAAAAACTTAAAATCGCTCCGACAGATGGCGCTGTGGGTTAACATCAACTTGGTTTCCTTCCTCTACCGGGTTTTAGGCTCAGTGAAGCAGTCTGTTCAAATTTCAAAACCATCTTCTGTAAGTCTTCTGTCGTCATTGGACATTTTCTTAAATTCTGCACTGTCATTATTCTGATAATACAGTTTAACTAACAACGCACGGTCCGTCAATGAAACAGTCATTGAGAGGATATCCGTAGAATAATGAACACGAGGTGTGCATGCTTTACGTTTTTATCGCCACTGTACGTGTGTTGTGCAGAAGCTAGTCTCCCGACTTTGCTGCATATACAGCGCCATCTGTCGGTGGGATTTTAAAATTTTTTTTAACCACGTCTAAAAAATACCCATTGCTTTGGCATCACTCTAGTGAAATTTCAGGTCATTTGGATCACTGGTTCTTTGGATATAGGGTTTTACTTTCACAACTTTAAAAAAAATCCCCCTGTACATATGAACGCTTTTTTTTCTGGGAGTATGCGTGCCCCTAAACAGTTTAGGAATCTAAGAAGAAAAAAACAACAAATTGATAAATGAATAAATAAAATTTTGGTAAATTTCAACAAATGTTAATAAAGTTTTGATTAACTTTGCTATTTTTAAAATACACTATGGGCAGAACGTCACTCCAAACACCAAATTGATGATTTTTTTTTGTGTCATCCTGAGCCTCTCTCTAAACATTTTTTTAGAAAAAATGTCCTTTAACATATGAACATGAGAATTTTATATTTATGCATTTTTAAGCATAATTATAAAAATATGAAACCATTTTTTAATGACATTTAAATGTAAAAAAATTTCTTGAATGTTTTAATTTTCCTGGGTTAAAAATAGAATAGCTATCATCTGTAAGAAAATAAATAAATTTTAAAATATATCAGAAAACGACCCAAACTCGGTTTTAAGATATCTGGGTGCAGTAATGTTCGAAATTGGAAAAAGCCTCTTTATGACTTAAAACGGGTTAAAAAAAAGTGTCCATTTCGGATTTATTGTAGAATCCAAATTGGGGTTCATAGTTTACAAAAATGGGTAAAATGTAACCCATTTTTGGTATACGCAGAGCTTCCAATTTCGGTTCTTTAAAAATCTCTTGATGGCAATGATTCCAATTTGGTTCATCTTAAATAGATACCTTTTTTAGCCATTTTAGGCCATAAACCAACTTTTTCAGTTTTGGAATTATTGCTGTTCCCAAATTTCTTACAGCCCAATTTGGGTAACTTTCAAGATCATATTATACAAGATTTTCTCCCTAAACACTTTAAAAATTCCTTTAATGCATTTAGAAATGCAGTTAAACTATTTTTTTCTACGACAGTATTTTTTTTTTTTTTTTTTTTTTGTGAATGGAATATTAATTTATCTTTTATAAATACATAAACAATATTTGTGATTGTGATAATATTCTATAAAATATTAATTTAAAGAGCCAGTGACAGGTTTCACGGGCCCCTGGGCAGAGCAAAAATATGGGCCTCCTACAAGAAAAAGTACGGAAATCCGCCCTTTATACGAATCCCCGTATAATCGAATCAGCCATTATTTTTTTTTAATTATTAAGAACATAACGTCGTTTATTCCAATCAGCACCACCCCCTCCATATGAATCAGATACTGATTTATAAACGAGGTTAATTTAAAAGGTGGTTATTAAACTTTGATCGTATCTTGCCACAAAAAAATTTAATCAAGGGTATTCTGAAATTTTACATTTTCCCGCTTGATAATCCCAATGTCTCTGACACATTTGCAAAAAAAATAAAAAAAATAAAAAATTCATTTCAATCAGTTGTTAAAGAATTAAGAAACGTGTTAAAACACTAATTTCGACTGTGTTCGCATAATTTTTTTCGAAAATTTACCATTTAGAGGTAAATTTTACATCTTTATAATTTCTAAAATTCTTGACCGAACGGCTTTAGTTTGGTTTCCAAAGTTAAAATTTGCTCTAGATTGAAAATATGAAGTAAAATCGTGTTTTAGTATTGGAAATTTAAAATTCTTTTACTATTTCAATATTGAGACGGTTCCTTCAAACTTATTTTCTAATATAATTTTAAGGAAGACTTATTTTCCAGTTCAATATCTATTTTGATTTTTTTTCGATAAAAATGTTTTCGGGGACAGGAATTTTTTTTTCCCCAACTGATTGTACATATGACACATATTGCTTAAACATATTATAAATAATAAATATAACATACACGTCATAGGATATAACTTAAACCTTAAAAGTGTTTTACAAACAATATGAAAATTTCTTCTATAATGTAACATATTTTTCTGCATTTTACCTTGCTATTCTTGACTGGCTTTTGGGGTAATAGTTTTTAAAATTTATTCACACACACTAAAGTTAATTCTTTCATGCATTAATTGTATTTAAGTAGATAGAAAAAAAGTTTTTGCATTTAAACGAATTATTAAGAACAGATAATGTTGAATTAAAAAAATCTTATAATTATTATTAAATTATAAAATGACCCGGATTATAATATTTACAAACACCAAAACATTTTTCTAAAAGTTATCAAGTAGTGTTTTATGATCATTTAAACTTTGGACACCTTACAAAAAAGCTTAAAGTAAAATAATCGTTTTTGATCATATGTTTTGTTTAGCAGAAAATCTCTCAGAAAATTCTTAGTGATACAGAACAGAAAAAAAAATGATAAAGTTTGATTTTCCAATGAAATATTTGAAACTGAAATGCCCCCCCCCCCCTATTTATTTTTTTTCAAGCATTATTAAATTTAATATGAAGTTTATAAATTATACGAAATAAAAATAACATAAACATACTTCGTTAGGGGAGAGTGATCGCTTTTTAATTCAACCTCATATACGAGGTTGCCATGCATGACAGGGTTAACCCCTTTTCAACTAAGTTTTCTTATATATAAGGTATGTATAATTATGTATAAGGTTATCAGAATCCTTGATTATTGATACCAGTAAATTTAAATAGAAAATTTTGCCGTATTCAGTTGTAAATTTTCTGTAATTAAATTGGACAAAAATTTCTTTTCTGAGTTATTGGTGATAAAAGACTAAAAATTCTTTAACCCGGGAGCAATCACACCGGGTATGACATACCCAGGATGTGTACAGTTTTTACAATTCTCACCACTATTTTTTTAGAAGTAATCTTCAACTTACTTTATCGCAGAATTTGTAACAATTGTCTCCGACTAAAAATGGTGACGATTATCATTTGCATTTATTGGTGACAAAGTAAAAACCATTCATACCCTGAGTGTGCGCGATTTCTCCGGGGTTAAATGATGCTTGTCGCGAAGGGGTTAATAGCCTAAAATATCTGTTATGTTCATATTGATGATAAATACTATATCATTATTTATAAAATATACATTTACATTAAGTAAAAGTACTTTAAAAAAATGTTTTATATCAAAATGTCCATATTAATAAAAAAATGTTTTTGTCCGTGTGTCTGTTTGTTTGTTTGTTGGCCACGACTAGGGAAATTTATCGTAAACAGAGGTCGGCACATTTGGATAAGGATATATACAAAGACAGATCGGAATGTACCATTGCTCAGATTTTTCATATGTTGATAATTAGTTTACTAATTTGTCATTCCTTGAACAAATTCCTGAAACAAAATCTTTTTTGCATAAGCCTCTTGTTATGCATGAGATTTTTATCAGAGATTTACTCAATCCAAGCAACAAAATGCAAAAGTTATACACGTAATTGTGAAAATTAATGATTTTATTGAAAGATTCTTTGTTATGGTTGGAAATATGCAGCTTTAACTATAATTATGATTGTAATCTTTACAAAATTTAGTAATTTATTGTTTGTTTAGCAGTTGTACGGTTAACTTTTTCACAAGTGAGTTAAACAGACCGGAACCTTCATTTAAAGTGAAATCCGACCCACTACACACATCTATGACTGATTAGGGTTTAAACCAAGCATCTCTTGTGCAGTAGCCAGCGCCCCAACTGCTTAGACACGCAAGTGGGCCTGGCCTAATTCTGGGAGAAATACTTTAAATGACGTAACATTTTATCAAATGAAATCAATAGGTGTCTTTATTTTTCATTCTAAGAAGTTTTAAGTATTGTGTTTTAAAATTTAGACTCTGAATCAAACACACACACACACAAAAAAAAAAAAAGCTGCAAGCTTGCACGTTTTTCTGCAAACTTTAATTGAGGTGACCTATTCAATTTATTTTTAGGGAGAGGGTTCAGGCTTCTGATCCACCTATGTTCCTTGGACATATCGGGCACTTATCTGCATTCTCACATTAAAATAGGCTTTCACAAAATAAATCCACTTTTTGTGCAAGAAATTTATACCTCGGTATTAATATGATTTTTGATAGAAAAAGGAAGAGTAGTCTTGTTCTATATGTAAGGGCCTGGGTTATCATGATTATCGGTTCCAGTTCGGGTTTTCGGAAATCTGATAAATGGTCAGAAAAGACGCGTTGTCAAGTGAGTTAAACGAAAATTGGGAAGCAACTTTAATATCACGCTACAATTTTTATGCAAGCATCAATATTTGATTTTTCATTTGGTACAGGACTAGAGGCAAAAAATTTTGAAGATCATTTTAAATTTTGTGTATAGTGAATTTCGTGTATAATGAAGTTATAAGTGATTTTAATATTTTAAAAGATAATAAAAATATACTATATTATTTCTGTTTTAGTGTTTTTCTTTCTTTTTTTCCTTCCCATAAAAATGGTTTAAGTTTAAGCTCGCTCGCCAGGGCCACAATCAGAAATTGAAGGCCCGGTACAGAGGCGAGATGGGCCCTCTGTCATTTCCTGTATGTACTATATGCATATATACTTAATACAAAATTGGCCCTTTTCAGCCCCCCCCCCCCCCCCCCCGATACAACTGTACTCCTATAGCTCTCAGTGCTTGTCCCTGTCACTGGCATAATGATATTTTAGCCAAAATAATTTTCTGGTATATCTTATATTAATTGGAGACGATTGCGTAGTATACGTTGAATACAGAGGGCCCTGAGCATGTTTATACATTGAGCCTCTAATTTTCAAAATCAAGTCTTGATTACTCTTAGTGCAATATTCCATATGGGATAATTATTTTGTATATACACAAAATCTTTATTATTACTTATATCTTAGGTAATTTTCATTATATGTACTCATAATTTTCGGAAGAATAAAAATTTCACTTTTTTATTATTGTATTATTTTTCTCTTATGCTCCTCTGTATACTTTGTAACAAATATAGTTAATTAAAAAAATAAAGATTAGAAAAATAAAAGGAAAAGAAGTAATGTACACACTGCAAAAAAAAAGGGTTCTTCTACAGTATATTCTACAGTATAATACTGGCACCCCATCTGCCAGTATTATACCGTAAAAATAACAGTAATAAACAGTAAAATAAGCAGTAATACGCTGCCGCGCAGGGCAGCTGGGATGCTAGTATTATACTGTAAAATAAACACATTTTTTTTGCAGTGCAGAATAAGCATAAATGTAACATAAGCAGGGCTTAACAAATGCGGTCGCCAGGTCGCCACTGGCTACCAAGCTTTTTGATCTGGTGACCAAAATGATTTGATCTTTCGGGGTGATTTCTGTAAAAAAATTGAGATAAGAAATGAGCACAAATGGCATTTTTTCTCTACCCCCACTCGTACTCGTGCGCGACAAGCAGTGATCTTCCTCTTCTCTCGTACTTTTAATGGAAGATCTAAAATTAAAAGGTATTTTCTAACTCATGCACAGAAAACACCATTCTTTTCAGCTATAGCGAGTTAGTATATGTCACACGTGATTAAAATGTGGGGGGAGAGAGGATATTTCAATAAAACATTAAGAAATAGTGTCAATCCAGTCTCTGTTGCATGTAAAATTGGATACAATGCTAAAAAATGCTCGAGTTTTCTTTTTTACGTTTCAAATCTGTTTTTTGTGTTTATATAAGTTGTCACCATAATATAAGTGATTATAAGTTTAATAAGTTTCATTAAAAAATACAGTTTATATTATCTTTCTAAATTATGTACTATTTTAAACTATGTAAATAATAAATCTAAACTATACTTGTTATTATTTTTTCTCAATTACTTCATAAAACACTTTTTTTTTTTCCAAATTTAATGACGGGGAAAATGATGGGGGTGGGGGGGGGGGGGGTAAATGTTTTTTTACTGGCGACTAGTAATTTTTTCTGGCTACCAGGTTTTATCAAATTTGTAAAACCCTGAACATAAGTATTATCTACCATCAATTTAGAAAACAAAAAACAAGTTAGGTAATTACTGAAACCTACTGCCTGATAAACGACAATGCTTATTGAGACATGAGGATTTTTATAGGTATGAGCGATGAACATTTTTGGCACAAGGCATAGAGGCATGGCTGCCTGCGATCAGGGAAATTAAACTATAGTCCTCCTTTAAGAAGACAGGAAGTTCCAGACTATTTGTAAGAAGAATAATCAACTATTTAAAAGCTTTTAGTCTTCTCAATGAGGAGTTTCCGATGCCTTTGCTGAAACCTTCTAAACTATACTTTTAGGGAGTAGTAGAGGAATGTATGTTGGCCGTCAGCAGGCGCTGTGTGCGTGGTGGAGGTGGGTACCGGAAGTGAGCCTGGTAGTGGAAGCGGAAGTGATGGAAGATAAGACAGGAAGTGAAAGAAGATAAGACAGGAAGTGAACCGGAAGTGTTGGAAGATAAGAGAGGAAGTGAAGTAGGGGAGGGCTTAATTTTTTTTTAACCGATAAGGGAGTGAGGGGAGGGCTTATTTTTAGGGGGGCTTAATTTTTTTTTTGTGAAAAATAAAGGGTTTTAATCAGATTCTTTCTTGTTAGGGAATTTTTTTTTTTTAATTATGGGCCCACCATAACCACCCGCTATGAAAAACAATTCATAACGCCACAATTTTTTTTTACCTATTCTTTTACACCAGTCATCTGTGAGAGACCTGTAACGAAATAAAAGGGTTTAATTATTATTATGCTTCAGCAAAGTCGAGTGGAGTTGAGGGGTAGGAAGCCTGCTTTAAAAATAACAGAATGCGAACAGAATGTACAATATTTTTTTTTTTTATTGTGGACCCACCATAACCACCCGCTATGAAATCAATTCATAACGCCACAATTTTTTTTTTTTTTAAATCTGTCAATCCTGCTTCATCAGTCATCTGCGAGAGACCTGTAACGAAATAAAATGTTTAATTATTATTATGTTTAAGCGAGAGTTGTGTCATACAAGAAATCAGATGTGTGACGTCTGCTAAAGTTGTAGAGTGTCTATGAGGAAATCCAGCTTCACGGAACCTAGAAAAAAAAAAAAAAAAACAAGCCTTGCTTGATGTATGTGATAGCTAAAGGCCCCCCAACCTATACAAAATTTTAAATAATTTTATATAGGTTGTATTATCTGACTAAGCAGGGGTCGCATGGCCACCACACCACTCATTGTTGCCTTCGATTCGCATACAACAAACAATACTTTTTGTATTTCGCGCTCGTCGATCTAAATGTTCAGAGTTTAACATGAAATTTACTTATAATTCACCTGTAGAAGAATTTTTTCCCTTCTTTAAACATTAACTTAAATGTGAATGAGATTAAAATAGATGTGAGGGCTAAATTTTTAGTAACAGAATGTCAACAGTGCTAGTGGAGTTGAGGGGTAGGAACCCTGCTATAAAAATAATACCTGTAAAAGAAATATATATGTGCTACCTTTCGCGCTCTTCGACCTAACTGTTCAGAGTTTAACATGAAATTTACTTATAATTCACCTGCAAAAGAATTTTTTTTCCCTTCTTTAAACATTAACTTAAATGTGAATGAGATTAAAATAGATGTGAAGGCTAAATTTTTAGAGAGTTAAAATGAAAATCCACTGAGGGTTGTGTTAAATAAAAGGAGATGATCGACTTTGACAGCATTTTTCTAAAAGTTTATTTATCGAAAAATGAATCATACGTTTCGATTATATTTGTTAACTATTATAGTTTAACATTAAAAAGCATATAGACATTCACATCTTTAGCGCTCGTCGACCTAACTGTTCGGAATATTTTTCGAACCCATTATTTTTGACTTTATAAAAGTTTCATATAAAAAATTATTCTTTAAGTATTAACTGAAATGAGATTAAAATAGATGTAATGGCCAAATTTTTAAGGATTTAAAATGAAAATTGTGATAGCCATGTAAATGAAAGTAATGCGATTACTTTGCTTCATAAAAACCTAACACGAAAAAAGCTGGTAGACGTTTACCTTTCGCACTCGTCGACCTAACCGTTCGGAATTTTGTTTAAACTTCTCTCGAGTTCGTCGACATAACCGTTCAGAGTTTTCGTCGAAATCCGTATATAGATTAACTTACAATAGCTAACTTTTTTTAAGGGAAGTTTAAATAACATATTTCCCAAAGTGTCTTACAAACATTTAAGAATTTATACACACATAAGCACCTCGCCTATAGGTGCAAGGTTCTGACTTTAAAGCTACTAGATGTTGAAATTTAAACTTCTTGCGCTCGGCGACCTAACCGTTCAGAGTTTTTTTTTTAAAACCTTGTGTCAATACGTGTTATGAACCCTTAGAAAGACCTACATGGAGGCACTTATCCCTAATATAGATAATCAACCCCCTAAACTAACCAGTTACAACACACACAAGACATAATCATTACATTCAGTTAATAAGTGATTTGACATGCAAAATATTAGATATAAAAACATACAATATGATATATACAAAACAATTTTAAAGATTTTTTTCCCTTTCATATGAACAATTTTTAGCAATAATTTAACTTGAGAGCAGATATTTGTTTAGAGTTATACGATTATAATAAATTTTCATTAGATTTGACATTATACAACCAACATTTAAAAAAAGAGAACGACATCTAGTTTTTTAACGTCACATATTTGAATTATTAACCTATTTTAGTTAAAAGTATGATACTTAAGTGATTTTATTTGAAAAATCAATACAACATTTTAAAAGCAGTCGAAAGATTTTTGCTTTTGAAAAATAACTAACATAATTTTAATTTTTTAAAGCAGTTAGGTAGATGACACTAACTTTAAATAAAATACATATTTTTTATTATTATTAAAGAAATATAAACTACTCACACATTATTATTATGCTGCATTTTAACATAACAACATTCACAGTAATAGACATGCGATTAAGACCATTGGAATTCTACAACTTTTCTGCTGACATGTGGTCACAGAGGAAATCTTTTCATATAGAAGGCAAAATAAGATAATGATAAACATGATTCGTTATGCATATGTTGAAACAGGAAATTATTTAAGACGTGTGATTAAGACCATTTTACATGGTATTACAGAATAAATCTTTTCATAGGATGCAAGATAATATCACATAAGGTATTGATAAACGCGATTCGTTATGCATATTTTAAAACAGGAAATACATCCGTCAGATAACATTACTTTGTTTATATGAAGTGACCAAATACAAATTTTGCTGATTTAATTAATTTTATTTTGAATTTGAAAATAGTATTGACAGAACATTCAAATTTTACTTTTGCACAATATTTAAATAAGGGAAATTGTATACAATATTTAAAAAAAATAATTAGGAATATTAGAAAAGGAGAGTGCTTTAAGGAAAATACGTTACGATTTTAAAACTTTTTTTTTTAATACATTTCTAAGTTTTATAAACTTTATCGAAAAAAAGAAAAGAAACTTTTTGCATGTGACTTTTTTTAACCAATAAAATGCTAGTATTTTGAAACAAGCACCCCCTACATGAGAATGTTATTTTACGAACAAAGTGTTTAATGCTATACAATACTTTGTGATTGATGTAAAAGGTTGTGATTTTCGTCTAAGTATTAAAGTTGATATGGAACGATTCATGCAGTCTTGTGAAGGTGATAAAACCATGTCACCTTTAACAATTAAAAAGGTACCCTATTTGTGCAAGTCATGTAACAAAACATTTCCTCGAAAAGTTAACTTAGTGTTTCACATGAAAAATCATCTAAAGGAAAAGTGTTTTCGCTGTGAGGTGTGTGGTGAAGTTTTTTCGCAAAAGATTCACAAATCGCCCAAACAATTCAAGTGTAGTGATTGCAACGAATTGTTTTCAAGAAAGACAGACTTATTGAAAGATAAGAAAACTCACAACTTAGCAAAACAACATTCATGTACAAAGTGTTGTGAAATATTTAATTGTGAATCTGATTTTTTACAACATTGTGATACATTTCATAAAGCTTTACCTAACATTGCGAAATCACCCTGTTTGAAAGATTTGTTATTTGAACTGATAGTGAAGCTTATAGATTAGTTCGAACTTATAGTGAATTAAAAGACAAAATGATATACGAAATATGTGAAGTGGAATTAACAGATCAAAACGTGCATGTATAGAATGCCTTTTACAAGTTGTTTAACTGATTTTAAGATTTCACTGAACGAGTGACTTATTGGACATTACAAAAATTTTGAAATTAGAATTGTATACATCTTAATATGACAGAATTATTTGATGTGTGTTATTTTAAATGATGAATAAAATAGTTTGATTGCGAAAAAAGTGTTTTCTTTAACCCACACTGTTAAAACTGATGTTGTGTATTTTGAATGACTTAGACAAAATGTTAATTTAAAAAAAGATTTTAACATGAGATAAGAGTTTTATAATAAAAATTGACTCACCTAAAATTTTTTCAAGATAGTCTATCTACGTTTCCAATCTAAACTTGTTATCAGCTTGCTATATGCATGTTTGAGTGACTCATTTTTACCTGTGTCGAACTGTCTGTTGGGAAAATGATTGCCATTTTTAACACGTGTAGACGATTTTTACCCGGAAGCTGTTTGAACTATTAAATTTCAGATATCACCCATTTTTCTACAACATTTAAATATTTTAATGTATTTTCACTTGTATATTGGAAACTTGGGATTATCACCTTTATATCGGAACATGGAAGATAGAAAAAATAATAACTTTACACTGAGACAATATTTTAATCTAACAAAAATAGACTTAACACATTGTTAGAGGTTTTGGAAAAATATATAGTTGGTTGAAAATTTTAGAAAATTTAACATAAAGTAACAAATTTTAGAAAATAAACATTTCGATAAATGAAAAAAATTAAATTTTGGTAAACTTTACACTTAGACAATACTTCAAACTAGGAAAAAATAATAACTTTACACTGAGACAATATTTTAAACTAAGGAAAAATTAGACATAACACATTGTTAGAGTTTTTTTTTTAAACTATCTAGTTGGTTATAAATTTTAGAAAATTAGCAACAAATAAACATTTCATTAGATTGACAAAAGAAAATAATTAAATTTAAGTAAACTTTACACTTAGACAATGTTTCAAACTAAGAAAAATAATAACTTTACACTTATACAATATTTTAAACTAAGGAAAATTAATAACTTACACATTGTTAAAGTTTTTTTTTAAAAACAACACAACACTTTCAAAGCAGTGGAAATTGCATACCTGTAAAAAATTCAACTTAGTGGAATTTAATAGTGAAATTTTTTAACCTCACTTAATTAAAAAATAAAACTTTATAAAATTTTAAGTAAGCAACTGTTAAACATTTTGAATGTCTTAGACAAAGTAGGAATAAATTTGTTGAAATTCTATAAAACATGAAAAATTTCATAACTTTTAAAGGAAATTTTATTTATGATGAAATAAACTCGAGGTATTTATTATATGTTACTTAAACTACAAGAGAATTGATTGAAAATGTGCTACTTTTAATCACTCACAAGATAAGACATGATGTTAGGAATTATAGATAGGTTTTTCTCCCACACATGACGTCACTGATAACATATTTACTGACCAAGTCATAAAATCATAGTTAAGGGTAGGTTTATGAACATGACGTTTCGTTGAGATTTAAGATATTTGAGAAATAAAAACTACAACTTTGATTACTTTTTGAAATTTCCCCCTACATAAGAAAAATAACAGAAAAATAAAATGAAAAGTCGTATTTGAATGGAATCGAATTATTATCCTTTCACTTAACAGTTGAATGCGTCGGCAATTACATCACAAAGATACTGATTGAATATATTGTGTTTCTTTTTTAAGGTTAAATTGATTTAATATTCAAGTTATTTCTTAATGATACACTTAAAAACAATAAACTTAATTAGCATTCAAAAAGCAAACGATCACATTATTGTGTAAAACAATCAAATGTTTTAAAAGTCACGAGTTAAAATTTGAAATGACTTAGAGTTTAATTAGAATTTAGATGTGAACCTTTTAAAATGAAATAATAGTTTTTTTGTATCGCCCTCTATCGGTGGGTAATAGAATTAAGAGATAATTAAAAGTTTTAACTTGAATTCGAACCCACAACCAAAATTATTTTTCGGTTTTATAATTTAGGATAGGTTTAACTGAGCAAGCCATGATATAACAGTATTTATAGACGATTTAAGATATTCGATAAAGGAAATCATCTAAATTTCTAATTTAATTGAAGGGTTTACTGCTTAAAGTACTACAAAATGAGTACAACACGATGCATAGTTTTTTAATTAATTATATTTTTCGAAAGGTTAAATTGAATTATTGATAAACTTAGGATTTATGTTTAAAGTGAATAAACTTGATATGTTAGGTTCACTTAATAACAGAGGGTTGAATAAGTTATTTTTAATAAAAATAAAGTTTACTAAAAGTTTTTAAAGTTAAAAAAAATGTAAGTTACGTTAAAAAAGTTAACAAAAATATAGTTTTAAGAAATTTAAAGTTTACAAAAAGTTTGAAAATCTCTATGTTAATCAAAATTAACTTTTTAATTTTAACTATTGAGAAACTATAATCTGTTTATCCTTGTAACCAACTGGTGCATATCAACTATCTGCACATGTGCAGTAAAAACATACACTAACTTGAGTCCGATTTTAAATTATTTGCTAATTTTTATACAGCTCGATTACTTTTCAGAAACAAAACAGAATGAAATACTTACCAAAAAACCCGTCAACGTCTTATACTTGCTTTCACTTAACTAATCTTTCTACATTAGCTTTGCTAGGGGGCGCTGCAATCGCCGCTAGAGGCGCTACCAGTTTCCGGTTTGTGATGTAGTTTCCGGTTTGCGATAAGAACAAGGTTAAAATAAAACCCACGTGCATTCAGTTGGTGTTGTTTACCTGTACCTTGTTATAAGCCGTTTGCCTTCTCTTGGTCACTCGCTTGTCCAGACTTGTTTATGTGCTGCACGCCTGTTTTGCTGACTCATCTCTTGCTTTAACTGTTTGGACTTGTCTGATGTCAACTATCTCAGGTCTTTTGTCATAGCTTGAATGTATTTTATGTCGATCACTTTAATATAAAAGTTATGTCCCAACTTACTTAAACTTTGATAAAAATATTATTTATTTATAAATTATATCAAATTCTTATTTTTCTAACACATTTACTAAGTCACTTTCGTTCAAAAATATGGTAAAGCCCGATTTTAAATTGAAGTTTAGGATAAATTCCCCAAATTTTGTAACATTTTAGCACTAATAAGAAATATTGTAAACACCCTCTACATAAAAAATAATATTAAATTCCCAAATTTTGTAACATTTTAGCACTAATAATAAATATTGTAAACACCCTGTACATACAAGTTTTGTAAAAATAATATTACTTATAGCTAACTCGTTTAGTCGCATGATAAGAACCTTCAATATCGCTAAAATCAGTGTTAAACGAAAATGCAACCATAGGTTTTACCGTCTAATTACATGTCTTTACATATTATTTTAAAATGTAAAGCATTATATCTGAACGAATGATATAAGAAAAAGTTAGAATAGATCACATATTTTTGTTATTAAAAAAACTTATATGCAAACACACACTTACAAGGTTACAAGACTCGACAAACGATTCACCATGTTTTTTAAACTTAGTAAAATATTTTAAATTTATAAATTTAAATTAAAATACTTTAAAAATTCTTAAATATTCTTATTTAAAAATATTTTATTTTTAATTTAAATTTATAAATTTAAAATATTTTACTAAGTTTAAAAAACATGGTGAATCGTTTGTCGAGTCTTGTAACCTTGTAAGCGTGTGTTTGCATATAAGTTTTTTTAATAACAAAAATATGTGATCTATTCTAACTTTTTCTTATATCATTCGTTCAGATATAATGCTTTACATTTTAAAATAATATGTAAAGACATGTAATTAGACGGTAAAACCTATGGTTGCATTTTCGTTTAACACTGATTTTAGCGATATTGAAGGTTCTTATCATGCGACTAAACGAGTTAGCTATAAGTAATATTATTTTTACAAAACTTGTATGTACAGGGTGTTTACAATATTTATTATTAGTGCTAAAATGTTACAAAATTTGGGAATTTAATATTATTTTTTATGTAGAGGGTGTTTACAATATTTCTTATTAGTGCTAAAATGTTACAAAATTTGGGGAATTTATCCTAAACTTCAATTTAAAATCGGGCTTTACCATATTTTTGAACGAAAGTGACTTAGTAAATGTGTTAGAAAAATAAGAATTTGATATAATTTATAAATAAATAATATTTTTATCAAAGTTTAAGTAAGTTGGGACATAACTTTTATATTAAAGTGATCGACATAAAATACATTCAAGCTATGACAAAAGACCTGAGATAGTTGACATCAGACAAGTCCAAACAGTTAAAGCAAGAGATGAGTCAGCAAAACAGGCGTGCAGCACATAAACAAGTCTGGACAAGCGAGTGACCAAGAGAAGGCAAACGGCTTATAACAAGGTACAGGTAAACAACACCAACTGAATGCACGTGGGTTTTATTTTAACCTTGTTCTTATCGCAAACCGGAAACTACATCACAAACCGGAAACTGGTAGCGCCTCTAGCGGCGATTGCAGCGCCCCCTAGCAAAGCTAATGTAGAAAGATTAGTTAAGTGAAAGCAAGTATAAGACGTTGACGGGTTTTTTGGTAAGTATTTCATTCTGTTTTGTTTCTGAAAAGTAATCGAGCTGTATAAAAATTAGCAAATAATTTAAAATCGGACTCAAGTTAGTGTATGTTTTTACTGCACATGTGCAGATAGTTGATATGCACCAGTTGGTTACAAGGATAAACAGATTATAGTTTCTCAATAGTTAAAATTAAAAAGTTAATTTTGATTAACATAGAGATTTTCAAACTTTTTGTAAACTTTAAATTTCTTAAAACTATATTTTTGTTAACTTTTTTAACGTAACTTACATTTTTTTTAACTTTAAAAACTTTTAGTAAACTTTATTTTTATTAAAAATAACTTATTCAACCCTCTGTTATTAAGTGAACCTAACATATCAAGTTTATTCACTTTAAACATAAATCCTAAGTTTATCAATAATTCAATTTAACCTTTCGAAAAATATAATTAATTAAAAAACTATGCATCGTGTTGTACTCATTTTGTAGTACTTTAAGCAGTAAACCCTTCAATTAAATTAGAAATTTAGATGATTTCCTTTATCGAATATCTTAAATCGTCTATAAATACTGTTATATCATGGCTTGCTCAGTTAAACCTATCCTAAATTATAAAACCGAAAAATAATTTTGGTTGTGGGTTCGAATTCAAGTTAAAACTTTTAATTATCTCTTAATTCTATTACCCACCGATAGAGGGCGATACAAAAAAACTATTATTTCATTTTAAAAGGTTCACATCTAAATTCTAATTAAACTCTAAGTCATTTCAAATTTTAACTCGTGACTTTTAAAACATTTGATTGTTTTACACAATAATGTGATCGTTTGCTTTTTGAATGCTAATTAAGTTTATTGTTTTTAAGTGTATCATTAAGAAATAACTTGAATATTAAATCAATTTAACCTTAAAAAAGAAACACAATATATTCAATCAGTATCTTTGTGATGTAATTGCCGACGCATTCAACTGTTAAGTGAAAGGATAATAATTCGATTCCATTCAAATACGACTTTTCATTTTATTTTTCTGTTATTTTTCTTATGTAGGGGGAAATTTCAAAAAGTAATCAAAGTTGTAGTTTTTATTTCTCAAATATCTTAAATCTCAACGAAACGTCATGTTCATAAACCTACCCTTAACTATGATTTTATGACTTGGTCAGTAAATATGTTATCAGTGACGTCATGTGTGGGAGAAAAACCTATCTATAATTCCTAACATCATGTCTTATCTTGTGAGTGATTAAAAGTAGCACATTTTCAATCAATTCTCTTGTAGTTTAAGTAACATATAATAAATACCTCGAGTTTATTTCATCATAAATAAAATTTCCTTTAAAAGTTATGAAATTTTTCATGTTTTATAGAATTTCAACAAATTTATTCCTACTTTGTCTAAGACATTCAAAATGTTTAACAGTTGCTTACTTAAAATTTTATAAAGTTTTATTTTTTAATTAAGTGAGGTTAAAAAATTTCACTATTAAATTCCACTAAGTTGAATTTTTTACAGGTATGCAATTTCCACTGCTTTGAAAGTGTTGTGTTGTTTTTAAAAAAAAACTTTAACAATGTGTAAGTTATTAATTTTCCTTAGTTTAAAATATTGTATAAGTGTAAAGTTATTATTTTTCTTAGTTTGAAACATTGTCTAAGTGTAAAGTTTACTTAAATTTAATTATTTTCTTTTGTCAATCTAATGAAATGTTTATTTGTTGCTAATTTTCTAAAATTTATAACCAACTAGATAGTTTAAAAAAAAAACTCTAACAATGTGTTATGTCTAATTTTTCCTTAGTTTAAAATATTGTCTCAGTGTAAAGTTATTATTTTTTCCTAGTTTGAAGTATTGTCTAAGTGTAAAGTTTACCAAAATTTAATTTTTTTCATTTATCGAAATGTTTATTTTCTAAAATTTGTTACTTTATGTTAAATTTTCTAAAATTTTCAACCAACTATATATTTTTCCAAAACCTCTAACAATGTGTTAAGTCTATTTTTGTTAGATTAAAATATTGTCTCAGTGTAAAGTTATTATTTTTTCTATCTTCCATGTTCCGATATAAAGGTGATAATCCCAAGTTTCCAATATACAAGTGAAAATACATTAAAATATTTAAATGTTGTAGAAAAATGGGTGATATCTGAAATTTAATAGTTCAAACAGCTTCCGGGTAAAAATCGTCTACACGTGTTAAAAATGGCAATCATTTTCCCAACAGACAGTTCGACACAGGTAAAAATGAGTCACTCAAACATGCATATAGCAAGCTGATAACAAGTTTAGATTGGAAACGTAGATAGACTATCTTGAAAAAATTTTAGGTGAGTCAATTTTTATTATAAAACTCTTATCTCATGTTAAAATCTTTTTTTAAATTAACATTTTGTCTAAGTCATTCAAAATACACAACATCAGTTTTAACAGTGTGGGTTAAAGAAAACACTTTTTTCGCAATCAAACTATTTTATTCATCATTTAAAATAACACACATCAAATAATTCTGTCATATTAAGATGTATACAATTCTAATTTCAAAATTTTTGTAATGTCCAATAAGTCACTCGTTCAGTGAAATCTTAAAATCAGTTAAACAACTTGTAAAAGGCATTCTATACATGCACGTTTTGATCTGTTAATTCCACTTCACATATTTCGTATATCATTTTGTCTTTTAATTCACTATAAGTTCGAACTAATCTATAAGCTTCACTATCAGTTCAAATAACAAATCTTTCAAACAGTGTGATTTCGCAATGTTAGGTAAAGCTTTATGAAATGTATCACAATGTTGTAAAAAATCAGATTCACAATTAAATATTTCACAACACTTTGTACATGAATGTTGTTTTGCTAAGTTGTGAGTTTTCTTATCTTTCAATAAGTCTGTCTTTCTTGAAAACAATTCGTTGCAATCACTACACTTGAATTGTTTGGGCGATTTGTGAATCTTTTGCGAAAAAACTTCACCACACACCTCACAGCGAAAACACTTTTCCTTTAGATGATTTTTCATGTGAAACACTAAGTTAACTTTTCGAGGAAATGTTTTGTTACATGACTTGCACAAATAGGGTACCTTTTTAATTGTTAAAGGTGACATGGTTTTATCACCTTCACAAGACTGCATGAATCGTTCCATATCAACTTTAATACTTAGACGAAAATCACAACCTTTTACATCAATCACAAAGTATTGTATAGCATTAAACACTTTGTTCGTAAAATAACATTCTCATGTAGGGGGTGCTTGTTTCAAAATACTAGCATTTTATTGGTTAAAAAAAGTCACATGCAAAAAGTTTCTTTTCTTTTTTTCGATAAAGTTTATAAAACTTAGAAATGTATTAAAAAAAAAAGTTTTAAAATCGTAACGTATTTTCCTTAAAGCACTCTCCTTTTCTAATATTCCTAATTATTTTTTTTAAATATTGTATACAATTTCCCTTATTTAAATATTGTGCAAAAGTAAAATTTGAATGTTCTGTCAATACTATTTTCAAATTCAAAATAAAATTAATTAAATCAGCAAAATTTGTATTTGGTCACTTCATATAAACAAAGTAATGTTATCTGACGGATGTATTTCCTGTTTTAAAATATGCATAACGAATCGCGTTTATCAATACCTTATGTGATATTATCTTGCATCCTATGAAAAGATTTATTCTGTAATACCATGTAAAATGGTCTTAATCACACGTCTTAAATAATTTCCTGTTTCAACATATGCATAACGAATCATGTTTATCATTATCTTATTTTGCCTTCTATATGAAAAGATTTCCTCTGTGACCACATGTCAGCAGAAAAGTTGTAGAATTCCAATGGTCTTAATCGCATGTCTATTACTGTGAATGTTGTTATGTTAAAATGCAGCATAATAATAATGTGTGAGTAGTTTATATTTCTTTAATAATAATAAAAAATATGTATTTTATTTAAAGTTAGTGTCATCTACCTAACTGCTTTAAAAAATTAAAATTATGTTAGTTATTTTTCAAAAGCAAAAATCTTTCGACTGCTTTTAAAATGTTGTATTGATTTTTCAAATAAAATCACTTAAGTATCATACTTTTAACTAAAATAGGTTAATAATTCAAATATGTGACGTTAAAAAACTAGATGTCGTTCTCTTTTTTTAAATGTTGGTTGTATAATGTCAAATCTAATGAAAATTTATTATAATCGTATAACTCTAAACAAATATCTGCTCTCAAGTTAAATTATTGCTAAAAATTGTTCATATGAAAGGGAAAAAAATCTTTAAAATTGTTTTGTATATATCATATTGTATGTTTTTATATCTAATATTTTGCATGTCAAATCACTTATTAACTGAATGTAACGATTATCTCTTGTGTGTTGTAACTGGTTAGTTTAGGGTTGATTATCTACGTTAGGGATAAGTGCCTCCATGTAGGTCTTTCTAAGGGTTCCTAACTCGTATTGACACAAAGTTAAAAAAAAAATTCCGAACAGTTAGGTCGCCGAGCGCAAGAAGTTTAAATTTCAACATCTAGTAGCTTTAAAGTCAGAACCTTACACCTGTAGGCGAGGTTCTTATGTGTGTATAAATTCTTAAATGTTTGTAAGACACTTTGGGAAATATGTTATTTAAACTTCCCTTAAAAAAGTTAGCTATTGTAAGTTAATCTATATACGGATTTCGACGAAAACTCTGAACGGTTAGGTCGACGAACTCGAGAGAAGTTTAAACAAAATTCCGAACGGTTAGGTCGACGAGTGCGAAAGGTAAACGTCTACCAGCTTTTTTCGTGTTAGGTTTTTATGAAGCAAAGTAATCGCATTACTTTCATTTACATGGCTATCACAATTTTCATTTTAAATCCTTAAAAATTTAGCCATTACATCTATTTTAATCTCATTTCAGTTAATACTTAAAGAATAATTTTTTTATATGAAACTTTTATAAAGTCAAAAATAATGGGTTCGAAGAAAATTCCGAACACGAAAGGTAAATGTCTACATGCTTTTTAATGTTAAACTATAATAGTTAACAAATATAATCGAAACGTATGATTCCTTTTTCGATAAATAAACTTTTAGAAAAATGCTGTCAAAGTCGATCATCTTCTTTTATTTAGCAACTCTTAGTGAATTTTCATTTTAACTCTCTAAAAATTTAGCCCTCGCATCTATTTTAATCTCATTCACATTTAAGTTAATGTTTAAAGAATGAAAAAAAAAAAAATTCTTTTACAGGTGAATTATAAGTAAATCTCATGTTAAACTCTGAACAGTTAGGTCGACGAGCGCGAAAGGTAGCACATAAATATTTCTTTTACAGGTATTATTTTTATAGCAGGGTTCCTACCCCTCAACTCCACTAGCACTGTTGACATTCTGTTACTAAAAATTTAGCCCTCACATCTATTTTAATCTCATTCACATTTAAGTTAATGTTTAAAGAAGGGAAAAAATTCTTCTACAGGTGAATTATAAGTAAATTTCATGTTAAACTCTGAACATTTAGATCGACGAGCGCGAAATACAAAAAGTATTGTTTGTTGTATGCGAATCGAAGGCAACAATGAGTGGTGTGGCGGCCATGCGACCCCTGCTTAGTCAGATAATACAACCTATATAAAATTATTTAAAATTTTGTATGGGTTGGGGGGGCCTTTAGCTATCACATATATCAAGCAAGACTTGTTTTTTTTTTATTTCTAGGTTCCGTGAAGCTGAATTTCCTCATAGACACTCTACATCTTTAGCAGACGTCACACATCTGATTTCCCGTATGACACAACTCTCGCTTAAACATAATAATAATAATAATTAAACCCTTTTATTTCGTTACAGGTCTCTCGCAGATGACTGATGAAGCAGGATTGACAGATTTAAAAAAAAAAAAAATTGTGGCGTTATGAATTGATTTCATAGCGGGTGGTTATGGTGGGTCCACAATAAAAAAAAAAAATATTGTACATTCTGTTCGCATTCTGTTATTTTTAAAGCAGGCTTCCTACCCCTCAACTCCACTCGACTTTGCTGAAGCATAATAATAATTAAACCCTTTTATTTCGTTACAGGTCTCTCACAGATGACTGGTGTAAAAGAATAGGTAAAAAAAATGTGGCGTTATGAATTGTTTTTCATAGCGGGTGGTTATGGTGGGCCCATAATTAAAAAAAAAAAATTCCCTAACAAGAAAGAATCTGATTAAAACCCTTTATTTTTCACAAAAAAAATTAAGCCCCCCTAAAAATAAGCCCTCCCCTCACTCCCTTATCGGTTAAAAAAAAATTAAGCCCTCCCCTACTTCACTTCCTCTCTTATCGTCCAACACTTCCGGTTCACTTCCTGTCTTATCTTCTTTCACTTCCTGTCTTATCTTCCATCACTTCCGCTTCCACTACCAGGCTCACTTCCGGTACCCACCTCCACCACGCACACAGCGCCTGCTGACGGCCAACATACATTCCTCTACTACTTTAGGGAATGTTTTTCAGCTTGTAAAGGAAAAAAGTATGAGCAATTTCAGATTTGGAAGATTGTAAAATTTCTATACTTATTCCATCCGGACAGGGCCTCCTTCGTTCTCGTGTCGCTGTGTTGCCACCCCCCCCCCCCCTCCCTTCTCACCGTCCTTGTTTAAAGAATTCTAAAACTTTATAACAGCATAAAGTTTTTTTTTTTCTTTTTAATGGAAATAATATTTTTTTCACATCTTTAAATAATATATAAAGGTATATTTTGGTATACTAGTATTATAAAGTAGTAAAAATTGTTTTTTGTTTGTTTGTTTGTTTGTAGGGGGTAATCTCTGGAACTACTGAAGCGATTTCAAAAGTGATGGTGGCAAATGGATGGTGACAATCCCTGCTCCAACACAGGCTATATTTTATGTCGGTTCCACTATCCCCGGGGGTGCAGGAGCGAAAAACGTTCTAAAATTTCGATTTTTTTTATACTGAAGGTGCTAGAAACAGGAAATTTAGCATGGTAGTTACTTATAAGATGTAAATCCTTTCTAAGAGCAAATTCTAAAAAAAAATCGAAATTTAAAAGGATGAGATGAGCGAAAAGAGTTCTAAAAACATTCGAAATTACAATTTCTATGGAATCTCTGGAACTACAGAACCGTTTTCGAAAGTGATGGTGGCAAATTGATGGTGACAGTCCCTGCTCCAACATAGGCTATATTTTATGTTGGTGCCACTACTCCCAGGGGAGGGGGGCAGGAGCGAAAAACGTTCTAAAATTTCGATTTTTTTTATACTGAAGGTGCTAGAAACAGGAAATTTAGCATGGTAGTTACTTATAAGATGTAAATCCTTTCTAAGAGCAAATTCTAAAAAAAAATCGAAATTTAAAAGGATGAGATGAGCGAAAAGAGTTCTAAAAACATTCGAAAGTACAATTTCTATGGAATCTCTGGAACTACAGAACCGTTTTCGAAAGTGATGGTGGCAAATTGATGGTGACAGTCCCTGCTCCAACATAGGCTATATTTTATGTCGCTGCCACTACTCCCAGGGGAGGGGGGCAGGAGCGATAAACCTTCTAAAATTTCGATTTTTTGTATTACTGAAGGTGTTAGAAACAGGAAATTTAGCATGGTAGTGACTTATAAGATGTAAATGCTCTCTAAGAGCAAATTCTAAAAAAAATTCGAAATTTAAAAGGATGAGATGAGCGAAAAGCGTTCTAAAAACATTCTAAATTACAATTTCTATGGAATCTCTGGAACTACAGAGCCATTTTCAAAAGTGATGGTGGCAAATTGATGGTAACAGTCCCTGCTGTAACAGAGGCTGTATTTTATGTCGGTGCCACTACCACAGGGAGGTGCAAGAGCGAAAAACGTTCTAAAATTTCGATTATTTTTATGCTGAAGGATCTAGAAACTTGGAATTTGGCATGGTAGTTATTTATAAGATGTAAATGCTCTCTAAGAACAAATTCTAAAAAAATTCGAAATTTTAAAGGATGAGATGAGTGAAAAGCGTTCTAAAACATTCTAAATTATAACTTCTAGGAATCTTTGGAGCTACCGAACCCTTTTCAAAAGTTATGGTAGCAAATTAATAGTGACTGTCCCTGCTGTAACATAGGCTATATTTTAAATCGGTGCCACTACCACAGGGAGGTGCAGGAGCGAAAAACGTACTAAAATTTCGATTTTTTTTTTTATACTGAAGGAACTAGAAACTTGAAATTTGGCATGGTAGTTATTTATAAAATGTAAATGCTCTCTAAGAAGAAATTCTAAAAAAAAAATCGAAATTTAAAAGGGTGAGATGAGCGAAAAGCGGACAAAAAACATTCTAAATTACAATTTCTGATGTGGAATCTCTGGAACTACAGAACCATTTTCAAAAGTGATGGTAAAACAGTCCCTGCTGTAACATAGGCTATATTTTATATCGGTGACACTACCACAGAGGGGGGGGGGGGGGGTGAAACAGCAAAAAACGTTCTAAATTTTCGATTTTTTTTTTTACATTAGTGTGGCTTAATTAGTAATGTCTGATTAGTAATGTCTGAATTATCTGTGGCAGTAAAATTTCCTCTAATGAAAATAGGTCAACGAATACCACTTGGCATTTTTCAAGAATTACGCGAGCAAAGCCGCGGGTTTTGCTAGTATATTATAAACCCTACGAAATTAAAAAATATCTAACTCTGTAAAATGATATGCTAATTTGGGAAATTGTCCTGAGATTGATTTAACAGATTAACATGCAAAGAGAAATCAGTGTCTTTAAAATTCAATACAAGTGAGTTTTTCCAAACTTCAGTAATCAATTAAAATTTTCAGCAATATATGCAAAGCAACTTATAAATAAACAGAAAAAAATTAAATTTTACCTGATTTGAAAGTATTCCACTTTTTTTTTCTTTTGTGTGTATGTGTACGAATATTTGCCATTAATTTGTTAATAATTTCCTAGCACACACAAGAATTAAGAAATTAACCAACTTTGGACATATTTATTATTATTATTATTATTATTATTATTATTTTATAAAGTGTTTGTGAAAATTTTTAAGTAGTTGAAGTTCAAGTAGCTTGGAAAAGATAAATTTTACGAAATAATGATGAAAAGATACACATAGCTCTTAAGTAAATTTCGATTTTGTATAAAGAAATTAAAATACTAACTTGCAAGGAATGACATCATTCACTAAATGTATTGAAATAGTATACTAGATCGGGTAATATTCATTACAATTTTTATGAAATATTTTTTTTTTCTCCAGAAACCAGGACATAGACTAGCCTATAAATTTTAACATAAACACTAAATATTTAACTGTATTTCTATCAGAAATAATATTTATTTTTTATTTTTACTTAGAATATAAATTTAGTAAATTGTTTTCTGATTAAAATATATTTAAAAAAAAAATAATTTTCTTTATAAGTAACCTTCAACGTTTATATTAAAAAACAAAATGTTTAATTTATATGAAACTTAAAACAAATAAATAAAAAGAATACTCTGTCCCTTCCTAAATATTATTTTGCATGCTTTTTCTTTTTAATATAACTTAGCTTTTATAAATTTAAAATATTGTCGTTATGTTTCTCTGGAGATGATACACTTACCGCCGTTAATATTATAATATTCAGCTATAGCAACTTATTTTTCATTATTAAAAAAAATTACTATATTTTATTTCTGAGAACTCAGTTTAAGAGAAGTTCATTAAAAAAATGTCAAAGCAAATAAAAATTATTTAATATTATATTCGATTTATTATGAATGTTTTACATTAAATGTTCACTGAGATTATGAATGCAATAAACCAAATATAATATACTTTAAACGAATCGTTTTAATATTTAGAAGTAAAATTAATACTTTTAATGTTTTTAAAACAAGGAAACATGCATTATGCATTTGTAGTGTGAATATTTATCGTTTCAAATCCTTGCATTTTCAGTTTCAACTGACTTCATTTGACAAACACATATAAATAACAGAAAAAAAATATACATATGACGTGCCATAGATAATTCTATGCATACTTCTATTGAAGAAATCTTTTTTATGAAGATCTCTGCACTTTCACGTCTCCCCCTCCTTGTCAAACAATTGGATCATAAAGCATTAGAACGAACTATTCAAAATTTCAGAGACACAACGTATCTGTTTTGGAATGATGTTTGCTGAATCATCTGAAATGGGTACGATTTTATCAAAATTGGATTTTTCCGATATTTTAAACCTAAATTGGGTATGGGACTAATTTGGAATGGTGCTGTTTTGGATTTTCTTTCTTACAAAGCAGAGGGGAGCAACGAGGAGTATTGTTATATCTTGAAGTATACTCAAGAGCAGAGGGAGATTCTGCTTGCCCTACTTAACCCTTTATCTACCGAATTATGAATCAACAAATTGTTCAATCTCAATAATTATCTTCGTTGATGTCTGAAGGTATATTAGACAAATAAACAATGATTAAACAATGATTAATGATTAATAATTAACAAAAATTAGACAATGTAAATGTATTGTGATCCTATCATTAAATAGAAAGGTTTTTATAGTTGCAAAATTTTCATATAATAATTTTTAAAAAGAGAAGACCTACACTTATGTAAAAGGTTGAGAAAAATACCACTTTATAAAATATTTAGCTTTCACTGTTTTGCCGTGCTTTCTAAATGTGATATAAAAACAAAACCTTATTATCATTATTAGACAGATTAAAGAAATTTTATACAAAGTTTTCTCTGGTGGTACTTAAAAGTACCGTCAGTAGATAAAGGGTTAATTCTATACACACAGATTAATTTAAAACATATACATCGCAAGGAATAACTTCAATAGTTTAAAAGAAAAATGAATTGCGGTTAAATAGCATGTTTTGCAAGGAATTTAAACAACAATGTTATCATATAAGATTACTTGTGATAAGTTTGAGCATTGTATGAACACTGGGGCAACGTATCTTTGTTATAGACTTTTTTTTTTTTTTTCAAGCGCATAAGGTCTTAGGTTTTTAAACATTTTTATGAAGTTATGCATTAATTAAAAATGTAAAAAGGCAAATGCGTTTTTCTTGAGAAAGTAAAATGCGTAGTTAAGTAAAGATATAAAATTTTTATTTAGTTGTTATGATAATTCATTTTAAATATAAGTTAGACATTTTATAGGGAATAAAATTTTTTGTTCAGATAATTATATTAATTAATTTATTATTATTCTTTTTATTATTGTTGTTGTTGGTGTTGTTGTTGATAATATTATTTCGCAATTTAGCACTGATAGATATATTGGGAAAGAACTACGGTGAATACAGTAATGAAATTGATTTTTTTCCCCCATAAAAGTTAAAACGGAATTCGGGCTTAATGTTTGATATCCGTTTTAACATTCGTCCATACTAAATATAACTATTAGTGTTGTATAAAAAATATTGATAAGAGGGATATGAGAGAGAGACTAGTTCAATGATACTTCAGCATTACTTATATCGTGAACCGAAACTCGTAAAGAATGCGGCAAACGTAGTCCATGTTGAATGAATTCATGCGTAGCGGTATTCGTAGAGTTGAGTAATTGCATAATGTTGCATTTCTAATATTTTTTTTTTTTTTTTTTTAGCCATTATTAATATTGCATATTAAGAAATAATTGGCATTATAAGATTTTAAATTCACGGAAAATGTATTTACAGATGTAACTTTCGGCATTTGACTCTCGTGTATTATATTAGACTAAACTCAAAAGAAAAAGGGTTGCTTTTTTTTGTTGTTGTTTTTATAAATATTAATATGGGTATCTACGTAATAAGATTACAGAAATTTTTTCCTAACACAAGCAGAAAACTTGGAAAAATTAGATGATTAAAGAAAAAAAAAGAGAGGGGGAGGGAGGGAGGGAGGGATGCATTAATTATCATGAAATACACTTAAGTGTCTATTACTGAAATTATTGCTTATGCAAAATGCACATAAATAAAACAGATATTTAATCCCATGATTTATTCACTTCTGAAATGCGAAGGGTATGAATAAATAATGGAAATCGGATACCTGCATTTTACTGACCGAACATCAATTTCACGGCGTAGCATTTATCAACCTGTTGCATTAACTGAAGTCACTATACTCTTAGAATACGGGTAAATAATTTAGACACGTTTTTTTTTCGCACATTTATAGACAGATTTTTTTTATAAATGTGAAGAAGAAACAGAATACAGATATATATATATATATATATATTTTTTTTTTTTTTTTTTTTTTTTTTTAGCCATTATTAATATTGCATATTAAGAAATAATTGGCATTATAAGATTTTAAATTCACGGAAAATGTATTTACAGATGTAACTTTCGGCATTTGACTCTCGTGTATTATATTAGACTAAACTCAAAAGAAAAAGGGTTGCTTTTTTTTGTTATTGTTTTTATAAATATTAATATGGGTATCTACGTAATAAGGATTACAGAAATTTTTTATTCACTTCTGAAATGCGAAGGGTATGAATAAATAATGGAAATCGGATACCTGCATTTTACTGACCGAACATCAATTTCACGGCGTAGCATTTATCAACCTGTTGCATTAACTGAAGTCACTATACTCTTAGAATACGGGTAAATAATTTAGACACGTTTTTTTTTCGCACATTTATAGACAGATTTTTTTTTATAAATGTGAAGAAGAAACAGAATACAGATAGATTTTTTTTTTTTTTTTTTTTTTTAGCCATTATTAATATTGCATATTAAGAAATAATTGGCATTATAAGATTTTAAATTCACGGAAAATGTATTTACAGATGTAACTTTCGGCATTTGACTCTCGTGTATTATATTAGACTAAACTCAAAAGAAAAAGGGTTGCTTTTTTTTGTTGTTGTTTTTATAAATATTAATATGGGTATCTACGTAATAAGATTACAGAAATTTTTTCCTAACACAAGCAGAAAACTTGGAAAAATTAGATGATTAAAGAAAAAAAAAAGAGAGGGGGAGGGAGGGAGGGAGGGAGGGATGCATTAATTATCATGAAATACACTTAAGTGTCTATTACTGAAATTATTGCTTATGCAAAATGCACATAAATAAAACAGATATTTATTCACTTCTGAAATGCGAAGGGTATGAATAAATAATGGAAATCGGATACCTGCATTTTACTGACCGAACATCAATTTCACGGCGTAGCATTTATCAACCTGTTGCATTAACTGAAGTCACTATACTCTTAGAATACGGGTAAATAATTTAGACACGTTTTTTTTTTTCGCACATTTATAGACAGATTTTTTTTTTTAAATGTGAAGAAGAAACAGAATACAGATATATTTAAAAGTATTTTCAATAAAAATAAAGTTATTACACAGAATCAGGGCCCGATTAACCTCTGAAACGGGGGGGAGCACAGTATCATTTTAGGGGTCCTCTTTCATTCGGTAAAAGTTTTCTAAAATTTTCATACATGGTAACTCAGCAATGATACAAGCTAAAAGTACTATTAACGAGAGTGACTTAGCGAAATTCATATATTTTATTAAACAACCTTTTTTATGTTCTTTGTATTTACTTTAAATAAAAGTATATTTAAAGTATATATAGTCTGTGGGTGTTCAGTTACCAGGGTGGTTTCTAATCAGCACATCAGGATACCATGATTGGTTAACAGCCTGTTAAAGTCACATAAAGATTTTTCTGTTAGATAAATTTTCTGCAGTTTATGACTAGCTCTATTGCATCAGGCAAACTTGTCTCTCCACAAAAATTAAAATTCCAACGCAAAAAACTAAAAACGGAAATTAGAGGCCCCATTTTACAGTCATTTTGGGGGCCCTCTTAAATTTTAGAGAGGAAACAGGTGCTTCATGTGCCTTTTGGGTAATCAGGCCTTGCACAGAATTTTGTTAGAAAGACAAAGAAAAAGTAATTGAAATTGGTTTGATTGGATGTGAACAAAATATACGCTTCAAAATAACCAACCTATAACATGAATTCTATAACACCAATTAAATTAAATTGTTTAAAATTTCATGAAGCTGGAAAGAGCAAAACACAAGTGAAAATGCACTTCCGGTAATTATCATCTACTGGCAGCAAAGTATCAAAAATTACATACTATATGAGGCTAAAAAAATGCTTTTGTGTAGCCCTGTATATGAGCTTATTATACAAATACCGTATGGGGTACTGAAAGTGGGTTCAAATAAAAAAGTCCTTCCGGCCTGTACCGGGAGGAAAAGGTAGCTTTCCTATATCATCGTTTTAAAATTTTAGCTAATGTTACACGAAAACAGCAAGTTAAAATGCAAAGAAACGGTTACAAAAGATTCGTTAATACTGAATTTGAATAAGAAATTCGCCAAATTATTGAGCAATAGCCAAATTGGCTTAATTTATGAAGACTTATTTTGGTCGCCAAATTTGGCGATGTTTCACCAAATGTCGCCAAGTTTGGCGAGAATTTGGCGCTAACGGATATGAATATATAGTTTTATGCGTATGATTGGGAAAATAATTAGAACAATGCAAGATAATAATTTGCGAGAAGTCGCGTTCACTAAAACTTATAAATTAATTGTTGGATTTTTGTAATGTGCTATCTTGTTTCAAAATGTCTGCCATCCTAGAATTTCAAACTGCTGTATCTCAGCCGTTTTTTAAGTTAGAGGTAAAACAAAAAATACTCCGGAATCCTTGTATCAAGGCCTAACACTTAAGCAAAAAATAAATTTGAATTTTTAACTTTTTTGTATATTTATTTTACTTTTAAATTTTTAAGTAGCCGCCATCTTGAAACAAAATGGCGGACCAAGCTGCCCAACGAACTCGGTCGAGACATTGGTGAGCTTAATACACACAATTAGTTTCATCAAAATTGATTTATAAATACGAGCGTTATCGTATGACATAGCTCAGATATATATATATATATATATATATATATATATATATATAATGTTTCATTTATGGTTATATATATATATATATATATATATATATATATATATATATATATATATATATATGTGTGTGTAGCATTTTGACGAGGTTGAGATATTACGATGAATAATATTCGATGAAAAGATGGCAGTCCTTCAACGATATAGCAAGTTGCAGTCGATATTAGCGAATATGGCGAAGTAGAAGGCAATGAAATGATTCCACCAAAGTTTTCCAATAAATCCAGCCAATCTCCAGACAAATAATTTTATTAGAAGACGAACAACACAGAAACAATTCCCAAAAGTCTAAAACTTATAGCCCTCGGGCTAACGTTGCTTCACTTCATTGAATTAAGATGTTACTGGGCCAGTTGAATATTCTACGGAATTAAAAATACCAGACACATATTTGTTTAGCTTCCGAAAACGTCAAAAATCTCTCGCTCCGACCGGTGCGGGCGAGTTTTGTTCTCTCCGCGGAAACATACACAGAATTACGTCACGAGCGCACAACCCAATGAGTGAGAAGCTAGCTCCAGCCCAACGAATGAGGCTAGAGGGCGAGGCTAAAACAGTAAAGAATCCCTTACTTGGGTGCGGACCAATTTTGAAGTTAAAATCCCAAGCGCGCGAAAAATTCAGAGCAATAATAATAATAATAAAAAGAAAATGGCTTTTAAAAAACATTCGAAATGAGAACGCGTCTCAGAATTTTATAGATTGGGGAACTGATAAAAGCTACGAATGATCTTAAATTTTAGATTAAGATTTGGAATAAAATAATTATTAATATACGGATATTTACTTTTAAAAGGACTTTAAATAGGAATAGATATTATTAAGAATTACGGAAATACTGACTAAGACAGAAGTTAGATTAATTTTAAAATATTAATGCGAATAAAATGGAAGGATACGAAGGAAATAAATTTTTATATAACATATATATATATATATATATATATAATTATAATATCTATGAATTTCAAAAAACATATCAAGTTCTATACTACTTAAATCTCCAAAGAGATAATCAATGATACTGTGTATACAGAATACCACATATCTAATAATTAACATGTGCAAACATAATATTACCATAGCTGATGCTTCAATGGTAATTGGCCAAATTTTACTCATACCAAAATAATATTGAAAAAAGAAATAGAGAGAAAGGGAAAAAAAAAAAAAAAATTATAAATTGGAGTTGCAATTAAGTAAACACAAATGGATTAACAAATTAAATATGAACCATACACAATGGAAAATTGGACCACATGAGAATTAAATATGAATTGGACATGGAAAAACACATGCACATGTACTCATCAGCCTGGATGCACCCACATGTGTTTTAATTAATAATTCAGTGTTTCATAATTCTACTGGCATAATGCTAAGATCAGTAGAATCATCCAGGTACACTGAATTATTACCAGACAACAATTGGAAATATTAAAATTTGGAAATATTTAAATAGGAAATAAAAAACCATTAAGAAAATACAATATATTTCACTCACATCGATTATCCAAAAAACTGTAATTAACACCTCACTAAATTACCACGAGATAACAGTTTTGAAATAATAAATTTGGAAATATGAACGCGTAAAGTGTAGATAAAATATTTTACTCACAATAATTATACAAAATCCTTAAAATGTCACAACGTCTACATAATATTCACATCCACATGGCAATGCATCATACATGTTAACTAAGTCGAGTTGAGAGAAATGATTTGTAAGACAAGTTGAGAGCACACTTTTTTTTAAAACACAACCCCATAAATGACACCCAATCACAAAATGATTCAAAAACACTCAAAATAATTCTGGTTTTAATACACTTATAACAAATTTATATCCGTGAATATATATTACTCCATCCAATTTTAATTCCTGAAAGTAAAATTAATATACAATCAATAGCTCCCTCTATAGTTAAATTAAATATAATATTAACAATATTATCTACAACTACCTGAAAGGTAAAGTGTCGCCATCTATTGGTATTATAATAGTTCATAATTAATATTTAGTTAAATATCCACTTTATTAGTTACATACTATTCATTAGATTTATTTATATAAATAAACTTTAAAAAACAATACTAACTTGTAATTTTACTCAAAATTCAAATAAAATATAATACTACTATATGAATAAATCTACACAGAATTAATTCAACTTGCACAGCATTTCAGATATTCTTAACAAGAATATATTATGTAAAAGAGATATTATTTTAATTCAAATTATTTTTGCTGCCAGCTGTGTTAATCCACTGATATTATAGACATTTATTAAATAATTAATGTTTTATTTTTACTACTACTTAAATATATATTAGACTTGTTTTTAAATAATTAATGTTTAATTTATACTACATTGTAAATATATTTTATATTTATAGATTAATTTAAATATCTAATTAAATAATTCATAAACAATTCAAAATATCTCAAAATTTATAATGTTGATAATTAATAGTATTACTACTGTTTTTCAATCAAATTAATGCAATGCAGTAATTAAAATACTTGTTAATTTTAATTATTCATAGACAAAAATAAAAACTATATATATTTATTTTTATATATATTGCAAATAGATATATATATATGAGTTATAATCACCAATGTTATCATTGTATAATTTAATTTGTTATTGTATAAGTTAATTTATAAATGTATGAAAACTGCACATCAATAATACCTTAAACATAGGTGATCGGCAACGCACAATCACAACTATACAAAGTATAAATAATGTTCAATCAAATATTAAATTTCCTAATATGTTATAATTGTAATTATGTATGTTATATTTGTAATTTTCTACATAAAGTGTATATAATGTTCAAACAAATATTAAATATTAAATTTCCTAATATGTTATAATTGTAATAATGTATGTTATAATTATTATTTTCTATATCTTTTGTTATATGTTATCGCACACTAAAACAATAATTTATTACATACCATGTTTATATTTAAATTATATAATAAATGTTATTTAAATGAGTTGATGATTGAATTTATCATAAAAATAGGATATCCATATATTTTTGCTTGATCTCGAATATATCTAATATTTTTGTTTTTATTTATATCTGAGCATAAGTATTTTATACGATGTAGATAATTGATAATTATATTTTTATAAACAGATTTATGTAAACATGAAGCATAATTGGTAAAAATATTTACATTAAATGGGAAATCAAATCTCTTATCATAAATATCAAAAATTAATTTATAATTATTAGTAATATTAATTTTTAAGTCAAGAAAGTTTATATTATTATTAATTAAATCATTTTCGCTTAATTTAAGCTGAGTAGGATAAAAATTGAGTGGTGATGTGCAATTTTTTTCATTGAAATAAAATATGATAATGTCATCAATATAGCGATAAAATACATAATCATTGTTCGGACTTATATTTCTTTCATAATAATATAAGTAAAGGTCAGAGAGAATACTAGATGCGGTTCCGCCCTGCGGAATTCCCTGGCATTGTTTATAGATAATATTGTCATATATAATGTAATTATTATGCAATGTAAAATTTAGTAAAGTTTTAAAAAAATTTACTGAAATATGTTCTATATATATATATATATATATATATATATATATATATATATATATATATATATAAATCAACATTTGAACGGAGGGTGGTTTTGGGGTCTGGGGGGTCATGATCGGTGAAAATATATCGAAATTTTCCGAAACTGCTTTCCTCCGAACGGCTGCAATAGGTAGTAGCTTTATACTTTTTTGTATTGAAAGCTACCTAATACATAACACGTTGGAGAAAAATAATTTCAAATTCGTAAACATTTTCGAACTCTTTTGTGTAGCTCTGTAATATGACTTAAGGCTGTTTTCAAATCCAAAGAGGCTACTTTCAGACACATTTTTAAATTCATTTTTGTTTCGAAACGCGTGAAATTGACAAGCTTTCTTATTCACAAACTATGTAATCGAAATACGGTTTCCATTTTTTTGGTAAACGCAAAAGATCTTTCAGCGAGAGACGGGAGAAGGGAGAAGGGAGACAGCGAGAGAAGGGAGAAAAACAAGTTGTCCGAATCGCTTATAACTCGATAAATAATTTATTTATCAAAAACTAGAAAAACTCATCTCTATTCCAAGTCGCTTCCATAGCCAGGCCTGCCAATTTTAAGCCTCTGCGTTTAAAAATAAGTCAGAATTGTGTCAGAAAGTTTTGCGTTGTTGAGCAGATCATTATTTGATAACCACTTTAAGTAACTTATTTACACCACATATTATATGCGAACTTAGAGAAGTCTGAAAAAGGATAACATAACTGGAAACGCGCTATAATAGTCATTATAGCTAATAGATGATGAGTCTGAATCACTGACTAGAAATATAAATAAATTTATATTTATAGTCAATGGTCTGAATCCTTTTGTGCGGCTAAGAAAAAGAGAAGAAGGTCGTTATAATGTAATAAAATGCAGAAGGTCGTTTGCACTTTATGGAAACGATTTTCAAATTTAATTTCAACGCATAAATGACATATTCTTTGCAACAATTTGACTTTGTTGGATAGCCTTGACTTTTGGCTATAGCTCTGGCTTGAAATTTCTATGATAATAGAATTTTGTTGATACAGTCATGACAGTTTTCCCAGATACCTCTTGTTAAAACTTTCCAAAGTCTTTTCAATGTTCGTGAATTCATTTAAACAATCCAAATGCAGAAAAAGGTCATTTATGAGGGAGAGGGGCGTCAGGTGATTGTACATGCATTCCTTTAATTGATACACAATTTATTTTCGTTTGAGATTCTTTCTTTGCTAAATATGCGTCAGTTGAGTTATGGAAGAACGGCTGGGAAACTTTGTTCATATGAAGCTCAATTAATGTCTTTTTCATATAAAGCTGGAATTTCTTCTTCAAAAATGGGTTCTAAAATATTTTACTGATATTAAAGAGATATCACCTTAGCATTGTTTCATTTTTTATCTTTAATTTAATTTCATAACAAAATCCAGCAGCAATCATGAATTCTTTTGGAAATTTTTCTTTACATTCACAAACCCATTTCTTTCTTTTTTTTCTATTAATTTATAAAAAATTGCTCTTCTTTTGATGCACTCACTTAAATAAAGCCATGTTTCATCACAGTGTTACGATAAATTTTTACTTATCGCACCACTTACGCGTTTATTAAACCGTGCGTTAAAAAGGGCTAATCCACAACAAATTGGAAGACTGGAAAGTTTTCAAAGATGTGTGTTAGAAAATTGATATGATTGTACTAAGAGAAAAATCGACTATGATGGAAATTTCAATCCAGAGTTATAATCAAAAATCAGGGCTATACAGTAGAGTAAAATTGTTGCAAAGAATATGTCATTTATGCGTAGAAATTAAATTTGAAAATCGTTTCCATAAAGTGCGAACGACCTTCTGTAGATCTTACATGCACGATGTCCTTATAATATTGTGAGAAGATTTTATTGTGCACTTCAATAACGATATGAATTTCATTACGTTAGAAATAGTATGATATCGTAAAAGCACACTTAAAACATTCAGTGCCTATGAACCAGAGTTGAGCAAACACACACGCACAGAAATTATTTCGTATAAAAATTTCATTATAAAATTAATAAAAATTATATTATATTTATTACACTGCAAAAAAAATGCTGATTTTACTTTATATCCCAGCAGTCAGTATTATACCGTTAAATTAACAGTAATAAACAGCAAACTAAGCAGTAATACGCTACTCGCATACGCGGCAGTGTATTACTGCTTTTTTTTATTGTTTATTACTGTTAATTTTACAGTATAGTACTAGCAGCTGAGGTGCCAGAGTTATACCGTAAAATCAACATTTTTTTTTTTTTTTTTTTTTTTTTTTGGCAGTGTATAAAAAGGCTTTTTGGCGTTGATAGCGGGCAATCTAAGAAACTATATTAAATGAAAAAACTCTACTAGGTGATGTTTCAATAATAATAATAATAATAATAAAAAGTTTTCACCTATATTCTTTGGGAAACCCGGTTTGGATCTCCTAGTGTCTATAAAAACATTTCATTCATTACAGATAAAGAAAGCATCATCCATGTGATTCAAAACATGATTTGTTGCTCAGTCATTCTACTTGTCGTTTAATTTTATCACCTTCTCAAAAGTCTTAATGAACAAATATCTTTCAATGAAACCCAATTAAGCAACAATAACGGTCAGCAATAACGCCAGTTTTTCTTTTTTGCTAATCAGATAAAGGAAGCAATCGCTGATCAGTCAGTCATGCGTTTAGTCTCTGAGGAAATGATATTTAGCGTATGACGACGGAAGAGTATTTTTGTGCTCGAGATCAAAACAAAGCATATCCTTTAAAATAGTAAATCAGTGCATCGTTACATTTTAAGTTCGGTGTATTGATAAGAATTTTCGAATTTGCAGAGTGTTTTCAAAAGAATATTTTCCCCCATCTCAACAACGCGCGAACTTTTTGGCGCATTCCCAGAGTGATTTTTATAGATACAAACTTGTAAATTACGCTGCAAAAAAAAAAAAAAAAAAAAAAAAAAAAAAAAAAAAAATTGATTTTACAGTATAATACTGGCATTCCAGCTGCCAGTATGATACCGTAAAATTAACAATAATAAACAGTAAAATAAGCAGTAGTACACTGCCGCGCATGCACGGTAGTATATGAATATATGAAAATTGTATAATATATATGAAAATTGTAACTGAATTTAGTGACTTTTTATCATTTCTTTAAATAATTTTCAAGCATGAATCTATCTCAACAATGAGCATTTATTTGCTACAACAAGTAAAAACTAGAAATTTATTACAATTGGCAATTAATTGTCAGTACAAATTAAAAAGACAAAAGCAGATTTATCAAAAATCAGATTAACCATAAGATACCATAATTTGGCGCTATACTAAAATCTGTCAATGCAAAGACAGATTTTCATTTTCTGTTCAACGTACAATTAATAAATAATTAAATTAAATTGATTAAAAGATATACGTTGCATTAGAATAGGCTCGTAATTGTATTTTTATATTTTATTTTGAATTAAACTTTAAAAACCAACTGTTTATATGACAATTTCACTTGTATTATTTAAACTTAAGAAATATGCCGGAAAAAAGACGACAATAACTGCTTGCCCTGTTTCTTTTGAGGAAAAAAAACAACTTTTATATTAAGCTTTCTGTGAGTAAAAGTTAACGGAAACCGACGCACATGAGAAACTGCCGTCGTATGCACTTTTCCCATTAAAAGGTTCCGATTTTGTAGGGGAAAACACTTTTGGCGTGAAATTAGTGTGCACATTTTTAAAAGAGAAAGCTACACATTTATACCTACATATGTGACGTGAATCGTTATGCGATATTTCAGGTAGGAGGCCTCATCTAATCTTATAACCGATCTGATCTTCATTGTCACGGTAATATGATTTTTTGATAAAATCAGGTGTTCAGCGTAATACATTTTTCTGCTTTTTCTAATGAAATAGACTGTCCAAAGGGCAACGTTTTAGCTGTTAAATGGAACCCAGTTTCTACAAGCAGTTTTATCTCATGTAAAATCACTGATAATTTAAAATTTTCATAAACTGTGCGATTAAAAACAAATCATACTAAAAATTTCAAAATAATCGAAAATTAAAGTTTATATGCAATTAAAGTTTATATAATTAAATGATGAATTAAATAATTATATGTAATTAAAGTTTATATGAATTAACGGATTTATTTTTAACAGAGTATTTAATCCAAATTTTTCCTAAAAATTCTTAAATATTATTTTGGAGCTTTCGTAAACTATCGGAATTCAAAAATTCCCGAATTTAGTCTTTTAACGCTATATTTAATCGACCTCATCTGGTGTAAAATAATATTTCTCCAGACTTATTCTTTATTATGCAAACTACTAGTAAATCTTTAGATTAGGGGGCCTCAAAGTTAACTTTGCAAGCCATTTAAGTTTTCATTTCACTTTAAACAATATCTAACATAGTGAAATCCGCACTGCAATAATGTTACACTGCAAAAAATAATTGTTGATTTTACAGTATAAAACTGGCACCCCAGCTGCCAGTAATACACTACCGCGCATGCGCGGTAGCGTATTACTGCTTGCAAGCAGTTTTTTACAAGCAGTATATGAAAATGATTGTTTTAGGGATATTACATGCATACGGGTCATTCTAAAGAAAACGTTTACTTTCAGAACGTAAAAGTTTCAATAAAATATTCAAATAGCAACAACAGCAAAAAAAGACATATTAATGTAACATAGTTCATCTTTTACATCTATTAAGATTTATAGATGGTCGTACACCCTTTCTCTTTATCTGGCACTTCATTTAATTTGTAAAGATTTAGGATTCCCTTTTAAGATTAGATCTCTTTAAGATTTAGATTTCTCTTAATAATATTGTAAGAGAGGGTACATCTACGGAGGATACAAATACACAATATTTTGTTTCATAATGCCATGCTTATTTAGGGCGGGCGGGATATGAAACTTTAAATAAATATCTCAAAGCTTTTTTTTTTTTTCATGTATATGAATTAAATATTTATATTTATTAAATAGTTTATGCTTAAGTTTTAAATCAAGAACGGGGGACACATAAAGTTCATAAACATTTCTAGTTTATTAAGAATATTTCAAATGAATAACAAATGATAACAACACTGAGAAAAATGTCATTTTCAAAGCTGAGTAAATCGATGTTTTCACACTTTGTTATGAAACTTTTTGTTTCAAATATGACGACCCAATGCTTTCAATTCTGAAATACCAGAAATACTCAGAATATTGAAACATGGACATACTCAAAACTGAGCACATAGAGGTCAGTTCATACCGATTTTTGAAACATGGACATACTCAAAAATGAGCACATAGAAGTAAGTTCATAAATTTTTGAAACATGGACATACTCAAATATGAGCACATGATGTTTTATTTTTGAGTGTGTGCATGTTTTCAGGAATGAGTATATACATGTTTCAAACTTGAGTAATTTTGATTCGAAGCCATTTTGACTCAGATTTGAGTATTTTTTGCTCAGTTTTGAAAGTGTCGTTTTTAGAGTGAAAGGGGAACATTTTTTTCTACGACATTACATCTTTGGTGATTTTGATACATACAAAAGTTTCATTTTTTAAACAGTTATTTAGACGGACATCTTGAAATCTTGGAAGCAGGGTTAACGGTTCCACCAAGCCAAGATATCAGAATAATGAAGCAAAAGGTGCCAAGGACGTTGGGATCGCCACATGATGGCTGATTACTGTTGGACCTTACAGAGAAATTGTCCTGACGAGAAATATTCACATTCTAGAAAATCATACAGGAAACGGTTTTAGTAGTAAATGTTAAATCTATCTTTCTTTTTTGCAATATCGCTCTCTCTCAAAATACGATGTTACAAAATATGTTAAAAAAAAATGTCTACATATTTAATGTTATTTTTTTGTACTTGTTCCATTATCGGATTGTTGGCTTTATTTCAAAAACGAGAGCCAATCCAGAAATTTTTTTATTATTTTCGTATTCAGCAGACCAAAATTACTCAAAATCCGTTGTCCAACCCCATGCCGCAAAATCACTGTTCCCCGGTGTAATGTGCACATTCGCGGCTAGAACTGAAAATAAAAAGGAGTTCATCCTGTCTTTGAATATTTTTATCAGATGGCGGATGCTACTATATTTTGGAAAATATTGAGCAGACTTTTATTGTGAAGGAAGATATAAGAAAGGCTTGTAACAGTAGTTCAAACGTAATTAAAAAAAAAAAAAAAAACATCTCAATAAATTTTAATCTGTACTACTAAAAAAAAGTTTCGCTCTGTGTGTGTGTCGGCGATGGTTAACGATGTCTAACCGCAAGTAGAAGTCTAAAAATTTGGGTGAAGATAGCCCAAGGCAGGTCCTCCTGATGCACCTAAGGCTCAGATTTTTTATTTTTTGATAATTAGCCGAGATACTAAATATAAAGTCATAAAAAACGACCTTTTTTTTTTTTTTTTTTTTTTTTTTTCTTTTCAAAAATCGGCAGGCGCGTGCGTGCATGCCCAGAACCTGATTTTCGAGCGGAAAGAAAAGAAAAATCAAATGATGGGTTGTTTTTGGCTTTTTGTTTTAACCTCCATCGGTGAAACTATTCAGGATACGAGAAACGGAAGACATATTCTTAAATTTCGTACTTTTACGTCTTAAACGCTGCAATCAATTTGAAAAAATATCTTTGTTAACCTTTTGGGAAAAAAAAATCATAAAAGGCCGTTTTCCTCTCTTGACGTTATACCTCTTACGGAAACGCTCCACCAGGACGCAATATTTGAAATACCGGCAAATAAAATAATATTCTCTTAAAGCTGAGACCTTTTCGATGATGCAAGAGGATTTCAAATATACAAATTTTAACCCTTTCAAAAACATTGGCGTCCGCAGGTCACTTTGAGCCTCCCGGAGACGATCTTTTTTCTACGGCAAAAGTAACTAAACGTCCGTATTTCGACACAATATTTTTAGAGCATCTTGGCAGACCAGATTTACATCATCTCCAAAAATTTCGAAACGTTCAAAAGAGTAGAGGTATTTAAAAAATAAAATAAAAACTGAGAAATTTTCGATGAAAACTGCAAAACGCGGACAGTTTCGGCGCGGCTTTGGCTCATGTTTTCACTATACTAAATATTATGCATATATTTTTACGTAATTTTAAAGAGGACTTGGATGTAGTTATATGTATAATCGATTAAACTTTCAGAGATTTCGGACGATAAGAACTTTTTCGTTGTTGTTATGTTAAAGGACCCGATGCAAAAGCAGCAACAACAAAAGCGAGAAGAAAACATATTACTTTTATAACTAGATATAAATATTTTTTTCTTGAAATTTTTGCACTGGCTGCAGAGCCCTTATAGTTAAAACCGAAATAATTTGGACAAGAAGAATTATTTAAAAAAAAAAAAAGAAAAAGAAAAAGAAACGACCCTCAGTGTGAAAAAAAAACAAAACAAAAAAATGTCTTCTTACGAGCGCTTTCACCACTAAATATCAACATTTTTTCGCGAATTTTTCACTTAAAAATATAAATTTACACAAAATCGGGTTAAAGATATAAAATCAAATAAATTTGAAGTTTATTTAAGTGGGTCCGGGCCCGCTTAAAGGTTCAGCTTGTTTAGATATAAAGGAAGTTTCAGAGAAAAAAATATACAATAGTGAATTAATAGTATATTTATCACATTTACAAAATAAATGCTAATAGGTGAAATTACTTGTGATATATAGCTCTGTTCATTAAAAATATATATATAAAATAAAACTAAATAAATTAATTCGTAAATCACCAGTCTTTATCAAATAATGTATTTTTAATATTATATTATGTAAAACCTTTGAAACAATTAAAAAATCTATATATTCTGTAAAAATTGAGTACCAGTACCGAAAAAATAGAAGCAAAATCTATTTTCAATTTCGTTTTCAGGGCTTTTTGCTGTAAATTAATAGACAAATATGCGTTGAAACTCTTTCTTTCTCTTTAAGGCTGTTCTCAAATCCAAATTGGCTACTTTCTGACGCATTTTTAAAATTAATTGCTATTTACAAACGCATGTAATTTGGCTGGTGCTGTTATTCTGAAACTATATAATCGAAAAGTTTTTTCAATTTTTCGGTAAATACAGTTCAGAAAATGCTATCAAGTTGGCGTTTTGAACGGAATTTCCGAATGTGACAAAAAACTGTCTAAATGAGTCAACAATCGCTTATAACTTAAAATGTACTAATTAATTTTTTCAATAATGATGTTGGCAAGCGTCATGCTTTTACATTTAAAAATGAGTTCGAAGATATGTCAGAAGGCTTCGCGGTATTTAGCAGGGGAAAATACTTTTTCAGAATTGCCTTAAATGTTTAGTAAATATATATTTTTTTTATATTGCTGGTCATCAAACATACAAAACATCCCGTAAAGTTAAAAAAAAAAAAAAAAAAAAAAAATCTGGCGATCGGGTTTTTGTTTGTTTCTTTTTTTTTTTAAACTCTTAGGAACATAAATTGAAAATCACGAAATAAATTATAGTTTTCATTCAAAGTATGCACAACAGAATAAGATAAGGATACCAACAAAAATTTACTTTACATATAATTTCACAATTAGCAAGTTGTAACTCCGAGAGAGAGAAATGCGTATTTCATTCTTCGTGGTTCTGAATGGCCAATTCCAGACATTTTAAAATTCAAGAAATTTAAAACTTCTGTGGTTGGCCATTTGAAACAGGCTTGTAGGGGTGGCTAATCCAAACATTATTCATGAGCTTTTTCTTGCACAGATTCGGATTACAAAATGTCATCTCGACCAGGAAACCTAGGGAACAGTAATCGGAGCGAAGTAGGTAAATCCGTTTTTTCACTCACAGTCTAATCCACATAAAGCAGACCATTTTGCAATATGCATTAACGGACGCAATAGCTGGTTGCCTTAAGGTGTGCTTAGTATTCAAATTCAAAAGTCTCTCGGGAACTATTAAAAATCAGCCGCTTGACGCTAAGTGTAGTGTTGTTTTAAGTTTTGAGAGCGATACTTTTGAAGTAATCTATTCTAAAAATGAGCAGGAAAATATTATAATTGAATCTCCAATGCATTAGAAACTAGTTTTAAATCTCTTCTGAATGTATAATAAACCCATAAAAAACGATAATAACACAGGAATGTTTTTAAATGCACAACTAATATTTAAAACATTTTAAAATAATAATATTTTAACAGTCACTCTAGAAAAAAGGCAGAGTGCGAGTCGCTAAAAAGGGCACTACTGAAGCAGAAAAAAGGCACTATCGCTCAGTAGAAAATGGCACTTATTCTAGAGAAAATGTATTATTGTGTTTTGTAAGCAAAAGAAAAATATGTAATTTTTAGGTATGATAAATAAGCAACATTACTTTCAAATGATTTTATGAATTATCTCTCTATATTAAAAAAAAAAAAATAAATAATAAAAAAAAAGTAACCACCGCCGCAACAGCCGCTGTCAATGAAGATTTTGTTCCTTGAGGTTTTTCGGACTTTCAGAGAACTATTGCATATAAAAATATGAAAATTGGCAGTTTCATAGAGAAATGTTTGATAAACACACTGAAGCAGACAGTTTTTAAATCGAAGAATTATTTTAAGAAATATTTAATATTAAAGTCGGTCAAAATAGCTCTCTTAAAAATGTTTTATAGGAACGAAACTATGCATAATTTAACCATAATTTAAAAGGATATAGTTGACAAGCTTAAGGTGTGCAAGAGTGCAATTATTTTTTTTTAATTTGACTCATTTTTTGAGGCTTTATTTCAATTTTTTCTCCAAATCTTCATTATTTTGATGGAAATTTATTTCATATTTCAAAAAGTCCATTATTTGAATTGTTGTTAAAAAATGTATTTACACGTGACTATTAAAAAAAAGAAATAAAACTTTAACATAAAAATAAAATGATCACGTGATAAAAGCAATAAATGTAGAAAATTACGTAATAAGAAATATACTTCCACGTGAATGTTAAAAAGAGAAATAATTAAATTATTACACATTCAAAGCATCAAATGGGGTAAACTTGCGTCATATTTAAAATGCTCACATAACATAATATCCAAACAGTTTCAATTTAAAAATATATTTACACGAGAGATTAATTTATTTCGACATAATTTTTACCTATTTTCTTGCAAATTTTAAAACAGCGTACGTAATAATATTTCCCTTCAATTAAAAACTATATTTTTACGTTTAATAACTACGTTTAAATTAACGAAATAACTAATAAATTGTTAAAATATAATTAAAAATACAGATTAAAAATCACTCGATGACATAACTAACACATGTAACGCATCTGATGTCAATTGAATGCGACGCCTCAGATACGCACTTTTGGCGTTAAATTCTATATTTTGGCGACAGTTCGTTTTTTTTTTTTTTTTTTTTTTTTTTTTTTTTTTTTTTGTAGAAAGTAAGTAGACGGAATAATGAAGTGCCCAATTTTCTATAGCATCGTTATAAAACTCCCCGATGCAGCGAAATTGTTTCTTAACCATTTTGCAGAAGTTGATTTTCAAATGTTTAATTGATCTGATTTAATCATTTACGAAAACGATTGTTAGCTGTTTCGACAGCAGTTGATTCGGCCTTAAAATCCCCCAGTCAAAGGAAAATGAATGGAAACCCGATTACAGCAGATCGTCACTGGTCGTTTAATTATAATTCAATCGTCCGTAGTTGTTTTAGAGTTGATCAAATCAGAGTGCTTTTAAAGTTTGCGGTGTTAGAACGGGGGTTGGCGAACGTAGCTCGTAGGGGGCAGAGCTCCCTAGCAAATGAAAAAATACAATTGATTTACAACACGATTTAATAACCTCCTTTGTTTTTTCTAAAAAAAAAATGAGAGAGTTCTATAATTTTTGCAAGCTTTCTTGGGTACGCACATTTAGAAATAATAGTGGGACGGGAAAGATTTAAAAAGAGATGGTAAAACTAGGGGTGCATTTCACTGTTTTTTAAACAGAGGTGTGTATTCCGCTGATTTAAAAAAAAAGCAGGATTCTGCACACTTGAAAGATAGCTTAGAGTTAACACTAATAAAAGAAAATTTCACTTAGCACTGACCATAATTCACTAAAATATTTCTATAAAAATTTTGTCCTTGCTTTCATTTCATTTCTAACTTTTATACCAAGAATCTGATACAGATTTATAAAGATTTATATAGAATCAATAATATTTTTGGTATAAGTGGAAAAATAATAAAATAACCAACAATCCGCAAAGTAATCTACTGTAAAAATGTCTTAATATGTTTCAGGATAGACTCTTACATATAAGATGAGATGAGACAATAAGTTCTGTTTATAATCATTTACACGAAATCAAATTTTTTATAGAAAGAATAGGATAAAATCTTTTCAAAATACAGAAAATAAATTAAATTTTTTTTCAATGTAATTTCAAGAGAGAATAGAAATGTTATTAATTTTGAAAATATAACATTACCAACTGCAATTAAAGTTCAATCACAATAAAAATAAAAATAAATCACCAAAATAATTAAAATGACTTAATAAAAACTTTATACAAAAAACTTAAACATAATTTACACTTTTAAAAAATGCCACAAAAATATTAAAAGTAATGAAATTTTAAAAACATTCTGGGGGTCACTGAGAAGAAATAGTACAATAAAGTTATGTTACTGGTAATGCCATAAATGCTTTTCGTATAATAAATTACAAATTTTGCATTCTTCAAAAAATGAAATAGCAAACTAAATTGCAGAATCATCTGGTTAAAAGAAAAAAAAAAGTTATATAACTGTTAGAAGACGGGGTAATAAATTTCGAAATATTATCTTGACTTCCTAATTTTTAGTTGTAAAGGCTGAAAGTTAGGGAATAAAAGTTAGACATATTACGTTTCACAGATATAGTGGAGAAATCTTTATTGCTAGAGATTTCAGTTGAAGAATTCCGTGATAACTAACAATATATGAGTGAAATTGTCATCTAAAGAGCTAGCATATTAGTTTAAGTTGCAAGGGAAAAAATATCTTTCTTTAAAAGTCGTTTTTCATACGAATAATATAATAATTTATCGTTTATTTGTGTCATTTCTACAACACATGCAATCAAATGATGATTCATAGAATTATTAAATGTTATATCATTCATAAGAAATTTTAAAAGAACACGTTACTATTAATGTAATACATTAAAGAGCACTTAAAAAATTTTAACATTAAAATTAAAGATATGTCGAAATCTGCTATCAATTAAAAGACTTTGGTTTCAGAAAATGTTTTTACAAATAAGTATGATTTTATTTATTTTAATGTTCATTTTTTATGATATTATTTCTCTTAATGTTCATGTTTTTTATGATTTTATTTCTTTTGATATTCCTGTTTTTTATGATTTTATTTCTTTTCATGTTCATTTTTTATGATTTTATTTCTTGTTTTTTATGATTTTATTTCTTTTGATGTTCTTGTTTTTTATTATTTTATTTCTTTTGAACTTCATCTTTTTTATGATTTTATTTCTTTTCATGTTCATGATTTTTATGATTTTTTGCTTTTAATGTTCATATTTTTTATCATTATTTTTTTCTTTTTAGGAGAAGTTATTTGAAGAGGATATTACGTAAAATTATACGTCAGTTGCAGTGACCTTTTTTTTTTTTTTTTTTTTTTTTTTTTTTTATGGCGAATATGAACAGACGTCTGCCTAATTAAAAAGTTATGTTTTGTAGTTACTATAACAATAGAGTTATTAGAATGCAAACTGAGATTGCAAAGAGAGGTGCATGCGTGGCAGTGTATTACTGCTTATTTTATTGTTTATTACTATTAATTTTACGGTATAATACTGGCAGCTGGAATGCCAGTAGTATACTGTAAAATCAACATTTTTTTTTTTTTTTTTTTTCAGTGTATAAATAAATAAAACTTTCACTTTGATCTCGAGCCCGAAGACTGGTATAAATATTTAGTCCGTTGTCGGGCTCACAGGCTCGGGGCTTAAGCCCGTGTTACCTTTACCATGCATATCAGAAATAAAAAGCAATCTTATAACAACACTTCATTTTGTTTATGCTATTTTCTATAAAAATGTTAATATAGTTGCCCCATAAATTATTAAAATCTCAATTCACTTTTGCAAAAGTTGAAAATAGTAAGTTGAAGAATAATAAAGAAAGGTGCTTATCCAAATCATAAACCGTCTCGGAGGATATTAAAAAGAAAATGGCAATGCCATGACACGACACTTAGTATGCATAAAAATTTCATACAAATCCATTCAATGGATTTGTATAAAAAATCAGACACAAGATATAAACATTCGTTTAAATCAGATTAAGTTAAATAATTTAACAAGTGCAAAAAATCATGCATCCGTCAAAAATTATGAAACACTTTCCAACACCAACAAATTATTATTAAGGCATTTAATTTTTTCTTACGATGAAATGAGATATTTAAATAAGCAATTAAAAAAACACATAACTCAGTAAAAATCAATTTGCAGCATTTGCTACCCATATCCAAAGCCTTTCGTGGCAGTCCTGCATATGATCTATAGATTTTGTACACAACATATAACTACACTAAAAATTAGATAATATTGCATACCACTATGTGGAAAATGCACTCATTTAAGTATATTTACGAGAGTTAGAGCACGGACAGACAAATCGAATTTATAAACACTTTTCAACTAAGTTGGAAAATGTTAAAAATGATAAAAGCCAGTAAAATTGTAAATGTAAAAATCACGTAAAAATCCAATATATGAATCATTAAAAAATATTTTCAAATAACTGCAGATACGTAAAAGCGTTTAAGGCTGTTCTCAAAACCAAAACTGGCTGCTTTCTGACACAATTTTGTATTCGTTTTAGTTTGCAAACACATGAAATTGGCAAGGTGCTTGTTATTCTAAAACTATATTTAATTGAACAGTTTTTTCTATTTCTCGTTAAAGGGGCCGTTCAAGTATTACGTAAGCATATTTTTAGTCATTTTGTACCCCCTCCCCCCCCCCTTGTAAGAAAATATAAGCAAATGCTAGCCCCCCCCCCCCTTGCTTACGTAAGATTTTATGACAGTTTATACATCAAGACTTCTTGATGTATAAAAAGTTACCAATAAATTACATTATTAATCATACAAATTTATATAAATAGGCATATAGGGATTGTGATATCAAAAAATACAAAATGGTTTTAATATATTGTTGTTTATTGCATTAAACAAACCATTGTTTAAACCACCAAATTCATTGTTTAATGCTTATGTAAGAACTGTCGTGACCCCCCTCATCCCCCGTGTCAGAGAAAATAAGCAGACTCTGGACCCCCCCCCCCCTCCCCCTTTACTGCTTACGTAATACTTGAACGGCCCCAAAGGCAGAAGTTCTTTCAGAAAATGCCGTCAAAGTTGGCATTTTGAGCCAAATTTCCGGGCACAACAGCTCGGGAAAGGAGAAAAAATCACCTCATGAGACAGCAATTGCTTATAACTAACTCAAAAAACTCTAATTAATTTATCGAAAAATGAAAAAAAAAAACTGTTCAATTACAAATCCCTTCACACTGCAAAAAATAATTGTTGATTTTACAGTATAAAACTGGCACCCAGCTGCCAGTATTATACCGTAAAATTAACAGTATTAAACAGTAAAATAAGCAGTATTACTGCTTGCACGGCAGCGTATTACTGCTTATTTTACTGTTTAATACTGTTAATTTTACGGTATAATACTGGCAGCTGGGTGCCAGTTTTATACTGCAAAATCAACAATTATTTTTTGCAGTGCAGTAATCATGGCCTGCAATAATCATATAGGCATATGCTTTTACTTTTAAAAATGAGTCCGAAAATATCTCAGAAAGTTTTGCATTATTTAACGGGAGGAAATATTTTTTTGATATTAAGACTTAAGACTTAAAAGAAAAAATGCCTGTTACTATCAATTTTTATTACTTTAAAAGTATAGAAGTAACAGAATTTTTAACGATTCCTTTAATGTTTCAGGTTTTATTTCCTATGAAACAACCTTCTTGAAAGCTGCGAAATTTTACTTATAGAATGTATTTTAGTTAAATAATGACTTCACTAAAGAATATTTTTGAAAAAAGGTCTTTTTTTATTCTTTGTCGATGACAGATTTTAAAAATGATTTACACTTGCAAAGTGCGGAAAGATTTTGACATAGATTTTCAAAAATCACATTAAAAAAAAAAAGTATTGTATCAGGCTCAAATAATCAGAAGAAAAAAAAAAAAGAGAGAAATTAAAAAGGGAATAGCGTCTGAGATAAGAAAGATTGAGCAGTATTGTTTCTTCGTCAAAACTTTTTATATAGGAGGAGAGTTCACTAAAGGAGCGTACAAAATTCTTTACAGATGCAGAAAAAAATAAAAATTCTTATGCTAAAAATATCCACTAAGAAACATTTTAAGGTGGTTCTCAATTGACCTCCTCAACAACGCGAAACTTTCTGACACATTTTTAAACGCAAAGGCTTAAAATTGGCAGGCCTGACTATTGAAGCGATTTGGAATCACATTGAGTTTTCCATTTTTTTTAAATTACTTATCGAGTTATAAACGATTCGTGTCACGAGACGACGCGTTTTTCCCTTTTCTCGTGCTACCGCATCGGGAATTTTGTTCAAAACGCCGACTTTGAGAGTGTTTTCTGAAAGATTTTCTGCTTTTACCAAAAAATGGAAAACGTCTGTCGAATACACATAGTTTCGGAATAAGAACACCTGCTAATTTCATGCGTTTTCGAACAAAAATGAATTCAGAAATGTGTCAGAAAGTAGCTCTTTTGGATTTGAAAACAACCTTAAAACAATATTTTTCTAAATACAATCCTGAATTGCTCATGTATTTCGTAAGCATTTAATTGTATGGTTTTGGTATTATTTCTAAGATTAGCTAAAAATTTCTAAATCATTATTTTCTCTCTATTTGATCATTGTGTAATGTTTGCTCAAAAAATTAAACTTGAATAATTACTGTAATTTACTAATAAATTCAGATCCATGAGAACTATTGTTGAATGAAACATCTGTGATTAAAATATTTTATAAAAGATCTCATTAATAAGATAAATTAATATTTTGCCTAATATCCATTTAATTGCCTTATAATGCGTTCGCATTATATAGAAGTTGAGTCACTTAGTTTAAGTTTTTTGAACCGGGCAACCCGGAATTAGGCTTCCCCCGTTCACATTACCAAACATTTTAAGAAACTTGTCTGCGCATGCGTATAAGTTGTTAAGTTTGTACAACTACTAACTGTATACATTAATTATTATTGATTTTATCCTCTGAGGCATGTTTAAAAATAAATAAACGATTGATACGGATCATTCGAAAAAACTGATTAATTATTTGTAGAACTCCCCTCAAAATTTAAAAGCAATTTCAAATACAAAAAAGAAAAAAAATAGTTCAGAAGAGAAAGTTTCTCTCAAAAAATAGTTAAGACAGGATCTCAAAGTTAAGTGAGGCTTCAGAAATTTGCTCAAGTCGAAAATTTTGATTACGTGTCGTCCGCTTCAAAAAGTTTCAAACTAAGTGACTTAATTTTCATAATCTGAACACGATATTAGGCTGTGCTGAAATCCAAACTGGATACTTTCTGACATATTTTTACTTTCTTCTAACTTTACAAGAAAAAAGTATTGGATTCATGAAAATTTTTGACGGATTTATACGTTTTAGAAGGTCCTGAACATGATTTGACTGTTTTAAGAAAATGTCTGTCTGTGAGTCTGTGACAACAATTTTGTGGGCGCTCTATCTCAAGAACTAATGCACGTAATTTAATAAAACTTTAGATTCAGTTAGTCCCTGATATATATTGGTGATGATTGGTTTTTGGTGTAAATCGCCCAACAGGTAGCGCTGCTATGCTGCATTTCTCGAGATTTCCGCAATAGCTCTATCTCAAGAACTATGTTCTGATTTTCATCAAACTTCAGACTCAATTATACCTTGACATAAATAGATGCTGATTACGTTTTGGTATAAATAGCTCAACAGGTGGCGCTGCTATGCTACTTTTTTCATGATTTTCACGATAACTATATCCCAAGCACGGATTTTCATCAAACTTCAGATTCAGTTAGACGTTGACATAAATTGTTGTTGATTAGGTTTTGGTGTAAATCTCCCTACAGGTGGCGCTGCTGTACTTCATTTTTCAGGATTTACACGATTTTAGGGACAGTCATATCTCAAGAACTAGTGCATGGATTGCAATAAAACTTTAGATTCAGTTACACCTTTATATAAATTGGTGGTGATTCGTTTTTTGTGTATGCGAAACCTGTGTGAGATAGAAGAAAGTTTTGGGATTGGCACATCTGACTAGTTTGCTTCATTTTTATTCGCAAACGTACAAAATTAGTAGATTCACTTATTCAGAAACTATATAATCGAACTGTTTTTCCGTTTTTCGGTAAAGACAAAAGATTTTTCAGAAAATGCTATCAAAGTTGGCGTTTTAAACCAATTTCCTTATAAAAGCGGTAGTACAGGAAAGGAAGGAAAAAACTTGACTTCCTGAGGCAATAATTACTTATAACTTAAAATGTAATTCACTTACCGGAAAATGAAAAAAACTGTTCGATTACAAATCCGTTCAATAATCATGTCTGCAAGTAATCGTGCAGATGTTATGTTTAAAAATGTGTCAGACAATATCGCGTTGTTGAACGGTGAAAGATGTTTTTTTTTTTTTTTTTGTGAACAATTTTATGTGTGTTTCATTGAAACATTTTCAGAAAATTGGGCAAGTTATGTAATGTTTAAAAAAATCATATCATAAATAAAATGTTATTCTTAATTCTTCCGTTTCATGACAAAGAAGATATTACTCATTAAAATAGTTCTTCTGATACTTAATTGATTAATTGGTGATACTTAAATTGATAAATAATGAAATATATTAATCAATTTGTAAACAAAAACAATTAATTCTGAAGAGTTTTGGTTTTAATGGAATAAATCTGAAGATAATTGTAATAGATGAAATATATATAAAAAATTTTTACATTTTAGCATCGTAAAACTAATGATCCTCCCTTAAAACTTATATCTATATTATAAGGCAAAAAAACATGTCCGTGAGTAACGCTGCGCCATATTGACTGTGGCAACGACTTGACCAATAAATGTCGCTTTTAATACAATTTGTATATATATTTTCGAATGATATTTTTTTGTAGCCTGTATCTCAGTTTACTGATTTTATATGGATTTTAAAATAACTTTCAAGCACAAATATTTTTTAATCTGCCTGCGACCCATTTGCGGAAGATTAGCCCTGTTTGCTCTTAAAGCAATGTAAATAATTCAGCAGTTGTTCGTTTCCCTCTACAGATTCCATAACTAAATTTCCAAACAAAATTAAAACTTCACAAATAAATAAATAAATAAATAAATAAAACACGAATTTAACACATACGTAATCGAACTTACACTCTTAAACACTAAAATAATCAGAATCAGAAAGATAACTATAAGTAATGAAATGTTTCGTGACTTATGCCCGCTTAGCATATGTGTCTAATAACAATACGCAAGTATATACCAAAAATGCTTTTTGAAGTGTAGTTGCAAGGCAATTTTAGAAACTAAATATCACTGAAAAAAAAATGATTTTACGGTATAATACTGGAATCCCAGCTGCCGGTATTATATCGTAAAATTAACAGTAATAAACGGTAAAATAAGCAGTAATACGCTACCGCGCATTACCGTAAAATCAACTTTTTTTTTTTTTTTTTTTTGCAGTGTACAGGTAAAAAGTAAATTAGAGTTTTAATTAAAACATCTTAAAGAGTTGATTTTAGCATTAAAGAAATAGAAAACCAATTGGGACCATTGATATAAAACTCCTTAAGCGAGAAAACTTCTGAAACGGGTTCCACTGTATTAGAGTTTTAAATTAAAACTGTTTTCATCTATTTTTTGTACACCGGGCAATATCTCGGGCATCTATTTTATATCGGGTAGTCGGGGCACTGACATCCATATATAATAGGAATTCTGAGTTGGCGGCCAGAAGCTTGGAGGCAAAGGTAAAAAATAGTCCGCGTTATCAATGTTATATATTAGTGTTCTAATTTATACTTTTATCTTAATTTATGCTTTCTAATTAAGCTATGCTTATCTAATTAATAAACAAATCTCTATTCATGTAAGGGAATGCGATAAAGAGCATGTTTTGTCATGGATGCGAAAACAAAAATTATCGCCCCATCATCCTTCCGCATTGATCGCTGGACCCCTGGTTGGATTATCAGGTAATACGATAATAGACATACTGTTAACTATTCTTCTAACTGTTCAGTCTAAATAGCTTATTTCACCGAGTACGTTATTTTAGGAGGATTAAGCATAAAACCACAATCTCGAATAAGAAATATGCATACATTATTTTGGCAAGAACATTGCGAAATATCTGTTTATTGGGTACGCAACGCTGCATTTTTAAATTTTGAAAGACCTTATTTCGCAGCATTTCCTGCTTTGCAATGAGAAAAGAAACGTTGCAGCTATTGTCTCTTTCCTTTACTGCAGACGGGTACTGCCCCATTTTCGGTTAAATCCGCCTACACCATGAGCAATTATGATAATTAATCTCTTCTTGACTCTAAATTGAGCAATTAAGAAAAAAGATTTAAACCGTTTGACAAGTTTCCGTTGTATTTCCTTTGCGCAATTAAACTTTTAAAAAATATAAAATTGTCGACGTGCATTATAAAGCAATTTAAACTAAAATATTTAGTTGCTTCCTACTTTAAAATATTTCTGATTTCTGAAAGGTTCTGGTTAATATACAGTGTTAAAAAGAAAAAAAAATCTTTATATATATACCGGTGGTTTTATGTGAAATGTCTGTCTTTTCAATGAAACTTTCTATATTTTGAGTAGAAATAATAGTAAATTTTCCGAGAATAAACGGAAAATGGAATCGTTGAATATCAAAAACGGAAATGTTCCCTTTACAATTGAGATAAAACGGGAAAATTCCACTTAAGGTTTGGTAATTGATGTTTTGGCAATAATCAAGTCGTTGGGATGTGGCCAGTTGGTGTAGATACAGAGCATTCAGCTTCTAATGGCGAGTACTGAGGTTCGAATCCAGAAAGACGCAAGGCGATAAAAAACAGGTGTAGTTATGTGGAATACAAATGCCTGTTCTGTGTAAATATGCATCAGTTTATATAAGTATTATTGTTTTATTATTATTTTGCCCTATTGCTTACATTTATTTGTAAAAACAGAAATTTCCGGTCTTGAATAGCGGAAAATTTCCATCTTGAAAATGTGGTAATTCCAAAATGAAATTTTTCTGGAAAAAAAAAAAGAGAATTGACGGCAACTTTGCTGCCAGTACATTTTCCGTTTTTTCATGGATTTTTTTATTTTTTACAGTGTACGTTTTTACAGAAACCTTTTTTTTTAAAATAATGTATAGCCAAAACAGACAAATGATTTTATGCAGGAATCAACAAAAATTTTTATGACTTTTTTTAAATTTTAAAATTATGAGGAAAATCTAAAGAGAAAAAAAAAATAATTTGCTAAATTTTTGTTTGCGCAGTCTGAATTACTGATTTTGCACACTGTCAATAAAATTGTATAAAATTAATGGGGTCCTTAAAAAGAGAAAATAACAACTTACAATGGTTTTGTTTATGATTGTATTTCCATATTTTCCAAAAAAAAGTAAATGCAATAAAATTATTCTTCAACGATATTTATATTAACAGGCGTTATAATTTAAAGTTAAAAATAGTATTAAGATGTATTAACTAAAGACACTGAAAGTATTCAACATGTACACTAAAAAAAAAAAAAAAAAATGTTGATTCTGCGGTGTAATTCTAGCATTGCGCGGCAGCGTATTACTGTTTATTACTGTTAATGTTACGTATAATACTGGCAGCTGGGATGTCAGTATTATACCGTAAAATGAAAAACTTTTTTTGCAGTGTATTTGAAAATTTAATACAACTCTTGCGCGCAGCATAAGATCTCACAACCTCAAAAAATTATTTTTTGTTTCAAGTTTTGGATTTTGGTAAAGAAAATATATTAAATGTAAACCTACACCTAATTTTATCAGCTTACATAAAATAATTTTATTGGCAGATGTTTATATATTTAAATCATTAAAAAAAAACACCACACTCAAAAACATATTGTAATCACAACAAATACAATTAACATCGTTTAATTTACAAAAGAGTATAGCGAGTGTAGGTATAATCATTTTTTATACATACCTGTGCAAAATGTATAACATGTCTGCAAATGAATTAATTTTACAGTGCTCGCAAATAACAAAAACACAGTTTTGAGTAAAAGGGAATCAAAATTCAAAATTAATTAAAGTCGCTGTTAAGTACGTACTTTCAATTTAAATTTGACCCTGTTTTAATTATTTAAATATTTTCCTGTTTTTTTATTTGTTTGTTTGTTTTTTGTTAGTTAGTGCGTTTGTTTTCGAGTTGTATAAATTTTCAAAAAATATGAAGACATAGAATCATTTTCTTGAATGTTTAAAACAGACGATTTTTCTTCAATAGTTTGTTTCGTATATATTTATAATAGAAAACTACTTAATAAAAATAAATTCAGGTTAATCAATAAATGCAATTTGTTATAGTATAGGTTTATTTTGAAAGAAACTTACTTTGAAACAACTTTTAGTGTTGTTATATTGATTTTGCATGCTGTCGAGAAAGCACATTGATAGGTTAACTTACTTAATAATAGATTATTAAAAATAATAGCATTCTAAATCGTAACATTTAAAAGTTAAATAGTTGACGATTAAAGTTATAATATTTAATTTCAATTGTAATAATTTTCAAATATTTAAATTGTACTACAGCGTAACAAATAAGTTGAGTTAAGGTATAGATATTATAGAAAATATTGTAATGAGCGCCAAAACTGATGAAATTTTTTTTACGGCTGTATTCTCAAACATTTGTAACATTACGCAAAAACTGTACTTGATAATAAGGCTAAACCATAAAATGAAATATATAAACTGATTATTTACCCAGATTTTTATTCTTTATAAATATATACTTTTTCATTTAGTGTTTTACTTCTAATGCGATATTTTATTTTTATGTGTGAAATATGTGTATTTTAGCATATTTTAATACCGTATTTTCATTCCTTAAAAGTTTTTAATCTCATTATTTAAAATTTTCTGGGAAATGATTTTAAAGTATTTATATAAAGGAAGAAAAAAAAGATTATATAATTCATTCATAAGAAAAATTTATATAATAAAACCTCTATTATTTATACATCAGGAAATGCAGTTTGATGCTTCCTCATTAAAATAAATAAATAAATAAATAAATAAATAAATAAATAAATAATAATAATAATAATAATAAAAACACTTGCACAGAAAACAACTTTTCACATATAGGCAAAATAAATTGCAGTGTATAACTTTGCAACAAAAATTGTCATCACAGATAGGTAAAAACACAATATAAAACATGATAAGAATGTTTAAATTATTTATTTATTTATTTTTCATGCACATATAAAAATTATTGAAGTATACAAAGTATACGAAGTGGTGCTCGCGAATATACGTTTATATACGTTTAAACGTATACGTAGTTAAGCCCTTTTTTCCATATGATTCCTATCCAAAATCGTTATCGGTTACAATACGTTTTATACGTATTATACGTATAATCGCGAGCACTAATACGAAGTAAATACTTAAATGTAATAAGAAATAAAGTTAAAAACACATTTGAAAAATTGCATAAATTACACATAAAGTATAATTGGACCAACAAGAAATTAGCAAAAGTAAACAAAAATTCACTAATAATAAAGTACATAAATTAAGCAAAGGGACGCACGCATCTTATTAAAAAAAAAAGAAAAAAAAAGAAAGAAAGCAAAGAAAAGAAAAGGAAAGAAAAAATGAAAATGAAGACGAAGAAGTGTTATGAAAATGTATTATAGCTTTATGAAAACCAGACATTCAAATTTCTTAATTATTATTAGATTTGATTTTAAATTTTATGTTTTTCACTCGCCTATATAGAATATTTTATTGTATTGATTTGATACCATGCCATTTAAAAACTCAAAACAGTATCCAATTACAATATGTATATATATAGAGAGATTTTTCCTTTTATTAAGTTCAATTCTTGCAAGTATCCTTTCCATTAATTTTTATAATATCTCATCCTTTGTTTTGCACATGTGTTTTTATTTTAAATATATATATTCATAGCAATATAAATAATTCATAATTATCATAATTCATAATTATCATAATAAATTTACTTATGTATATTTATATATATAATATTATATTAAATGTCTGTAAAAATATAGTGATTAAAGATATTTAAAGATACGTATCTGTTTAAAAAGTCAACTTTTTTCACAACACACATCCCAAGAAGTTAAATTTTGTTATAAATTGCGATTATGTCTAAATTTTTAATCTTTAAATTGTAATTTATTCACATCTTTGTATAAAATATTTATACCCCTTAAAAACAATAAAAATTTAAATGTTTACATAGAAAAACACAAAATTTTTCCAATAATTTAAATTATAGATTTTTTTTTTTTTAATTGTATGTATGTTTATATAATAGGATTAACTGCTTCAATGTAAACCATAAATGAAACCAGGGGGAAAAAAGGAACATTTTAATTAAATTAATTTATTCCGATTTGTTTTCATTATCTACCAAGTTTTATGCCAAGTTTTTTATTTATGTAGTTTTTATGCAGAATCTTGAGATTTCTAAAGATGCTAAACAAATTTGAAAACTTCACCAATACTCAAAATGCAACTATTAATTACAGCCCCAGTTTATTTCACATTTTATTTTGTAATATTTGGTAAGCTACCCACAATAAAATAAAAACTTTTCCCTCTCTCTTTTTTTTTTCTTTTTTAAAAAAAAAATCTAATAATTTCAAAGTCTGAATTATGCTATATTTTATTTTTATGTGTGAAATATGTGTATTTTAGCATATTTTAATATTGTATTTTCATTCCTTAAAAGTTTTTAATCTCTTATATATATAATCTCTTATATTTAACTCCATATATTATGAAAAAAAATGTATATCCTTTGTGCTCTTTGGAAAATAAGAATGTATATCAATATTTCATAAAATTTATTTATATACAGAGGGTGCCCAAAAAATTAAAACGCGCTTTATTTTTTTACCTTTTGATGGTAAGTAGGAAATGTATATTGCAAAAGTGATAAAAATAAGGTAAGAAATAAGACTATGTTGGTGAAATAGTCCTGCCATTAACTATAGAATAGTTGCACTGTTTAAATTTTTACGGTCCTTGGATTCTATAAGTTATATTTAAAAATTAATAGTAAATCTCCATATTCTGATAAGTACAACAATAAAAATTCCATTGAATTCGCATAGTACGACCAAAATTCACTTAGTTATGATACTCTGGATTTCAGGAAATTTTCGGGCATTTTGGTCGTCGTCTGCTTTATGTATAAAAATCGTGTGTCTGTTTTCAATGCCGGAAAGCACCAAAATTTCATAAAATTCAGAGTATCATAACTCGGCGGATTTTGGTCGGAGAAGAATGGAATTTATTACTGTTGTTCTTATCACAGCTTGGAGATTATTTTTTTTAATATAACTTATAGGACCCGGGGACCGTTACAAAGTTTAAAATTGTAAATTTATGAAAATTAACGACAATTTTATTTCATCACCATAATCTTAATTTCTACCTTATTTTGAACACTTTTGCAATTTACATTGCTTATGCATCTTCAACAGCTAAAAAATTAAAGCACTTTTCGATCTTTTTGGGACATCTTGTATAACCGAATAATCTAAGTGCCAGAAAAAGTCATCTCAAAGACTAAAAAATATGGATAGAAAATGGTAGGTTTGCAGTAGCATAGGAAGAGAAAAGTAAACTATACCAGATGTAGAATTTAAATGATTAAATAAACAACATTTCAATGAATCTTACAATAGATGCCGCATATATGTATCACTGTTGAGTAGAATAAGCATATTTTATGAATCAAATACATTGGAAACAAAAAGCACATCATAATACTGTTTTTGTCAAGTACTATTGGAATCAATGTTATTGCATATCAAATGTTTGAGAACAAAATATAAAATTGTACTGTTATTATTATTTTTTTTAATTGCTTTGGAATTAACCGATTAATTGAACCAAATTCAGGTTCACGAATGTGATTCATATAAGCGACACATTCCTTAACAATATATAGTGCACACCCATATGTTACTGAAACACGATAACTGGGGAGGGGGGGGAGTTGAAATAATATAATTAAAATTAACTTTAAAAGACAAAATGTTTGGGGGGTTTTGCAGTTTCATTTCTTTTAAATTATCATAATAAAAACAGGCCAAACCAAACTAATATAATTCATGCTGTAATACTAAAATTAAGATGCAACAAACTTTAAGCATGTATTATCCATACACTCAAATAAGAAGAAAACAACACATAAATATTTATAAAAAAAAAATTCCACGAATAATATTTACTTTCAGAAACCAAACAAAAGCGAGCGTGCAATATAAACACTACGTCAAACTGCATTACAGTTAAAATGCTTAAATTTCATTGGTAAACGTACTTACACTTTTAAATATGTTAATCCTACATTTTTAAACCATGCGCGTGCACATCCATCGCTGTTTAACCAACCCAGAGAATTAAAAGTGTGGTTTTCGTAGGAGAGCTTATGTTTGGTACAAATGAAGATTCTATATTTGGAAAGGCTGTGTTCGCTCTAGCATTCAGAGATGGCTACGAAGCACTTTTCAAAACTTATCACGTCCAAGATTCACATCCGATGTTTCCAAATTTAGCTACACCACATAATATATTCATTTGCTTTTTTAACTCTTATTTTGATTACTAGCGAGGGGGCGACGGCAATTCTAGCGTGAATTACGTGAATTGGGATTGTAAGATAAACAGGACGTTGCATTATATTGGTATCTTGCTGGTAGGTATGTTACTATATTGTTGGTTCAGCAAGAAAATGTTCAAGGACTTTTCCAAGAAACATAAATTTACTGACAAACGTCTATCTGGCAATGATTACAGCATCATTTCTAAACAAACCGATATGAGAAAAAGGTTTGATTTATATTACATGGATAACGATTTTGAAATACTGCATATGTTTGTAAGGCAAAGAAGATGTTGCATAATATGAGTGCCTTACTGAGTGGTGTGTTACCATGCTGTTGGTAAAATAACAAAAACAATTCAAGGACTTTTCCCATAAGCACAAATGTGCACAAATGACAAACTTTTATCTAGCAATGATTACAGCATCTCTTCTAGAGATTGTAAATAAACGATATGAAAAAAACCTCCAAAAACGCTTGATTTATATTACATGGATAACGATTTTAAAATACTGCATATGTTTGTTAAGCAAATAAGATGTTGAATAATTGGAGTGCCTTACTGGAGTGGTTACCATGCTATTGGCAAAATAAAAAAAAATAAAAAATTCAAGGACTTTACCAATAAGCACACGTTTATTGGCAAACTTTTGTCTGGCGATCACTGCAGCCTCTCTGCTAGATTGCAACTAACAGATATGAAAACAAAAATACCCCTGTTTTGAATAACGTCTGCTGGTGTCTCATCTATAATTTTTTTAATATGAACTTTCCATCTGTTAGTAGATTCTCCTATAACTGTATTCTTGAAGCTTATGTATTCAGAGTATATATATATATATATATATATATATATATATATATATATATATATATATATATATATATATTCTTTTAACCACTTGAAATGGTCTCTCTTAAGAACTCGTGTTGGAGCGTGACAAGTGCTGACTCAGCCCACATTTAATAGTTAAACAGTATAATTTAGGATTGAAATATTAACTTTGAATCTTTTACTCTCGTCACAGGTTCGCATTAGGGCCTGATTCTGAATTAGGAGACTAACTCCTCTGCTGTCGAAAAGCGGTGGCATAGTATTGGTGAAAAGGTCAAAGAAAATCATGCATGTCATGGATAACAACGTTTATTTTTTTTAGGTCAACAGATATCAGAATCAAAGTCATTATTTCTGTGCTTAAATCCGTATAAGAATATACGTTTTCCTAACTGATATACATGCAGATATTACTACAAAATCGAACTACTTGATTTTGTAGATAGGTGATTTCATACATTTTATTGATAATTATGTAAGGCAGTATACCAGCTATCAAATCTTTGAGAGATTGAGTGGCACTTGGTTATGCGTATAAATGATAATAAATTTCGATAACTTCCTTGCTCATATGCTATTAGTAAAAATTTGTTCATTAAATAGCCGAAAGCTATTATTTTTTTTAATATCTTATCCCGCATATAGTGTGGTAATTTTCAGAAATCGGGTGTAGCTTAAAATCATTGGGGTAATATGACGTTAGCCATAAATATTCAATATTGTCTAATAAATAATGTTTTGATCACTATAAAAGATCATTGAGATTACAGACAATATATTACAGCTATATAAAATGTTAAAAACACTAAAAAACATTTAAAAAGGACGTTTCAGATTCCATAGAATCGGCAAATTTTAACGTAAAAGTCATACAAAGTTGTAAAAAATCAACTCGCAGAAAACATTGCATCAGACAGTCAAGGTGAAAGTTGCAGTTATATTGACACTAAGTATTCTGTTGGAATTGATCCAGCTTTTAAATGTCCTTTTTAAATGTTTTTTTAGTGTTTTTAACATTCTTATATAATAGTAATATATTGTCTGTAATCTCAATGATCTTTTATAGTTATAAATATGTTCAGACGTTTGTTTACATTAAATGTTTTAATCACTAGAAAAATAAATATACATATGAAGTTTCTTACACATCTTATATAAGACATAAAACATGCGATAAAATTCAAATATTGATTAAAATATCAAATTTGTAATATTATGAGAAAATTCAACCTTTATCGTTTCATGATAATATAGAAATTCATTAAAATAATCCTTTAAAGCCTTTTCGCATTACTATATTTTATTCAAACGTTGTTTGTCTGGAATTCTCAATTTAACTGTTACTTAACACGTTCACTATAGTGAACGGGGTTAAAATTAACGGAATTTTATTTTATTCAGAAATTTCGAATTTATACAAGAAAATACTAATAGCAGAAAATACTAATTTAGTGACAGACATTTCGTGATTACATAAAATAAAAATTCTACTTTCGAAATGTCCGGTATGAATTCGTAATTTTGGATTAAAAATGGAATGTCAAATAAGTGACCAAGCGACGCCATGTATGCGTCCTCGGTAAGCGAACGTATTAAGGACGGATTAACACGATTACGATAAATAGACAAACGTGAGAATGAATAAAATTAAAATTCGGGTAAACATATTTTGAAATACCGAGTCTCAAAATTATTCGGATATAGTGAAGCAACCATTTTATTTAAAGGATTAAATGTAATATAAGGCCTGTCATCAAATTTTAAAAAATCCAGCGGATTGTAAGGAAGAGGAAATGCAAGGTAAAAATTGCCTGCGCGGAACCAAAAAGTATTAGCTATACAAAAATATTAATAAAAATTTCAGCAAGCCTTTGTAATTAACGAAAGTAATGATTTCGCCAAATTTCTTAGCAAAGTTACAAATCTATGACATAGAATAGTTATAAGAAAGAAATTGTGCAATAAAAAAAAATTGCTTTAATAGAACTATAGTGTATTATCACCAAACAATACATGTAAGTTTATATTATGAATCAAAAACATGTTCATGAGTAACGTTGACGTTATACTAACTGTGGGAACACCTGGTCAATAAATTTCGTTTTTACGGTTTTTTTTTTTTTTTTTTTTTTTTTTTTTTTTTTAAACTTCTGAACATTTTACAAATTTAATTTTTACACCGTAGAAAAAAGAAAAAAAATGTTTTTTCAAATGATATTTGTTTGAAAACTGTATCTCAGTTTACTAATTTTTTATGGATTTTAAAATAATTTTACATCATATTTTTAAAAAATCTGTCTCTAATGCGTGCAGCCTACTTACGAATGATTAACCCGTTGCAACAATATAAATAGTTCAGCGTTTGTTTCCGGCTAATATTCCATGACGAAATTCAAATTTCACCATTAAATACATGAAATGATATGAATGAAATGCAAATTTAGCAGATAGGTAATCGATCCACACGCTTAAACACTGAAATAATCAGAATAAAAAAGTTTGTGATAAATAGTGCAATCTTTGGCGATCTCTTTCGCTATTAACTCCTGGGCATGCGACTGACACGATAGTATTATTGCTTTTAATAAATTTCAAAACTTCATTTGAAAACATTATTGATATTTTTCCTATAAACTTTCTTTTTAGTGTTATTAGTGAGCAATCTAAAATAAATAAATAAATAAATAAATAAATAAAATAAAAATCCAATTTGCGATTTAATAATAATAATAATAATAATAATAAAATTCTCCTAGTATGTACTGTAAACTGGGAAGCCCGGGATTGACACCCCTAGTAATATTAAATAATAAAAAAAAATATTACTTTTTCATATAAATAATGCGTCCACAGACCCTAACAAATAGTGCACGTGGACTGTCACAATTCTAGTTTGTAAAGGATCTAAATAAAAATTGACCAAAAACACTGCATCTCTACGCCGCCGCATCGTTTTCGAGTAAAATGCAAAAGACAAACTGTGACGTCACATTCGGGGAACCAAAAACAAGATTTATTGGAAACATGAACCTCTGTATTTGTGTTATATAATCAGGGCCGAAAGTGTAGGATTTTTTTTTTCACCCGGGGCAAGCATGAAGTTTGACAACCCCCTCCCTCCCCTCTCTACCTTCTTTCCAAATAAAATTTATAAACAGAAATTTTCAATTCATCCCTTTTTTTTATATGAATTAATTGTTAGAAATAATAGTTCATTTACAGAGACACACAAAAGTAAAAATCATGCAAAACTTTTCATCACAATAACGGTCGAAATACTGAACCAATTCAAACCTCATTGAGACAGTGTGTTGCCCTTGCAAGTATGTTGGATGAATTTATTAATCAAGTACTGTTTTGGCGTCTCTACATGGTCACCTCATGGATAAACCGCCCTCTTGAAAGCAGAGTATAGAATCAAGGAATACATTTTTACTTTGGGTTGTCCGATTGTATACATACATACAGAGGGCTTGACAAATACGATCGCCAGGTCGCCACTGGCGACGGCGTTTTCTTATCTGGCGATCACGTTTTTTAATATGGCGGTTTTTTTAGGGGAAATGGGGGGGGGGGGGGGGTGTACAAAATTTGACCTAAAAAAAGAGCACAAGCAGAGTTTTTTTCTCAAAAAATGTTTTTAGCTTTTATTTTTAATTTGTCAAAAAAAAGTTCATTAAACTGAAATTTTAAAATATTAAAATCAGAATTATTTGACTGACTTCGACAGGAAGATAGGTAAAAAATTATATTTCTTGCTTCAATATTTGATAGATGCACACCTCATCATATATAGATTTTGACGGATAAACCTTTTTATGCCGTTAATAATCTCCAAGTGTTGTGAACGATTGGAAAGAACACTTAGAACATGTTGAAAACCAGACCCCAATTAACTGTAGTACCTCAAGTGATGAACGCAGCTGGAAACCAAACCGAATAAAACCAGATGGACCTTATGTCGAAACTAATCAACTAAGAAGTACTCCATATTGCCTCTTCAACCTTCAATCTGATACCGCGCGCGTGAACTCAATAACAAACTTACTCAGTATCTAAAATGTAACCGTACCGTAAAGACGCCCATGTAAATACGATGTAAATATCTCAAATTTAATGTAAAATTGGAGCAATTTTAAGCAGTCTCCAAACGCGCGATATGAATGTATATATGAAGCCAAGAATTTCAATAATAATATTATATTCAAACCAAATGGATATCTACTTACTTCCTGCCAATTTGTTATTTTCTACTAATATTGTTTTTTATTACAAAACAGCGATACGTAAATGATTCGAAAGGATAAATATCAGTATAATACTGTGGATTACTCTTAGCGCAAAAGGCAAATTTCAGGTAAGCTGAACTAATTTTTTTTACCATTATCAAAAGAGGAAAATGTAAATTAAAGTATGAAGACTGATATAACAATTTATAAAGATAGAAAATTTATTATGCTACCGAAGGTTCTCTAACAGATTTTGTAACACTCAAATATCCGGACATTTGAAACATTCGGCAATCAGCATTTCCCGAACATGCCGGTTAATTCAGCCTTTACAGTACTTTTTCTTTCAAGAGATATATAATTTTGATAAATTTCATTAAAAAAATTTGTTTATATTAACTTTCTAAATTACGTAAATTCTAAACTATGAAACTATAAATTATAAACTCTCTTTTTCTCAATTAATTCATAAAAAAAATTTCTGCTCTTTGACAATCAATGACGGGGGGCGGGGTTAAATATATTTTACTGGCGACTAGAATTTTTTGCTGGCTACCAGATTTTATCAAATTTGTAAAGCCCTGTTACATATATATATGTCCAAATTTCGTTATTTGTATCGAAAGACTAATCAAACCTTCTTTTGGCGTCCCTCTGGCCCCCCCGTTTGTGCCCCCCTAGTTTCGACCCTGATTATAATACTACGTTTACATGAGCTGATGCTCGAAATGACCTCTACACGCATTGAAACATACAGCATTGTTGAATGGCCAACAAATTTGAACATAAACGCATCTTACTGACTTTTGTGGACACTATACAATGACAGATTGTACTCAGTCGCTTGTGCCACGTTGCGCTCAAACGTTCCTCGGTATCCGCGGGGATCATTTTGAGTCTCTTCTCGTGCGAACATCGTGTAATATCTTATATGTAGAGGCGGATTAACCACCTACCGGGCCCCTAGGCTTAACACATTGCCCCCCCCCCCCGTCCTGCTCTATATGTATATACATTGACATGCAACATATATATATATATATACACAAACATAAACACGCACACACATACACATACATATGTATATATACATATATATATTTTTAAGGACAAAAAAAAAGGTCACAAACTTAGCGCCGGGCCCTTAGTTTGTCGGGCCCCTAGGCTTTAGCCTACTCAGCTTATTTGGTAATCCGCTAATCAATTTAAACCCATATTTCCAATAAAGCTTATGATAATAAGGATGAAATAAAGCGAATGTGACTCCAAACTATTTTTTTTTTCAATTTTTCCTTTCAAAAAATTTATTATTGTCTTTGGTAAATTTTAATGAACTCTGAGTGCATTCTCTATTTGAGTTTATGTTATTTACATTTTGACAGAACACTCTGAGTAAACTTAAAATGATTCCGTTTTGTCTTTCAGTATTCTCAGAAAATGTGCTCATAACGTGATAAAAAGCATGCTGTATTATTTCCTTGCATTAGTTTATGAATAATTTATGTTATTCTTGCGTTTACATCATTGGTGAATTAGACACGGATTATGCATTCGCTTAGGCTATATCTTTTTATTGGCTAGACTATTCTGGCGTCACACTAGCTTTTTTTTTTTTTTTTTTTTTTTTTTTTTTTTTCATATTCTGTTATTATTTTTGCCGTTATCATTTTACATTCCTATCATCTGTCCCCATCAGAAAGAAGGTGGGGAGGCGGAGCATAACATCCCACTAAAAAAAAAAAAAAAAAATCCATATCACCCTCCTTATAACTGAAGAGCAGGCCATCGCTGAAACAGGAAAGATGCCTTAAATCTCATGCTCTTCTACAACACACTTTTCCTTTTTCATTTACATCGGGGTAGGCGGCCTGCACTTACAATCCAGCCTCCGCACTTGCATTCCTAATCTTTTTTACGAACTCAAAGAAATAAAAAATTAAGCAAACGTGACCAGAAACGGGCGGGAGACCCAAAATTCAGTCTATTTTCATCCGTTTTTATCTGCGGTTGGCAACTTAATTTACGGTTTTTATTTTACTAACTGCGGCCAAAGACCAACAAGTTTGAGAAAGTCCGTCGGCTCATTTATTAAAAGCTGATTACGGACGGTTTGTTTATGTGCAAATCCTTCCACTTTCTTTTTTTTTTTTTTTTTTTTTTTTTGTTAATCTTGTGTGTGAAGTAAAAAGGAAGAAGAAAAAAGTGATTCCTATCGGGTTATTAATTCCCAATAGGAGCGCTTTTAATAAATTGGATTTATCAAGCGTAAAACCACTTACGATAATGGAGCAATTTTGGTGGGGGGGAAAAGAAAATATGTAAACAAAGCGAAAAGAAAATAATGTTGCGAGTTTTGGTTTTTGTTTATAAATGTACGTATTGTGTAATTTATTTGTTAAAAAAAAAAGAAACATTAACTAAATGCTTTATAGAGTAAAAACAAGTCAATCGTTTTTCATTATAAAATATTACGAGATTCTCAATATGGTTTTTCATGGAATAGTTTTAAATAAATGTCCTTTACGTAATTATTTCAATAATTAAGACAAAGGGAAAATGGCAAGGAACATTAGAAATAACGTCTTGCTCAAAATATATATGCTCATGTAAAGAACATAAAATAATTTTAACAAATGGAGAATTGGTTTTATCAGATTACAATACATCGTGGTTTATTATCGTGGTTTATTATCGTGGTTTATTAGAATGTGTCTATTATTTGTTACACTTTTTTATTTAACTCAACTCTATTTTTTTTTTTATGTAAAGACGAAATTTTGTAATAAATTTTTAACGCACTTCCTGATATGGTAGAATTCTATAAATAGTGTACAAAGGTGTGTTTCCGATGACAATACAACATTTAAATATATTTAGGACTTAATTATAAATTAATAACTTACTTTTAAGGTATTTTTCCGTTAGCGCTCCACACGTCATAAATCGCCCAATTTTCTTTATGGTCACAATTATATATGAATTACAACAACGTGCACTGCAAAAAATAACTGTTGATTTTACAGTATAAAACTGGCGCCCCAGCTGCCAGTATTATACCGTAAAATTAACAGTATTACTGCTTGCACGGCAGCGTATTACTGCTTATTTTACTATTTAATACTGTTAATTTTACGGTATAATACTGGCAGCTGGGGCGCCAGTTTTATACTGTAAAATCAACAGTTATTTTTTGCAGTGTGGGATTACATGATGCACCAAACCGCGATCTGCAAAAAAGGCCAATTGGTCGTGAAACCGCAACAATGAAAGAAATATTTTAAGGCTGTTCTCAAATCCAAACGGGTTGATTTATGACATACTTTAAATTCATTTTTGCTCGGAAATGCATGAAATTGGCAGGTGTTTTTATTCAAAAACTTTAGGTTCATTTGGGGAATTGGTGTCATGAAATTAGGCGTCATTTTGAAGATAAACATGGAATTCTTATATATATATTTTTAATTCTATACCTACTGTATGTAAATTAACTCATTTGTTCCCCTGGGCGGTATTTCCTGCCAACATATATTTCCAGGATTCGTACCACTAATTAAAAAAAGTTGAAAATTCCCCCTCAACAATTTCTGTCAATAATCGGAAATGTTCTCGAGATCTTTTATGTAGCCCTGTATATCATCTATAGAATTTATACAAACCAAGTAATATACAAAGAGTTAGATAAAATTAAAAACGCATACCACAATTGAAAATGCACTTCCAGCAATTATTACTATTACCGAATATGTTTGTGTGTCCCTGTAAATGAACGATAAAGGCTAATGTACACCATATTCTACAGTAAGCATCTTGTAGTGCTCCTCACTTATGTATATAAATTTCAATATGTTTGAAACAGTGTAACATCATTAAAATACATTGCAAACGATTTTCCACATAGACCATAATGTAACGGAATTCTTTTCAATGTATCTGTAAACGAACTAAAAATGCTACGCACTTCATTTTCAATATCAAACATGCCATGATAAATCCAGCACATATATCAATTACATTACAATCCTAGCATATTTACACGAGTTAGAGCATGGACAGACGGCAGACAGAGAGACAAACCGAATTCTTAAACACTTTTCAACTATGTTGGATAGTGTTAAAAAGGAACAGAATTTTTAATTTTTTTTAAAGTAATTTTTCCAAACATACTTTTCTTGTTCAAAAAACAAAAGTATGATTCTAAATAACTTCACTTTTCCAATTAATCAAAATATTTAATCTTCTCAATCATTGATTTAATGAGTTTTGTCAACAACTGCTTTTATATGATTAAACACACAAATTGTAATATTTTTCTGCAATTAAATACGACGAAAGATTCTACTTGAAAAGTGTGGTAGAATTTTACGCACCCTGTTAAAGCTAAGCTTAAAGAGTAAAAGTGTGTCATTTAATACTGTTAATATAAAGCTTAAAAATTATAGATTAAATATCTAAAAAAGGCGTAGTCAGCCGCACGCCTTATCTTCTTCACCTCAAATGTTAATCATATAAGAATTAAATAAACTATTATATAAAAGTGTTTTCGAAGACAATTATTGACAGATTTTTACTTAGATGTGCGCTTGTATATGAAAAATTACTTTATAATCTTGACATACAGCACTAAACTATAATTTCCTCTTAATATTCACAATATTGCAACGCATTTTTTTATGTTCAGAAATTTAAAAGAAAAAAAAATCCTTGCAGAAAAAATAAAAAGAATTTGTATTTTTTCGCGTATAAGGATTCAATAAATAGTTTTCTACTGCAGTGTAAAAAAGACCACATCCCCCCCCCCCCATTTATTTCAATGAGGTAAATTCTGAATGAATGCTTCAATGTAAAATAATAATTTTCTCTCCCACTGTTTTCTGTTTATTCTAATCCTTTAAAGTGAAAATTTTAAAATTAGTCTGTATTCACGAAGATGATGATCTTTATCCTAATTATGATGTTCATTGTACAGAGGCAGTGGCGTCAATTTATATGAGCCCATAGGGTCCAAGTCCACATAGAAAAAAATAAAACCCAATTTGGGTCGAAGGATTCTTAGGTATGTGCCCAAATTGGGCCATGCCTGCTTTGGTTACCACTGTGTATCCATTTTGGGCACATACCTAAGAATCCTTCGACCCAAATCGGGTTTTATTTTTTTCTGTGCACCCAATTTCCATTATTCTGTTTCGTACATGAGCCTAAAAGACCCTTCAGTAGAAGTATACAATTAATTTTCTCTCAAAAGAAAAAGTTCCTGCATATTTTACCACTGAGTTATCATGGAGATTCGTTAAGCTCCTTCGCAAGTATGGGTCAATGACTGTTTATTTTAATGTTTTTTGACATCCATAAAGGATTTAGGTGACTAAATTGTGTTGCTCGATAAGTGTGTTTTGGGAACAGGTGAACTGTTAGCAATATTGATTTGTCTTTATATTTGTAAAAAGGTATATTTTTCTTTCTGGTCAAGTTTATCCACATTGAAGTCTAACGGGCAGTGGCTTATGAGTGTACAAATGTATGCGTTAAATCCCTGCCTCCCCCTTATAGATATACTTCGCACAGAAATTCTCTGTGGAGATATTCAAAGATTCGTCTTTTTTACAATCTACCGATAAAGACTGTTTTACAATCTACGCCAAAAAAAAAAAAAAAAAAAAAAAAAGAAGTAATGCCAGATTCTTCTCAAATTTAAACTTAGTTACTTTCTGACACTATAGAAAAAAATAATTATAAGACAGCATTTATTTGAAATTCAATCCATTAATGTGCACAAAAATGTAAATGTATAAAATGGTATTTAAGGGTTCGATTTTTTGCAAGTAGCTTCGGAAATTAAATCCGTGAGGTGTATGTTTTGTCGGTATATTTCAGTTTACTTTTGCTCACACGTTTTCCATGCATTCTAAGACAGTTTACTGCCTTCAGTATCATCCAGATAAACATGATGTTTTCTTTCGTCGGCGTTCTCGTGCCAGAACATTTCCTGGCTTTCCTCCATCCATACTGAAACGAAGAGATCTGTTCAACATCCTATTTAACCTTGCTTAAGTACCTCCTTATCTATATGGCAAGCTAAATGCTTGGCCGTTGCATCAATGGTAAGCCGATAGAGAAAAAGGCCCTATCTAAATTTAGTGTTGGACAAGCGTTCTGATGTGATAGACGAGAGACTATATCGGGAACACCTTGAAGGAACGCGATGCGATCATTGCGATTGGTTCGGCTCGTTAATTCCCGTTAAAGAAACCTGCCAAAGCAGTCTCATAGTCTTGGAATCGAAAATATGTGAAATCCTTTTCGGCAATTTGCCTTTTCTGTTTGTATGAAATTCCATAATATTGATTTTTTTAAAAAGAAAGAAAAAATCGTTAATGGCGCTATTATATTTTGAAAGTTTAGTAATTATTTTCTTCTAAGATAACAGAAAAGCAAACAATACTTAAAATTTTCATTTAATATCATTAATTTGGTAGTAGAAAAATGATATGTAGCTCCTATAGCTTGTTTGAAAGATTTCTATCAGAGATTCTTCTACTATTAAAAAAAATATTCTATCTGCAATTTGTTTAATAGAAGTTTATTAGTTAACAGTTTTTTATCGTTTAGATGGATAGTTACTATCGATACTACATTGCCTTCGGATGACAAGGTCCTAACTGACAAAATCAGCTAAAATGAAACTACATTATCTATTGGGTGACTTCAGTTTTGTCTACAGATTGAGCTGACAAAAGTGGTAACTCTCGAAAGCTAGATAAATTGAGAATATTCTAACTGCAGTGCTGCCCATGGGAAAATGAAACTTTCGTTTATTTTTTTCTCAAACGACTTGTTGAAGCAATTAGAACCTTGTAATTTAACGGCAACGACTTGTCATAATTTAAAGTTGTTTTGCCTCAATACTTTCTATGATTTCCACTGGAATCTAGCAATGCATATGTTTGTACGTGAATCAGTTATTTCAATGAATGTAAAATTTGTTGCATCACTCGAGATACTATCGTCTGTCCTGATAATATTTTAACAAAAATTTTGTGTGCAAGTTTTTTTTTTTTTTTTTTTTTTTTTTTTTTTTTTTTTTATTTATTTATTTAAAGTATTTTGTTGTTGTTGTTTGTTTGTTTGTTTCTCGTGCTATATGCGTGTCCGAATAATTAAAATTGAGGGTTTTTTCCTTCTCTAGCCTAAATGAAAAGTACGTGTTCTCATGTATTGGTATTTCATATGCTACAATTTATTGCTCATATATGGCTGTGGTAAAAGATTTGAAACAGTGAAATATAAATTAACAACAATAGTAAGGATTTTTATTAGTCAACTTATTAATAAATATATATATATATATTTTTTAATAGATATTCGTATGTATTGATATTTTTTCTTTCTTTTTAGTCAGTCTCAAAACGTTTTTTCTACAGTTTAATATATGAGGGATGAATGGAACACTAATATCAGAAAATATTTCAATAAATTCAATGGATTTCAGATTCTTATATTATGGAAGATACATTTTTCTCCAATTAAGAATAAAAGGGCAGAGGGTTGTCCATTCTATAAAAACTAATAAGGTTGTGGAACAATGTAATACTTATTTAAGATGGTGGTTCTTCCCACAAGCATTTGTTTGCAAGTGGAAGTTTTCTGCGTTCCGATGGCATTCATGCATGATGCATACCAAAGACTCTTGTCCTTCACGATTTTTTTCCGTTCAGCTACGTGAATTAAAATTGGTGACTATGCTTTTTTCCCTCTTCTTTTATAAACAATATTTTTTATAACAATGTAGCAAAACAATGACTAGCATTAGAAGCAGCAAAACATGCTTTATTAGCCGTAAAAATCATAAATTTCAAATTATGTATGTATTTTTAAGAATTGGTCATAAAAATGATTGCTCACATGCATATAAATGCTTAGTTAATGAGGAAAGTAACATCATATGTTCAATATTGTCTAATGAAACTACAGTTTCATTTTTTTTTTTTTTCAGACGGAAACAGAATGATAAGTTTTGAAAAATTGTCTCAATATATGTTAAATTTTTGTGTTAAAAAAAGGTAAGGTGTTAACATAAAAACAATCTAACAACTATATTTCCTTTTACTAACCTTTATCCATTTATACAGATGAGCAGTAGTGAATATCGGCTTCTTATATATTATTTATATTGTCATACAAATGAATGTATTACATAATTACTATCATTTTGTTTCTGCTGTACTAAAAGCAATTCAGTTATATCATCGTTTTAAGGAACAGTTTCTCTTATTAGATGACTGATAAGAGGAAAACTTTCCGAAACATTTCTAAATCAATAATTCGTTTATAAAGACGGACGTAAATGATTTCTTTCACTAACAATTGCTGATATAGGTAACTGCTTCTAACTATTATCAACAATTGCAAAAAAAATAACTTCGGGTTTTTAAACGCTTTTATTTAACTTGTTGCTGATATAGCATTCGCATACCCTGCGATTAACTTTTTACTCATTGACATTGGTACTCATTGATAGCAATCCCTTCCACATGTAATCTCTCAAGTAAATCATAAACATTTCACCGAAACACCAATTAAGAAATAATCAACACTCAATAACCCGGAAACTCATAAACAAGAGTTGCAGCGAAAAGATGAAGAGAAGATTTCAATTCAAATTACATAACGGTTTCTCCAGTGAAACAAACTCTTACATCTTTTTTTATGTAATCATCGGTGATTTGACTTTTATAGACTGAATAACTTTCTCTTTTAATTCTATACTCAAAGATGTAACACCATGGAAAATAAGCTCCTAACGTTGTAAAAAAAAATTGAATCTCTTAACAGCCCCTTTAACTTTTAAATTAAAGCTTAAATGTATTATATAATATATTTAATCAACATTAAATTATACTCCATAGATAAAAAGCATTCCAATTTATTTCTAACACAGTGTCAGTGTAATTGATAATAATTAATAATAATCTCTATGAAATAAATTTATACACACCTAAGAAAGAAAACTATGTCAAACTAACTTATAAATGCAACAGTAAAAACTGCATAGAGCTGTGGCGACTAGAATACAAAAATATAAACTGCGTTAAAGAACTAATATCAAAGAAACTTGCGACTATAACAATTGTAGCCATGATATAACATGCGAAAACTTTATCAAAAGTAAACTCACTAATGCATCTTACCCAAAGCAAGCAAAAAACAGAACCACAAGGCTACTGGATCTGGTGCATACGGATGTTTGCGGTCCGTTACAAACAGAAAGCTTGGGAGAGAAATCATACTTTGAAACATTTATTGATGATTTTAACAGAATTACTATACTATTCCTACTATCCAGGAGAAGTGAGCTGGTAACAAAATTAAAAGAGTTTGTCGCAATAGCCAAAAGTAAATGCGGGCGGACAATCCAATCACTCAGCAAATCAAATCAGTCGGATAACGGTGGAGAATATAGAAGCGATGAAATGGACAATTTCCTAATCGAAAGCGGAATAGAACATCAACTGACTGTTCCACGTTGTTCATCTCAGAACGGTGTTACGGAAGGAAAGTATCGTACATTGATGGAAATGACGCGTTCTCTACTCTTCAAAGCCAATTTACCTCAAAAATTTTGGAGGGAAAGCGCTTAACACAACTGTGTATTTACAAAACCGGCTTTCCTCAAAATCTATCAATTTAACTCCATATGAAATGTGGACAGATAAAAAGCCTGACTTGGCACATATAAAAATATTTGGCTGCAAAGTCTATGCATACGTTGATAAAACACAAAGAGGTAAACTTAATGATACGGCAATAGCTGGTACTTTTGTTGGTTATGATTTCATATCCAAAGCATATAGAATTTATACTGAAGGAAATAAAATCACATTAGCACGAACAGTAAAATTCGTAGAAAATCCAAATTCATTAAATGAACATTCAAACTCCGATCTGAAAGAAATTGACATAACCAACACTCAAAAGGAACCCTCGATAGCTATGGAAGAGTCATCGGAATTCTCCATAAGAATGCAAGAAGGAAATGAACAAATAAATAACAAGGGAGCAACACTCGACGAACCTATTTGATGCCAGAGAAGTAACAGGGAGGTACCACCTGACCGTTTCATCTACAACGTCAGATACGATCCGGTAGTTGAACCAAAAGGGTGGAAAGTGGAAAGATATATTAAAATTAAAAAACCACCAGGAAAAACTAAATTGACTTAATGCTACACAAAAAGAAATTAACTCTCTAAAAGAAAACAATACCTGGAGCTTGGTAGATTCACCACAAGGAAAAAGAATATAAGGGTAAAAACGGACATATAAATCAAAATACGACGATACAGGAAGGGTAAAGCGATATAAAGCTCGTCTGGTCGCACAAGGATTCCTACAAAAATACGAAATGTAAAAGGATCAAGAACAAAAAAGTTCTAAAATTGCGATTTGTGTGATACAGTTGGTATAAATGCTTGTTTTTTGACATAGTGATTACTTATCAGATATACATACTCGTTCAAAACGGTTTTTAAAAAAATCGAAATTTAAAAATGTGAAATGAGCAAAAAACGTTCTAAAAATGTTCTAAATCATAATATAATTAGAACTTTTAGGGCTAGAGTCTTGAAATTTTATATGAATGTAACTTAAGAGACGTAAATGCTCACCCATAATTTATTTTTTTAATTCGAAATTTGAAAGATTGCAAGAGTAAAAAGCATTCTAAAATTGCGATTTATGTGATACATTTGGTATGGAAACTTGGAATTTTGCATATGATTACTTTTATGTAGTAAATGCTTCCTTAGAACATTTTTTTTAATTCAAAATTTAAAAGGATGAAATGACGGAAAACTTTCTAAACGCATTCTAAATTATGATTTAGTTGAAACTATTAGTGTTAGAAACTTGAAATTTAGTATAGAGATTACTTTTAAGATACAAATTCTCGGCATAAAGAGTTTGAATAGTTTCACAAATGAAGTATAGTCTTTAAATTTGTGTACAGACCCCCTACGAAACAAATGATTCGAAAGAAACACTGATTGCGAAAATCTGTTCACAATCGAAAAATAACTTTTTATAACTTTAAAGTACTTTTTATTAATTCTTACTTTTGCAAAGATTTTTTCCTGGGTTCGCACATAGCTTGGTCTTAGTAACTGAGAGCAAAAAACGCGAAAAAGAGCCGTTTGAAACTGAGAGAGACTTACAAAGTGTATGTTTTATTTTTTCCCTGGAATTCGATGGCCTATTATTGTTTCGAACATGGAACAAAGACAGAAATGCAATTAAGAAATGGCCCACTGTATACTATATAACTCAAAGCGTACGTGTGGCAGTGGTGACGAAACCTGGCTATACTATTATGATGTGCCGACTAAGTCTCATAAAAAAGTTTGGGTCTTTGATGATGAGGACACACCGGTAGCTGTCAGAAAATCCCGATCTGTCAAAAAAAAATTATAGATGTATTACTATTTTTCAAATCGAGTGGAATTGTTGAGCGTATCGTTTTGGACACACAGAAGACAGTTACAGCTAAGTGGTATACTGAACAGTGCCTCCCTAATGTCATGGAATCTTTGAAGAACCTGCGACCAAAGTCACGAATGAACACCTGGTTCCTCCATCATGACAAAGCTCCAGCTCACCGGGCCAAAGCCTGCACTGAATATTTGGCCACTACAGGACTGAAACTTCTTGAACTCCCTCCTTACAGTCCAGATCTTGCCCTCTGTGACTTCGCACTGTTCCCGCATGTGAAAATGAAGCTGAAAGGGATTCGGTTTTCCAGTTATGAGACACTTTTGAGGGCGTGGGACAACGAGTGTGCCTTACTTCCTAGTGAAACTTGGCAGAGCTGGTTTAAGTATTGGTTTCGGAGGATGGAGAACTATATTGCTTGTATCGGAAATTACTTTGAAAAAGTTTGATAAATAAATCCATATTGCAAAACTTTCTTATAACCCTTTGTATATGACCCCTCTTTTACTATAAAACGTCTTGAGGTGGGCAAAATACATCGAAAAGCCATTTTCGATACAAAACACAAAATACATTGGTTTTAGGGTCTAAAATACAAAATGCAAAATTCTTTTCAAAATTTCAAATGTCAAAATACAAAATACATGTATTTTTTAAATACATTCAAAATACAAAATACATTAATTATAATTTTAATTATCTTGCACTACGCAAAAATGTTTTAATGCAATGCCATGTTATAAATTTTTACCTACTGTATATGGACATGTTCGTAACCAAAAAAAGAGGTCTGCACGGGCCGAAATTTCCAGACCCGAACCTGTAGAAAAAAATTTGGGACCCGACCCGGTATAAAAATTAAAAGTTCGGCCCGAGGCCCGGCCGTGTCCGTACAAAAAATTCTTTGGCCCGACCCGGTATAAAAGCTAAAAGTTCGGTCCGAGTCTGGACCAGCTCATACAAAAAATTTATTGGCCCGGTTTAAATGCTAAAATTTCGGTTCGAGCCTAGCCCTACAAAAACTTAATTGGCCCGAGTGAATTTCTACAAAAGATAAATTTTTAAGCCAATGTGGTTAAAAATTCTCTTGTACGAGGTATTCTGACAATTTTTTTTTAAGCTATTTTTCATGTTTATATTCTTTCTTTTAAAAAGCGCCCAGAGCTGCGAAGTAGAGGCACACTCGTTCCAAAATGCTGCCCTCCCTAGATTTATTTCTGCCTGTGCCCATGCAAACTATGTTTATTTTTTTTATGATTCTCTATTTGTACGCAAATGTCTGAGTTATTATTAATGTCATTAAACCATATTCCATGGCTTAGAGACTTATAAATCTGAAAAATTCGATACAGAAAAATCTTCTAAGACGAAATCACGTAGGAGCTAAAATAAAAGAAAACTGCCCAGTTAAACTGACGGCATTGAGCTCACAGGCTATTCACACTAACTGTAAATTATATTCTTATTTCAAAGAACTTGAAATAAGCCCTCGAAAAATGAAGAAATCGACAATATATTTTGGGGGGGGGTACCATCCCCCGTTTCTCCTTCTTATAATTAACCAATGAACCCCTAAAACTAATCAGAGAAGCGCCTTACCACAATGAACCTACACACAAAATTTGAAGAAAATCGGATAATTCTGTATGAAAAATCCATTTATCTAAATTAAGAGGGGTTAGCCTCCCCGTCCTCCCCCCCTTTATACTTAACCAATGAACCCCCAAAACTAATCAGGGAGGCGCCTTATCACAATGAACATATATATAAAATTTGAAGAAAATCGGATAATTCTGCTTCGAAAACCCATTTATCTATATTAAGGGGGTTAGTCCCCTCGTTCCCCCCTTTATACTTAACCAGTGAACCCCCAAAACTAATCAGGGAAGCGCCTTATCACAAGGAACCTATAAACAAAATTGGAAGCAAAACGGTTATTTCTGTCAAGAGTTATCGCGTTACGTACATACATACAGAACGGGCGGGCACATTAGCTCTCAGGCTTTGATAGCCTGTGAGCTAAAACTCAATTATAGACAAGTTCCCATCTTAGCTGTTACATCACCTGTTCTAAATGCATTATATTCTAGTCACACGTATTATTATATTCATTTTGTATGAATTAACACACTCTTCCGTTTAAGACAGTATTCCATCATAGACAGGTTTCTTTTCACATGTTTTCGTGCACTTTAATTTTATTGCCCAGAAATATACGAGTATGTGCTATTCTTCAAAAAGTATAAATTTAAATTTTTAATTGTAGAATAATAACGATTTAAAAGTATATGCATTTTTTGCGAAGAATGTTAAACCAGATCAAATTCTACTGATATCTGCACGGGCCAGGCCAGGCCAATGACTTTTTACGATCTGGGTCGAGACCGGGCCTGAAAATTTCTTCCCGTCTAGACCTCTAGGAAGAATGTCCCGGTCCGGTTGGGTCCGGAAAAAATTAATCTGCCCCTGCCCGGTCGGAGTCTGCAGGAAAAAAATAAAGCACACACCCGGTCCGGTCATAAAAGAGTGATGACCAGACTCAGTTGATTTCGACCTGAAAATAGTGTCTTGCACTAACTGTCATCAAAAAATATTTTGAAATATTTCGAGTATACTTATGTCTATCGCGTAGCGTGTTGTATCACAAATAATTAATTTCCGTTCATTAGGAGTTCTTGGGTATGTATTATCAATCTTTTCACACGTCTATGCAACAACTAACTGCATTACACTGCTAACATAGTTTAAAAATGCAATACTCAGGAAAAGTCTGAACGATCCTACTTGTTTATCACACGACAATTTTTTTTTTTTTTTCGCATAGCAACATTAAGAATTAAAAAGCATTAGCAAAACCATTCAGCAAAAATGTTTCAGCCAAAGATAAAAATCCTTATTATGCCCCCCCCCCCCAAAAAAAAAAAAAAAAATGTTCATATTAACTTCTAGAAACGAATTCAAAGACTATACAAAACAGACAAGCATGTATTTCCTGTTGTGAATCAGTAATTTGCGGTTAAAACACAAGTTGTGGTTTGAACTTTATACCAGCTTCAAGTCTGGTACGAAGTTTGAATAATCGAGAAATGTATTTTGAGTATTTTCAAAATACAAAATACATGGAAAAATAATTTCAAAATACATTACCAAAATATTTTAGTTTTATCTGTTTAAAATACAAAATACAAAATACAAATGTATTTTGAAAATGTATTTCAAATACATGTATTTTCGATACTGCCCAGCTCCGGTCTTGACAAAGTGACGCAGTAAAATAACCAGTTTTGACTTTGACTTAACCGATGCTTGTAATATGCTCTTTCACAGTTTTAAGTAGAATTTTCGCCGTTTAATTGAATCACATTGTTGAATAGAATTTGATTTAACAAAGCGGCGGATTCCGCCAAGGCGGAAAGACCAGAAAATTTAATTTTTAACTTTAGTTTTGATTCACGTAAACGGCAATTATAGTAATTTTTTTAGCTCTGGGGGGGGTTTAACCACCAACCCCCCCCCCCCCTTGGCTGCGCCACTGATCTGCATTACTGTCCAAACAAATCAAAGATAGCGGGCATTCTCACAAAGCCCGCAGCCAAACCTGACTTTATAAAACTCAAATTAAAATTACAAGACTATCCTCCATTGGTAGATTATGGAGCAATGATGGAAATCCCTTCCACTTGTAATCTCTCAAGTAAATCATGAACATTTCACCGAAACATCAATTAAGAAATAATCAACACTCAATAACCCGGAAACTCTATACAAGAGTTGCAGCAAAAAGGTGAAAAGAAAGATTGCACTTCAAACTACGTAACGGTTTTTACAGTATTTTTTCCCTCTTACAGCTTTTTTATGTAATCATCGGTGATATGATTTGCATAGACTGAATAACTTAATCTTTTAATTCTATACTCAACGATGTAACACCATGTAAAATAAGCTCCTCTTGTTATAAAAAAAAATCTCTAACGACTCCTTTAACTTTTAAATTAAAGCTTAATAAAATGTAATATATAATATATTTAATCAATATTAAATTATACTCCATAGATAAAAGTATTCCAATTACACAGTGTTAGTGTATAATTAATTCATTCATACTATCACTAAATACGGATACTTTTGTGCTATATTGGATACCTATTTTTAAAATACGCTCTGATGACCCGATGCGTTTGAAGAATACGGGTAAGCAATATCTAATTTATTATCTTTCACTGTATATCATTTATCAACAAACATTAAAAAAAAACTATTTGTATTATGATCTAAACTGAATAGAGTGAGATACGTTATAGTTCGCATCGATAGTTCGCAATGATTTTTAATACTCATTGACGTATTTCATCATTCTGTGTTACTTGCTCAGTGTTGAAAAATACTGCTGTACTGCATATTGAATCGATATTTGTGGAAAAAATTATACGTTCGTTTGACTATTTACTAGGGCCTGATTTTTCAAAATGCACGTGAAGCATGAGCTTACCCTCTAAAATTTAAGAGGGCCCTCCAAAATGTCTGTAAAATGGGGCTTCTAAATCCCATTTTTATGAACAGCATAGTTGTAAATTGTTTATGAATTAGGTTTGTATGTTTGTCTGTCTGTCTGCCTGGCCGTTTGCCGTGCTCTAGCTCGTATAAATATACACGGATTGTCATTTAATTGATATATGTTATTGAGGTCTAGGTGTACCATGCTATGTTCGGTATTGAAAATGAAGTGTGTACCGTTTAAAGTTAGTTTACAGGCACACTCAAAATTATTTTGTTTACGGTCAATGGGGGGAAATTGTTTTCCGTGCATTTTAGTGATGTTGCACTATTTCAAATATAATGAAATTGACATGTATCTCTGAGGCGGACAACAGTATGTTTTATATTGAGTTAATAGAAAAATTAGAAATTATAGCTCATTTACAGGGACACTCAAAAGTAATCAGTTACATTAAATTCAATGAGGACATGATGAAATTGATATACACGACTGAAAGGGGTGGCAACACGATTTCTATAGAGTATAGAATAAGTAGCAATTATAGTTAGTGTACAAGGACGCACAAAAAATTCCATGACATATATGGTCTAGGGAGAAAAATCATTTGAAGTAGATTTTAATGATGTTACACTATTTCAATGAAATTGATATATACGTTACTGAGGTGCACTGCACCAGAGGAACACCATGTTTTCTATAGAACTTTTAGTACGTAGAATGTACCGTTTATTTACAGAGGCACTCAAAAGAATTCGGTTATACAGAACCTAGTATGAGCCAAACTGCTGGATATGCGTTTCCAGATGTGATATGCATTTTAGACCAAATTTTTAGTGTATTACGAGGTATGTATATCACATATAGAGTTCCACGAAGGAATTCGCATACATTACAGGCTATGGACAGCAATGGCTGAAAATGAATTTTTACGGCGTTATGGTTTGTATGTTTGTTTGTTTGTTGTTGTTGTTGTTTTTTAATGTTTGTTTTGATATCTTATTTCATTGTAATGAACAAAAATGAAATTCTTAACAATATTCCAATAGTATTGGAAAGAGTATCATAATCTATGCCTTAATGCATGATTTTTCGTTCATGTTTTTTTGCATTGAGTTTTAAAAAAAATTTTGGAGCGAAAAATTTTGGGTTAAAAGAACGATTTGCATAATATGATCTAAACGGAATAGAGTATAAGATACTGTTATGAATTTTGTATATATCTGTAAATATTCCATTTGTTTAAATTTATTTTATTTTATTATTGTGAAAATTGCAGTATTATTAATGTATTTCCTATTGAGCATCATGTAACTCAATGCTAAAGGCCTCAGATGGTTTGCAAGGAAAACAACCTTACACCCTCATCTTTATAATGGAAGTCTATGGTTAAATCGCCAAGGAATGGGTTTATCGCCAAGTTGGCGATGGTTTTGGCGACTTATTTTTGTCTCCAAATTTGGCGATATATCGCCAAATGTCGCCAAGTTGGCGACGGATTTGGCGACTTTTTGTGCAACCACCCCCCCTTATACCTGTACATTGGGATCCTTTCTCGCTTTGATTCTCTATCGAAAGTTAAAGCACTTTCTGGTAATTTCTAGCATCTGAAGGCCCTGGAATAATCTGGAAAGATCTCTGAAGTCTATATAAGGGACCTCCATCAGTTCAATTCAGTTAGTTATCTGTCAACTGCGATTGAATTCATACGAGAGGCTTTGCATTGAGAACTGTGTTACTCAGATTGATTTTGTCGTTGATACGTCGTATTGAACGCACTGTTTCTGTGTGAAATTTTGCTGCGCTTTTATTGGATTTGAAGATTACTGAATATCTTGTAATTTTCAGAAGATATTTGTGATCGTATTGCACTGTTTATAGTGAATAAAGCCTTTTTATTGTCCTTATATATTGGCATCAGTCCTTTCGAACCACGAGCTCACAACATTTGGTGTCAGGAGTGGGGTTGAATGCCGATTACCAGAGCAATGGAGGCACAGCTGACTAAATTATTGGAGAAATTAGGGGAGATGGATGAGAAAATGACTGCCAACCTTGCTGAGTTGAAAGAAGAAATGAAGAAGGAAATGACTGAGAATCAGGCTGAAATGAAGGAAATGTCGGAAGAAATGAAGAAGGAAATGTCAGCGATAGATGAGAAAATGACTGCAAACCAGGCTGAAATGAAGGAGATGTCGGAAGAAATGAAGAAAGATATGTCAACCAACCTTGGTGAGTTGAAAGAATTAATAGATAATAAAATTACATCTTTAAATGAAAGAATTGACAGTGTGGAAAACAAATTTGAAGGAAGATTTCAGGAAATAGAAGAAAAAGTTCAAAAGACAGCCAATACCGTAGAAAAAAGAGTAGAAGAAAAAGTTCAAAAGATCTCCAAAACCGTAGAAGAAAGGATTGAGAGTGTAGAAAAGGAGTTGGAAAATGTGAAGAAACAAAAGATAACTGCCGAAAACTATCCCGAAGATGTCAAGTATCAAGGTATGCTTCCTCGGGCCTCTATTAAACTCTCGACCTATGACGGAAAATCCTCATGGCCAGTTTTTAAGACACAATTTGGGATCGTAGCGCACGCCAATGGATGGGATTCCCAGACAAAGGCTTGCCAGTTAGCTGCTTCTCTAAGAGCTGATGCTGCCGACGTCCTACAGACTTTGCCTGCAAATGAACCGCTGGATTTTGAAACGCTCGTCAGTGCCTTAGAATTGCGCTTTGGCGAGAAATGCATGAAGGAATATAGCAGACTCCAGCTCAAATCTCGACAGCAGAAATCCACTGAATCCCTGCAAGATCTTGCTACGGATGTCGAGAGACTTTCACATTTTGCTTATCCTGACTGTCCGACTGAAATTAGAGAGAGTTTAGCTCTGCAACATTTTATTGATGGTGTGCGTGACTCTGAGATCCAGAAAGCACTCCGGATTGCAGATCTCAGTGACTTCAAAGGGGCTTTAGTTTATGCCCTGAAATTCGAGGCAGCCCAGCAAGCTACAAGGAAAGATCGACACTTTGTGCGAGTAGCCAACATGCCTGAGACGTCGGATAGAGCTGTGGAGCATTTACAGCAGCAGGTGAAAGACATGATGAGGCAGATGAACTCCTTGATGGCCAACAAACCTTACAGGAAGATCAAGTGCTGGAAATGAGGTGGAGAAGGCCATATCCAAATCGACTGCCCAAGACAACCCAGCACCAAAGGTAATATCTCTCCCGCTAAAGGAGGAGCAGGAAAACTGATTAATGGCCATCTTGCGGGGCGGAGGTTGCCAGATTTTGAGAGGCCCCATTTTCAAGTATGTGAAATTTCTGCAAGAAGTTGCGGCGAGAACGGAGTTTTTCTAGTCGGAAGTGTGATTGATTTGCCCTGTAATATGATCATCGATACAGGAGCCAATGTGACCATCATTCGGAAAGATCTAGCTCAGCGGCTGAAAGAAAAACTCTTCTGGACCCCGCCGCGTGTTATTCCTCAAACTGTGACCGGAGATAAGATCGAGATACATGGAAGAATGACACTGAAAATAAAGTTTGGGAACGCCGCTTATCGCCATACAGTCTACGTGGCCGATATTTCAGACCCTTTCATACTCGGACTGGACTTTTTAAAAGAGCATGGATTTACACTGGACTTTAAGAATAATGAGTTACGCTCTGTTCAAGAAGATGTCACAATTTTCAAACTTGGAAATGAGTCCGGGTCTATTCAACGGATCACAGCCAAGGCAGATGTTATCATCCCTCCTCGGACCGAAATGATGATACCTGGATTAACTGGAAACGAAAGAATTTTCCAGTATGGCTTGACTGGATATCCTGAGAAGAGCCCAAAAGGAGTGCTAATAGCATCAGCGCTGGTAGATCTGTCGAGAGATGTGATACCCGTTAGGATTGCGAACGTAAGTGAAAAGTCTAGAATTATCCAGAAAGGTGAAGTGCTTGCAACCTGTGCTCCAGTCACCTGTGTTTGCAAAGACCCGAGCTTGACGTTATCGGAGCCGCCTACAAGTTTAACACCTGTAATTGGACGAAATGAAAATTTATCTCCTGAACAGAGACATGCCGCAGAAAGACTGTTCCAGGAATTTAAGGATGTGTTTTCACAAAACGAGAGTGATATAGGGCGCACTTCACTGACACGTCATAGAATTGATACTGCCAACCATCCACCGATTAAACAGCATCCAAGACGCTTGCCGTTCGCAAAACAAGAAGAGGTTTCTAAGCTCTTACAAGAGATGCAGGATAGTGACATCATCGAACCGTCATCAAGTCCGTGGGCCTCTCCCATCGTGTTGGTCCGAAAGAAAGATGGCTCCACAAGATTTTGTGTGGATTATCGTAAACTTAACGATATCACGAAGAAGGACAGCTATCCTCTACCAAGAATAGACGACACGCTAGATACTCTTTCAGGACATAAATGGTTTTCCACGCTGGATTTGAAGAGTGGATATTGGCAAGTAGAGATCCATCCTGATGACAAAGAGAAGACCGCATTTACTACTGGACAAGGACTTTGGCAATTCAAAGTTATGCCGTTCGGGCTCTGCAATGCTCCAGCAACGTTCGAGCGCCTCATGGAGACAGTGTTAAAAGGCCTGACTTTTGAAGCTTGTCTCATCTACCTAGATGACGTCATCATTGGTGGCCGCACGTTTGAATAACATCTTGGAAATATTCGAAAAGTGTTAACGAAGCTAAGAGCGGCGAATTTAAAGCTGAACCCTCTGAAATGCAAGTTCTTCCAACGCGAAGTAAATTACTTAGGACACATCATCTCAGCTGAAGGTGTTCGAACAGATCCTGAAAAAGTGTCTGCAGTAGAACTGGAAGCGTCCGGAAAACGTCCATCAGTTGCGAAGCTTTCTGGGACTATGCACTTATTACAGAAAATTTGTACAGGGGTTCTCCAACATCGCAAGAGCCTTGCATAGGCTCACTGAAAGCAAGCAGAAGTTTCTATGGACACAAGAATGCGAGAATTCCTTCCAGCAGCTGAAAGAAGCTCTCACATCCTCTCCAGTCCTAACCTATCCACACCCCGACAAACAATTCATTGTGGACACGGATGCTAGTCATGAAAGTGTCGGTGCTGTACTTTCCCAAGAAATAGATGGCCAAGAACGAGTCGTAGCATACTGGAGCAAATGTTTGTCGAAACCAGAGCGGAATTATTGCGTCACTCGTAAGGAGTTATTAGCTATAGTAAAAGCCATAGAACACTTCCATCACTATCTCTATGGCAGGAAATTTCTCCTTCGTACTGATCACGCATCCCTAACATGGCTGATGAATTTTAAGAACCCAGAGGGCCAAGTAGCCAGATGGATACAACGACTCCAGGAATACGACTTTGACATCAGGCATCGTAAAGGCTCATCGCATGGAAATGCTGATGCCTTATCAAGAAGACCGTGTCCCGAAAGTTGTCGCTATTGTTCCAGAGCGGAGAACAAGTATAATCCCGAACATGTCATACGCCAGACGAAGACTTCACTATCAACGCCACCAGATCCCTGGAGTGATGAGAAGATTCGAGAAGATCAAATGGCAGACTCTGACATCAAACCAATCTTGGAGTTATTAGAATCTTCTAGCACGAAGCCCAGTTGGAAAGACATCTCGACTTACAGTCCTACGACGAAGCAATATTGGGCTCTTTGGAACTCCCTCCACGTCAAGAATGGTGTCCTGTTCCGAAAATTCGAATCGGAAGATGGGAAAACAACTCGGTGGCAGTTGGTACTTCCTCGATCCCGAATACCAGAGGTCCTCAAGGAATTACATGGCAGTCCCACTGGTGGCCATTTTGGAGTCATGAAAACATTACACAGAGTCCGAGAGCGCTTCTTCTGGGGAAAAGCGAGAGCTGACGTCGAACAATGGTGCAAATCTTGCGATGCATGTGCAGCTCGGAAAGGACCGAAGAAACGTAGCCGAGGAAGACTACATCTCTACAATGTAGGAGCACCTTTTGAACGCATCGCCCTTGACATCCTAGGTCCTCTGCCAAGAAGTGCTGATGGCAACAAATACCTCGTTGTTGTCATGGACTATTTCACAAAATGGCCTGAAGTTTATGCCATCCCTGATCAAGAAGCTTCTACGGTTGCGGATGCCTTGGTACACCAGTGGATATCAAGGTATGGAGTCCCTCTTCAAATGCATTCTGACCAGGGGAGAAATTTCATCTCTGCTGTGATTGAGGGTCTCTGTCAACTTCTCGGAATGGACAAAACTAGGACGACGCCTTTACATCCGCAGTCGGATGGCATGGTTGAGAGATTTAATCGTACCATCCTCAACAATCTCTCACTTCTAGTCTCAAGAAACCAGCAAGACTCGGACCAAAAACTTCCCTTGTTTCTTCTCGCCTATCGCAGCGCAGTCCATGAAACAACCGGCTATTCCCCGTCTCAGATGCTTTTCGGTCGTGATCTTCGTTTACCTTGTGATCTGCTGTTTGGTCGCCCTCCAGATGCGCCTTCATCGCCAGAGGGATACGTGCAGAATCTCCAGGCACGATTTGAAGACGTCCACAACTTGGCTCGAGAGCGGATCAATATACAGACGGAGAAGATGAAGACCAGGTACGACACGAAAGCCACAGGACATCAATTCAAAGAAGGTGACAAGGTTTGGTTTTATAATCCGACTCGACACAAAGGACTTTCTCCCAAACTGCAATCACACTGGGGCGGTCCTTATACAGTCCTAAACAGACTGAACCATGTCGTAATTCGGATCCGAAAGTCACCAAGTTCGAAGCCTAGAGTCGTTCATTACGACAGGCTGGCTCCATACTATGGCCATAGTACTTAGTTCATTGATTGTAAATAGTGTAATGTAAATAATGTAAATTAGTATGACCATGGTCTTGTATATAAGTTAATGTAATTATTTATTTTGCTTAGCATTATCATTATTATTGTTATTATTATTTAAATACTTGTATGTAATAATGTCTATGCTTTAATTTAATTTTATTTTTAAATAAGTGTATATTTTGTATAATTCAGCATTATGAATGTGTTTTGAATAGTATAGCATTTGTTGGTAACGGGTTTGCTTTCCGATCAAAGGTTGAACTGCCCGGGACGTGCAGTCCTTGAGAGGGGGGCAATGTAATGAATTTTGTATATATCTGTAAATATTCCATTTGTTTAAATTTATTTTATTTTATTATTGTGAAAATTGCAGTATTATTAATGTATTTCCTATTGAGCATCATGTAACTCAATGCTAAAGGCCTCAGATGGTTTGCAAGAAAACAACCTTACACCCTCATCTTTATAATGGAAGTCTATGGTAAAATCGCCAAGGAATGGGTTTATCGCCAAGTTGGCGATGGTTTTGGCGACTTATTTTTGTCGCCAAATTTTGCGATATATCGCCAAATGTCGCCAAGTTGGCGACGGATTTGGCGACTTTTTGTGCAACCACCCCAGAGAGAGACAGAATTATAGGTAGCAAGGTAATACATTACTTTTGTACGGGTCATGGGAGTTTTCCCATGTACCTGAAGAAGATTGGGAAAAGACATACAGACAAGTGTGACTGTGGCCAATTGGGTGATGTCAACCATTATTTATTTGGTAACTGTCCGCTAATGCCTTATAGGTTTAAATTTAATAATGCATTGACTGTAAGGCAAAACCTTCAGAATATTTTGCTAAATGATGGAAATTATGGACGCCTGAAAGAGAATTACAATAAACTGAATGAACTTTACTCTTTCATTTATTACAAATTTTGAACAATTTTTGAGTTCTTGCTAAAAAATTTTATTCAGCTGGTTTCATCATGAACAATTCTTTTATTTATCAGTTATTATTAAAGCCTCTGGTAAAGTAAAATATATATTGCTTAATAGCTGTTGTTTTTATTCATTAATATTTGATTGTATCAAGAACACTTTTAGATATAAGTTACTGGAATTGATGTATAATAACAAGAATATTGTTTGCTTGCTCCTTGGACAAGGGGGTTATGTACTTGTGAAAAGTTAATTCATCATGAACATTGCTTTTATTTATTATGAAATAGTGCTTCTTGCTTACCTAGTGATTATTGTTTTAAAAGACTGTGATTTTATCCGGCACTGTTGTCTTTATCAAGAACAATATTTTAATCTCTAAATGTATAACATTTTGCTATTTTTTGGCAGTAAGAACTGCATTCTATAAGGACTCTTATATTAAACTTCGCCTTGGTCATGATGTAGGACATTATTTATGTTTACAGTACAAATAACTAATTTATCTATATTAGTTTTAGTTCAACTAGGATGGATGCTGGTTTCTCTGGACGGTTATTTGCAGTTTCTTTTCGGACATGGGACTATGTGTCTGGAACAGATGGACTTCAAATCTGAAAATTCTGGCGAAATGATAAATGAATATTTGTTGGAAGACAGTGCTGTAGCGTCCTGGGAGCTCGACTGGTCTGTTCATATGGAAGAGTTTGCAAGAACTCTGTACAATGTATTGGGATATGGAATTGAAAGACAATTGTAACCCCGAATTGTCTATAATGTTGTTATTTTTATTTCTTATTTTTTACGTATATCATAGGTTAGTTATTTTGTTTTGTTAGCCAGTATGCTTTATAGTCAGTAATCATAGGTTATCGACTCTTGTAACTGTAATTGTCGTAAAAGTTGTTTGATTTTTAGTTTAAGATAGCTGTTATGTTTTTTTTTTTTTTTTTTTTTTTTTTTTTAACCATTAGTGATTGGTTTTTATTCACCCCTAGGGGTCTTGTCATTTTGTTTTAATAATTGCCTGCTGCTCTGGGCTCGCTCCTGCGGCGCGGTTTCGTTGGAAGGTAGTGGGGGTTTTCCGCCGGGACGTGGCATCCTATACCTTTCACGGTTGGTGTCCCGGCTGGGTGTCTCTTGTGCAACCACCCCCCCTTATACCTGTACATTGGGATCCTTTCTCGCTTTGATTCTCTATCGAAAGTTAAAGCACTTTCTGGTAATTTCTAGCATCTGAAGGCCCTGGAATAATCTGGAAAGATCTCTGAAGTCTATATAAGGGACCTCCATCAGTTCAATTCAGTTAGTTGTCTGTCAACTGCGATTGAATTCATACGAGAGGCTTTGCATTGAGAACTGTGTTACTCAGATTGATTTTGTCGTTGATACGTCGTATTGAACGCATTGTTTCTGTGTGAAATTTTGCTGCGCTTTTATTGGATTTGAAGATTACTGAATATCTTGTAATTTTCAGAAGATATTTGTGATCGTATTGCACTGTTTATAGTGAATAAAGCCTTTTTATTGTCCTTATATATTGGCATCAGTCCTTTCGAACCCCGAGCTCACAACAATACATTACATAGATCGCAATGATTTTTAATACTCGTTGACATACTTCATCATTCTGTGTTACTCGCTAGTGTTGATAATACTGCTGTACTACATATTGAATCGATATTTGGTTAATTATCTGGTTAGGAACCATTAAGATATATCAAATATATATAATACAAATATTTATCTATAGTATAAATAGGATATATATATATATATAAAACTGTTTAACGAAATATATGTGAACTCAGCTAAGCCACTACCGGGAATAATATTTGTAGCATTCCATGAGTATAGAATTTAGAAAACTTTTCCTGGATGAAAGGGGGCTCCAAAATTATTACCGTGCTTCCCCAACCTTCAGAGGTTAATTAGGTCTCGCTATTTACAGTTTTTTTCCCTGTCGATTTAAGGGGAAATTCTACTTCTTTATATAAAAAGTGTCCTTTTTTTTTTTTTTTTGCATCCCTTAAGTGTGTAGAGCATTGCCCTAAAGCGGTTTCGGGATATTCTAATTCCTTACAATCTTTTTACTCGTTGAACGTAACGTTATAGTAAAACTTTAAACTCCCTTTTCTCGAAATCCTGTTTTTCAAATTGGGCGACCATTTTTCTAAAGAACTATTAGACCGATTTCTTTCATTTTTTAGTTAAAAAAATCGTTTTTGCGGAAGTTTATACCACCAAATTATAATTTTTTTTTTTTTTTTTTTTTCAAGCTCGCAAAATGTAAAAAAAAGTTGGGCAAAATAATTACTCTTTTTGTTTAAATAACCGCCATTTTGTAAAAACTTAACTCTTAAAGTAAATGTTGGTATCTACTTTAAACTAAATGTTGGTAATCTGTTGGCTTCAGAGAATTTAATGCTTTTTCCTAATTTAGAGACCTAATTTTGTTTAGATGCTTGTGGCCGGAGAAAAACGGACACCCGATTGGAAGAAGTCTGCAGGTACTCCCCATTATACAAGGTGAATTACTAATTTTGTTTACACACAAAAATTTATATATAAAATTTAAATGTCAATAAATATAATGCAGAAAGTCCGAAAGTGGTATCTATTTATAATCGAAAAACATCGTAAAAATCACGTAAATTTTCACGTAGTCCAAAAAAGTATAACCTCCCCTTAATTTTTAATTAATTGCTTTAACCGAGATGAAATTTAAATGTCATCATTTATATACCTTTCATTTCATTATTTTCATACAATGAAAATTACAATGTATTCTGAAACGCAATAAAACTGATAACAAAAATAGTTTTTTTTTTTTTCTAAAAATTACCTTCAAAAATGGAAATGTTAAAAATGCATATTTCAGTTTACACACACACAAAGAAAAAAAAATAAACAAATAAAATAAAATTCCAAAAATCGATAGTAATGTGCTGATATTAATAAACATACCCTGCTAAAATTGTATTTGAATAAAAGAAGTATCATCTAGGAAGTGTTTATGAAATTATAGATGAAACAACTTCAATAAATCTACTAACAAGGAGAGGACCAAGCTTGGTAATCTCAGATTTTGATTTATATATATATTATATATGTTGTAGGGTAGAAGCCCCTAAGTATCAGGTTCCACGGATTTTATACAACGCTTCTCTTAGTTCTCGAAAAATAGCGGGTGTAATATTTTAACACAACATAAATACTTTCTTTGTAACGGAATTATTGCGTTGGTCCTATGGCGTTGATTACCGCTTCAAAATCCTTTCATGTGATATCTCATTTATTGTTCTGTGCTTTTTATTTGCTTAGAAAAAGGGATGTTGACAACAGAAATAATATATAGGATTGCTTGTAAACCTCATGTGATGTTTCCTCTGTAATTTCGCAAAACATGTAGGATTTTTAAAAAGTTAACGTTATTTTTTTCTTAATAAACCATTTTAAATTTATTTTAAATGCAAAATACGTTTTTCATCTACTATTTAAAAATAATTCATGCATGAGAAGAATGTTTTGTAAAGCATTTATTTATTATTAAGACATTTTTTTTATAATATGTAAATCTTATTTACTAATTTTTATTAATTTAAAAAATAATCCTTATTTTGTGACTAATACGTTTATAGTTCTTACGAGAATTTAACACGCAGAAAGACGGAAGAAGATGCGATAGTAGTTGAAGTAAGGTGATTGAACACAATAAAAACATTGGCATGAACTGTAAACAATGAAATTTAAGACGATGCATAGACGTTTTTCTTGGAATTTAGAAAAAAAAAAACCCCAAAAATAAACAAATGTGACAAAAGACAAAGCAAAATAACCAAAAAAATGTCCAAATAAGTAAGAATGTAGAATACACTTCATCCTCGTAACTCGCTGATGGGGACACCTTTGGACAGTGATGTAGAGGATTGCTGACAGCAGACGACATGTTGGAGGGGATGGTGCCCAATTAAGTATACGAATAAGAGGGCGGGTGATCTGGCACCATAAGCCCTGGGGCTTTTTGTTTGTTGGTGGGACCATCTTTTCTTCCATTTCGTTGACGTTGGAGACAGTTTAGGCGCCCCCATTTTGGAACCGGGCACTTTATGATGTTATTGTTCTCACAGGCTAACATTTAGTAGCTCATCATTTTGAAGAAAGTCTTTTTTTTTTATCTCTTTTTCCAGTTTGAGTTTTCACATGTCCCATTATCCCAATGCAATCCAGGTATTTTGCACGACAGGAGTTCTCGTTATCTAGCGTAGTTCAATCTTCCGAAGTGGGGACCATCTCTTGAGTTGTCCATCGTTACTTTTTTTATTACTTATTTCAAGCTTTGAAACTGTTTTATTTATTTATTTAGTTTTATTCTAGCAGAAGAAACAGCTTCCGAATATAAATCATGTATTACTTAAGAGGGTTGGTCAGTGAGATCTCAAAATTTCATCGATAATGTTAACCCTATGGGCGAGTAATGCGTTCGTATTTTTAAAATATCTCCTCAGGAAATTAATATTTTTAACTTCTTTTTTCTTTTAGTTATTAAAGTATTTTTAAAATATATACTTAATTTTATTTGAAGTGTTAAACTCTGACTCAGTTTCGCTAAGATTTTAACACATAAAATTATGAATTAGGTACATATATTTTAGAAATATTTTGACAACTAAGAAAAAAAGAAACAACCTTTTGAACAGTACACAAAAAAAAAGAAGTTAAAATATTAATTTCCAGAGAATATATTGTAAAAATACGCATGCATTACACACCTATAGGTTTAACATTAGCGAGGGGAATTTCAGATCTGACTGGCCGACCCTCTAAAGGAACATTTCGATCAAATGTGCATGTAATTTAAAGCCTAAATATTGAATAATAATTAATTATTGATTCTTAGCAAAGTGTTTGTAACATAACACACCTTCTTCCAATGTGTCTTTAATTATTAAAATTGTGTTTAATTTAATTTAATTTAATTTATATTTGTTAAAATATGCTAATATTTAAATTTTGTTTTAAAACAATGTTTTGGATTCATACTGTGTGTAATAAACTCAAAGTTTGTCAGAAGTTGTAAGTAATGTTGAATCTGTCGATAAAATCATAATTTTCCTTTAAAAAATTCTTGTTTTTTTCCTGTAAATGTATGTAAAATATAACTTTTTCACATTAAACTTTACTTTTAGTTTATTACACGCAGCTAGAAATGATACACTAAGATAAAACTTTCAGAAGCATGTATGTAAACAAATTATGTACATATTCATGTGAGTACATGACTCCATTTCAAAGGAAAATTACATTAAACTAAATGTTTTTCTAGGCATGCTTCTTAAATTTTTACAATTGAAAAATAAAGTATGTTCAGATTGCTTCAACACTTAAAATAAGGAATAATTTATATAAAAGACACTCCTTTATATAAAATTTAAGAAATTTGAGTATTAAGAACAATATTTTCAATTATTACCGTTAGACATTTTTTGCAATTTTAATTTTGGTATGAAAACAAAGTAAATTCTTATAAACACATTTAAATTTTGTTTTAAAACTATGTTTTGGATTCATACTGTGTGTAATAAACTCAAAGTTTGTCAGAAGTTGTAAGTATGTTGAAACTGTCGATAAAATCAGAATTTTCCCTTAAAAAATTCTTGCTTTTATTTTTTCCATAAATAATAACTTTTGTAAAATATAACTTTTTCACATTAAACTTCACTTCTAGTTTATTACATTTAGATAAAAATTATTCACTAACATAAAACTTTCAGAAGCATGTGTGCAAACAAACTATGTACATATTCATGTGAGTAATCGACTCCGTTGTAAATAAAAATGACATAAAATTATGTGTTTTTCTAAAAATGCTTCTTAAATTTTCACATTTGAAAATTTGTCGGATAGGCCAATCCCAAAACTTTCTTCTATCTCATACATGTTAGTGCTTCAAAATTCGCTATCATAACGATCATTTGATTTCTAAATATTTATATACTTTTGGGAGGGAAATGATAAAAAATGTAGACAAAATTTGTAAAATTATTTAAAATTAAATTAAACGACTTGCAGAAAATTCTAAAAAGCATGCCCTTGATCAAGGACACTAATAGCCAAAGAGTTAAACGTTACCACAACCACAACTAAAGAAAACACTACACTGCAAAAAATAATTGTTGATTTTACAGTATAAAACTGGCACCCCAGCTGCCAGTATTATACCGTAAAATTAACAGTATTAAACAGTAAAATAAGCAGTAATACTGTTAATTTTACGGTATAATACTGGCAGCTGGGGTGCCAGTTTTATACTGTAAAATCAACAATTATTTTTTGCAGTGTACAGTATATCATTATCTCCTGAAATTGTCAGGATCAGCTAAATATTTTGGAACCAACAGATCGGATTTTGGAACCAAAAACTAAGCACAGTGTTTAAAGAATTTGTGCATAATATTATTTGTAATCAGGGGAACAGGTTGCTTCAACAAACCGATGATTGTTGAAGCAAAAATGAATCGCCTAAAATCACAAACATTAAATCACTTAAAGTTACATACTACTCGTATGCCCCTTGGAATTTCCAAGTTACATACTACTTGTATGCCCCTTGGAATTTCCAAGTTACATACTACTTGTATACCCCTTGGAATTTCCAAGTTACATACTACTTGTATGCCCCTTGGAATTTCCAAGGAGCATTCTAGGCAAATATTAAATATAAATTGAAATATTAAATAGAAAAACAATTTCTATTTAATATTTCAATCGTATAATTCGTAATAGCCCCGTTTATTGGTATAGGCGTATATAGTTTGTAAAATTTTTCTGCGTTTAAATAAAGCAAAAGAGTCTGTTAAAAATTGTGGTACAGCTTTACGCACCCTGAAAACCTCAATGTGAAGATTAAGTGTGAAAATAAAATATTAAAGTGTGTGATGATAATAATCGTAATAAAATATCTACAGATGGAAATTATATGGAATTAAATGTAAATCTAAAATCTACTTCTATGTATACAAAATTTCTCTTCTTTTAGTCAATTAATAGCTAATTCCTAAACTATTAGTTTTAGAGGCAAAGTTCCAATTGCAAAAATGTTTCAAATATTGTTCTCCTATAAAATTTCATTTACGTCAAATTGGTTTTTTTTTTTTTTTTTTTTTTTTTTTTTTTTTTTTTTTTTAAATTTAACTTTCACTTTATCTTATAAAAAAAATTTCCGATTATTTTATTATTTTGCACTTTACAGTCATTTAGTTATCTTATTGTAATAACAATTACCGATAAATTTATAACAGTAACTTATAGTATAATAAAATACTACCTCAATAGAAATTGCGTCATTTCCGTGGAAAAAAATTTAGGGGCGTAATTCGAAAATTGCCTTTCCGGTGTCGACGACACTTGTATTTGGAGCGACACGTATACGTTGGACGTATTTGAATCCCAGAATTCCATTTGACGGTTTTTGAATTAAATGAATGAAAGTGAGGCTGATTACTTAGGTGCACCTGTCTTGCGAAGGGTGAGAGAAGACAAACTCAGAAATCTTGCTCTGTTTGCACAGGACTCGAATTCTTCCGAATACGGGCGGAAGTCGCTCTCTTCGTCTTTTGATTCAGCTGTCGACGCTTCGAAGAAGACCTTCGACTCCCACAAGAAACCATAAGTCCATCCTAACAACCCATTCTCACAGTCATTCGTGATATATGTTTTTAAAAACATAATTTAAATTTTAAGGAAAATTAAAGCTTAACCCTTTCAGGGGCAAGCAATTTTGTTCCTGTAACGTCGAATTCACATCGGTATTTACGAAAGAATTTAGTACAAAATAAGGAAAAACTTTTTCCGTCAAAGTTAAAAAAGTAAAATTTAATTAAAAGTTTCTGGTTCGAATCAGATTAAAATTAGGTGGGATATAATATATCCCACCGCCGCCCCTCAAAGGGTTAAAAGGGAGAAAAGACAAAGAATCAAGCAAGCCGGATGAATAAACACTTTTCAGCAAAAAACAGTTATAGAAAAATGGATAAATTATTAAAAAATAAATGTATAAAGTATGAAATCTTAAAAATTAAATCAGTTAAGGCTGTTCACAAGTCCAAACTGGCTACTTTATGACATATTATTTAATTTATTTTTGTCTGGAAACGCATGAAATTAGCAGTTGCGCTTATTCAGAAACTTTGTAATCAAAGACGTTTTCCATTTTTTGGCAAAGGAAAAGGATCTTTCAAGAAATGCTGCCAAAGTCGGCGTTTTGAACCGAATCCCCGACGCTGCAGGACTAGAAAAGAGAAAAACGCGTTGTGACCCGAATCGCTTATAACTCGATAAGTAATTTATTTATCAAAAAACAGAAAACTCATTTCAATTCCAAATTGCTTTAGGAGTCAGGCCTAGCAATTTTATGTTTTTGCGCTTAAAAGTCAGAAAATGTATCAGAAAGTTTCGCGTGGTTGAGCAGGTGTTGTTGGACTTTTAAAATGTCAAAAAGTGAGAAAAAAAAAATAAATAAAAAACGAACATTTTTGTCACATTAAATAGTATACATTACAAAAACATATTTTTAAAGGTGGTAATAGATACATGTTTTTATCCAGCAAAAAAAAAAAAAAAAAATGGACTCACGGGTTGCGCGCATGATTACAAAAGAATTTCTGCATGTAAAACAAAAGTTTTGGTATATATTTATAGACTTGAGAGTCTTATTCTTACACTGAACCTAAAAAAGGGTTTATTTATAGCATTTTTATGTTTTAAAACAAAAACTGTATCTTGCTTTGTATAACATTTTCAAAAGTTTTGAAATATAACACCAAGAAAAAATATATTTTCAACAAAAAAAAAGATGAAAATTGAGGTTATACAGCCTTACATATCTTGAGCCTTTATATATCTTGAAAATTTCATGAAAAAAATATCGAAAAATTTTTAACTAACCTTGTGCTCAATGCCCCAAAATCACAATTTGAGAAAAATGAGTTTAACATTCTTTCTTTGAAAATATTCCATATTTAGCAAATATTAAGAGTGTCTTTTATTTTGTTTTAAAGTGTTCAGAAACGATTACTTTTTAATATATATATATATATATATATATATATATATATATATATATATATATATATATATATATATATATATATATATATATATATATATATTTCAAAGATTAAATGTTTTTCAGATTTAAAAGTACTATCGCCCCTTAAGGCATATGTTACCAACTCAGAGCGCAAATCCCCTCTTTAATGTTAAACCCATGGTTTTGGAATACATCCATATTTTTCAAATTTGTCCCCAGAAAGTTGAAATTTTCTTTGTGTTCTTCATGAAAAAAGTTTCTTTCTTTTTTACTTGACAAAACATTTGTGAAATACACGGTTAGTTTTAATTTAAATGTTAAAATCTTACTTCAAACTCCTTAGCTCGAGTTAGATTTTAACACTTAAAATATAAAATTAAGTATACATTTCAGAAATATTTTCTGAAATAAAAAAAAAGAAAGGAACATCCTTCAAGAAGAACATAGAGAAAAAATAAGTTAAAAATTTCAATTTTTAGCTCTTTCGGCTTGTCTCTCAAAAATTATAAAGAAAAGAGTAATATCAATTAATTTCGAATCAAAACGTGGAACTAAGTCTTTTAAATTCAGTTTCGATTCCTATGCCAATCCGAATTCGATTCATTAGATGATACAAACAGTATCCACAGAATTTTGAATCCGTAATTTTTCTAATTCGAACTGCAGTTGTTTTTCCAGTTTATCAAATTCAAATTGTCTAAGTTTTTCCTTTTTATTTCTGTTCTATGCGATCTAATTTAATTTGCATTTCTTTCTCTTTACGCTCTAAATCAATTTGTCTTTCTTTCTTTTTTTGAAAAATTCGGATATATTCCAAACTCTTAAATTTAACATTACAGATGCAAAACTGAGATCCAACTGATGATGAGCCTTATGTGGAAAAGTATATAAAGCAACATTTGAACATGGAAAGGAAGACCAAGTTAAAATTAAATATTAATAACAATAATAATGACGATGAAGTTTATGATAATAATAATAATAATAAACGTGATAAAATTATACAGCAAAATGTGTGTTCCATGAATTTTTTATGATCTAAGGATATCAAACATTTTTATAATATTTTTAAATTATATTATTAATTTGATCGTTAATAATAAATAAGTAATAATAATAATGAGTGATTATTATTAAAGTATTTATATTTCCCTAAGAAACTGTTTAAATACTATTTCGATTCCTTTTTAATTGTATAATTTTAAACTCTTTTATTTTTACAGTATAATAAGTAAATTAAAATTTAAATTAGTTTTTCATCTGACATGAATTTACTCTTTAAAAACCAGAATTGTTTAAAATATTGTGTTTCATCAAATACTACCTGTGTCAGTACTGTACGGACACATGCATTTCCAGTGTTACGTGACGACAAGGCATTACTCCACAGCTAATATTAAAGAAACATTAAAAGTAAAATAATAACAAAAATCTTGATTAGGCTCTATGAATATTTCGTAGGAGGTTACACGTCGTTAACTATTTTTGGGATCGGAGATAACCTCTCAACCGCAGTCGAATTACAATTCAACGACAGACATCTACTCTATTCTAATTTCTTTTTCTCCTTCTGACACCGCCTGAGATACCTTGTGTTTTAAATCAGAAGTGCTTGGATAAGACAATAACAATTCTGCTTGTATTGTTCTCCGCTGTCCACTTTGGAATGTAGCCGGGCAAGGGTCACTTTCGGCATGTGGATGCGCCAGGTTCGGGGTTTCGAAGCAAATCAAAGTTGGAACGAGACCCGATATCGGATTATGATTCGCGTAACAAAGTGGCTGACGATCGAAATCTGATATATAATCGAGATGTCGGACAAAATCTGGTAATAGATTAGGGGAGACTTCCACAGGATTATAAGGCAAAGTGAAAGAAAATAATTAATATAAAAAGTGCGTTTATGTTCTTTCTCTAAATGGTCTAGTGTTTCATTCATCTGGTGCTTTGTTTCAGAACATTGCTCATCGGATATATAGTAGACAATAGAAAGGCAGGAATCGTGGTTCACAGATATAGATAGCAAAAAGAAAATTATTTGTTTATCATGGATTAAACCCTTCGCGACGAGCATGTTTTACACTTCTTTTAATTCTTTGGCACCAGTTTTTCCAAATTGTAATTTTCTCCATATTTAATCTCTGAAAATTAGTGATTAGATAAGGCGAAAATTTCTGCAGTAAAATACTGATGTTCAAATACAGAGATTTCATGTACCCTAAACGCTCGTTGTGAAGGATTTAAAGAAAAATAACAATCAGCTGAGATATAATGCTAGTGTGATTATGTACATTTTTTCATGTATTTTTTCCATAATTCGATCTAATACAAGTTTTTTCTTTTACAAGCATATTGTTTTTTTATCATGAATGGAGGTAATTTTTTTAGCACTTCGAAACTATGCATGAACGTAAAGGAAATACGTTAAGGTAATAGTTTCTAATCCATCCTATATCCTAAGAGTTGCATTAAAAAATGAAATGAGGCTGTATTGGGGCACAGTGCTATTAGGATTATTACCAAGCTGTGGTAATAAAGAAATAATGATCACCTTGTTGCAATTGGCTGTAAATAAAGATATAGGGTATATTCAGTAATTACGTCACACTTCGAGAAGAGGAGCGGGAGGGAGGATATCCACAAAATGTGACATTGTGAAACCACATCTAAAATATGAAAACAATGATATTTAGAATTATAGAAACTGTTTAGAAACATCAAAATAAAATTAATAAAATAATATGTATTTAATGTAATATTATTTTGCCTTTAATACCCCCCCCCTTTTTTTTTGTTTGGAACTGCAATACCTTGAAGTAAAAGTAAAAGCATCCAGTATCTTCATGATTTCATGATATTTCTTTCAATAGGCAATAAATAGTACATAACATTATTTGCATGCATAAAAAATATGACGTCACAACAGGGAGGGGGGATTCACTAGAGTGTGATAACCTGTGACATAGAGGGGGGGAGGGGTGAAACAATGACATTTACGTGATGTAATTAATGGATAACACCATATCGAGTTTATAGAAAAACAAAAAATATAGATATATTTATTTTTTATGCACGTGAAAATTAAAAACCTGAAATTGTGAAGCAAATTGTATTGAAAATATGAATGCGTCATAAAAAAAAAAGGAAAAAAACTCATTTTGGTGAACGGACAAAGATTAAAATTTGAGAACACCCTTAAAAACTCATAAAAGATGAGTCCCAGCTATCAAAAACTTCAATTACGAACTTGGTGTATTATTTGAAAAACCTCTCAACAAATGACACAACAATGACAGTCACGAGAAAACTGAAACTAATCTGTCCATTACCATTCCTACAAAATGAAATCTATTCAGGGTACAAGAACGGGATATCTCTCGAAGATAACCTATAAACTTTCAACACAATTTTCAGTTTCGTATTACCTTCATCTTCTTTTAAGTCATTCCAGGTACTGTCATTTTCGAAGTGTTTCCTATGAAAAGTGAAAAGCATTTTTAAGAGGGGACAGACCTATTTTGAAGAGAAAAAAAAAAGCATAGGTCGAGACATTTTCCCCCCTTACAAGGTAAAACCAAAGAAGTGAACAATGTCTCGTCAAAAGCTTGAAGAATAGAGAGAGTATTTAGGCCACAAAGCCCTCCGGAAAAGATAGGCGCCTCGAGTCTATTGGTATGTCCTGCAGTCGGCGCGACAAGTGACGCTGGGGGTGGAATGGCAGAAATGTTTACCAAACCACAAACAATACGATGGTCATATCTCAGCCTATCATTCGGACAAACTAGACGACAGATTCCGTTGATAATATTTTCCCGTTACCGATTAGCAAGAATATAAACAGAGGATTTATGTGTTTTTACGTTTGTTTTAAGTGTTTTTCTCATCCGAACTTATTTAATGCTTTCTTGTTTGCCCTTGTTTGTTTTCAACATGTCTCATCAAACATGTCGGCAAAATTATCTAAAAAACACTTTCCAGCAAAAGAGAATCGGATTACTGTGATTTCAGGCAAAATTCTTCAACCCTTACAAGCATAATTGAACCCAAAACTATTTTTTTTTTACTCCTATAGCTTTACTATAGTTTTCCCTAATACCATAACCAGTCGATGTGACATCACAGTGGCGTCACGATGGTCACAATCACAGCAGTGACCAAAAGATGACCTCTTCGTTTCATGATATTATGATTCTCAAGTGAGCTATTTTTTAATCATTGTCACCAGATGGGACATATCTAATTCACAGTGAATATGAATCATCGTCCTGGTGAAGTAACAACGATGCAAATAATGAATATTGCATTTGTGCTAAGGTTACTATGGTTTTTGACCTGAAATTTTTCAAAATTAGATTTTAATTCTGTATGCTTTTCAGGTTAATTTAAATTTTTGGCCTAGACTCTAACAAATGTATCAATTTTATTTTTTATCATACTGCATTCTAAATAAATCAAAATTACAATAAAATCATTTTATGTTCTTCATACTAGATGTTCCTAAGTAAAACCGATACAGCTCGAACGAAGAACGTTTTTTTTCTTCTTTTTCCCACTTTTCTAAATTACAAATAACGTTTGACCAACTTCTATTGATCAGATTGATTGATCATCGTGATGGTACTGTAGGCGAATACTTGTAATACACAATTTCCTAATAGTATATTTTCATTTTGATCAAGTGGGTTAATTTTACGTAGGATAACGAGTAACTATTTCACAAGATTTTTTTTTTTTTACTTGTAAAAAAAAAGTGCAAATTTATCTCTTTTTGAAAGCTACAACTCTACAAAATATGATAAACATTTGATGAAAGCCTGTTTACAACCTTTGCATACTTTTATCTTATCAATTTCAACATGACCTCCATAAAAAAAAATTAAAAAAAAGAAAAAAAACTTTAATAATAAAAAACAGAAAGCTTGCAAACAGAAAAACAATTGCACCCTATTGTAGAATTTATAATTAAATTATAAGGTAGAATGGCTTTTTTTTTTCCATCATAATTTCAAATGGATCAAGTGATTCCACCGTATAAATGATGTTGACGTAAATCATGAATGGCATTTTGCCATTGACAAAACCGAAACGTTTTGCTATGGCTGTGTTAAATTTTCGTAACATTGACTAATTTTTCATTCTGTTTGTTAGAGCGTATACTAGTTTATTGATTCCACATTTCACCTGTCAGATATCTTCCATCCCGATACTCATAGATAGATAAATACTATATTATTTGATAATATGCATTAAAACTATAATTTCATCCAAGATTGTGACCAGTGTTTCTTTCCGGAAAGGGAGACGGGCATCCTATGCATTTTAAGCTAGAATGAATTTCTTCTATATGAAAGTACATGAGTTGATTTCCACTTAATTTAGAGGAAAGAGGGAAGCTTGGCTTAGTCAGACCCCTCGTGTTTACAGCATTGATATCATTAATAATGAGAAATCTTTGCATGATTATTACCGTAATTTCCGGCGTATAATCCGCAGATGAAACAATCATGTTTGACCCAGAAATTTTATTTTATAAAGTGTTACTTCCCAGATCGCTGTAAATATTTGGCTTCAATTATTGAATAAAATTTCTGAGTTGAAACCGAATTGTTTGATCCGCGGATTATACGCCGGAAATTAAGGTAACCTCCAACAAAAAGGAGGAGTTTCTCAATTCGACGCGTAAGCATTTTTATTTTATTTTATTTATGTTCACCGATTACACCAAAACTACGCGACGGATTCATGCGATTTTAGGATTTTTATTTATTTTTATTCAAAGAGGATACTCTCGAATGGGTCTCATTTAAATTTCATCAAAATTAGTTTAGTACTTTTTTAGAAATTCAACAAAACAAAACAAAAATAAATAAATAAATAAATAAACATCTTTAAATTATTCATTTTCATCGATTTTGATCAAGTGACGTAGCAATATTTGTTTAGCAAGAAAGGGGCTACTCGGCGATTTTTTTTCCCTCTTTAGATGGTCTTGTTTCTAGGATTGTTGTAGGAAAAATCAAAAATCAATGTTTGAATCGTTAAAAACTTTTATGACGTAAACAATCAGTTAAAAAAAAAAAAATCAAAATTGTAGAGGGTTTAAATTTATCCAAGTTTTCTGAGGTACACGCGCTTCATTTGAAGAACTATATTTTTTACGATGGAGGGATTTGTACGTTAATACATGGTGGGCCAAAAGTTCCTGGTAAATTTTTGAATTTAATATAAAATCATGTAATTAACGTAGGATGAGTGTGGTTCACAAAACTGCAAATTTAGTAAGTAATTTCTAACTGTCCATGCAATTGGATCAGATTCGGAAAAAGCCACGCACGCAACTGCTCCTATTAGCAGTGCATTGCTTGCCAGCAGAGTCAATTTGTAGTAATTTTACTTAGTAGTTTTTGAAAAGTTTTTTTTTTTTTTTTTTTTTTGAAAATTTTATAACAATTTTTAAAATACGGCTTACAGTAATCCTAAACGGTAATATTTAAGGAAACCCCTCAAGTTGGATATTTCCAGAAGTTAGACATCACTTCCCTAAGTTGGACAACTTTTCTGGGAACAAAATGCATCCTTAAGCATTACCATCATGTCTCACCTCTATGATATGGACACTCAAACACTTCCCTTAGCTGGACATTTTCTCCTTTCATTAAGGCTGTTCTCAAATTCAAATTGGTTATGATTTTTTAATTAATTTGTGTTCTCTAACGCATGAAATTAGCAGGTGCTTTTCCAATGTGATCGAACTGTTCTTTCGATTTTTTTGTAAACACAGAATATTTTTCAGAAAATGCAGTCAAAGTTGGCGTTTCGAACCGAATATCTGGACGGATCCTCCCCCCCCCCCCCCCCCACACACACATACACACAATTCAAAGATTTACACTTAGAATCAGCTGAATTTGAAATGCCTTTTCCCAATTAAAATCATACCCTTATAGTAAAAATACAGACGTTTTATCAGATATTTAAAAATTAGAAACAAAACTTATAAATAGCAAGTAAAAAAAAAAAGAAGCAAATATTTCTCATGTCAATAATTATGTTTAATTTTGATATGTAGCTGTAATTAATAAACATATATGTTATTTTTGTGTTTAACATTTCTTTTATTACGATTTCCTTTTTGAAATAATAATTATTTTTTTATATATATTCAAACAGTGGAGTTTAACCACTTTTAAATTTTAAGGGATTAGATTAATATATATAATATTTTAGGAAACGTGCATAAACATTTTTTTAATTAAGCGGAAAAAATTATAAACATCTCAATAAATTAGGCATCTTCCTCAGGAGCACCTTTTTTTTTCCCATCCCCTTGAAATATGTCCAACATAGAGAGGGAGTCTTCATTGTATATACACTGCAAAATAAAAAGTGTTGATTTTACAGTATAATACTGGCATTCCAGCTGCCAGTATTATACCGAAAATCAACTGTAATAAACAGTAAAATAAGCAGTAATACGCTACCGCGCACAATGTATATATTTTTCGCAATTCAAAATATGAAGCAACAACTGATTAACGTTATATATACAAAAATCATACAGATACTTAAAAAAAAAAAAAAAAAAATCAGAATAAGTCAACTCCAAATTAAAACAATTTTTTCCCGTAGAATTGATTCCCTTCCTTAATGTAAATGTATTTTTCAGCGGTGACAGTTGATCATATTATTTATATTTTATCATTTACTACAGCTTCGTTGAGATGGGAAGAAGGATGTTATCTTTTCTGCAGTGAAGAACGATTCTTAGTGGTTTATCAGCTAACAGCGCTCTGAGGATGAATAGCCAAGTTTTCTTAAGAGTATTTTTACCTTTTTATCTTTTTCCATTCTATATATTTTTTTTTAGTCAAGTTTTCCCCGTTGGTAGATTACGGGTGATTGTTTTATCATGGTTTTCAGTTGTTTATATATGTTGGTCTATAAGTTAAGAGGTCAACCACATTAACAGAGAATCCAATTCCAGTAATCTTGAAAAGAGTATTACAAGAGTTTACTGATAATTCAGTGTTCAACAGATATTTATTTTTTTGTACATTTGAGGAAAGAACGCGGTATTTTGCTTTTTACTTTATTTTTATGGTAATTTCTTTCCCACCCATCACGAAATTAGCGCATTAAATTTCAGGTATGTAGTTTCAAAAAAATTATATTCATGTATAGAAATTTAAAACAAAAAATTTAAAGCAAATAAATAAATAAATAAATGAAATGAATTTAAAAACGATAATGAAAATTGAACTAAAATTAGCTAAAATTGTGATAAAACATAAAAAAAAAATTAGTTTGATAATAACTTTTAAAAACTTAAATTTATTTTAAAAAAAATATGTTAACAAACTTTAAATAAAAAAAAAGAGAAATACTGCTGTTTTTATTTACAAGCTTAAAACAAAACTTTAAAAAATGGAAGCGAAGAAAAAAATGCTAATGTTATTTTTTTTTCTCATATGAATAATTGCATGTACAGAAGATAAACGAAAATAATTTATAAGATTTCAGCAAAGGATTTTACAATTTTTTTTCTTTTTTTTGTGATTAAAATAGTTAACAAATTTATAGTCAGTCTTAAATTAAAAACTATAATATATAATCTGTGAAAATTTCTGCAAAAATAACGAATAGGTCAAGCGATATCGTGAGACAATTTTAAATATCACGTTTTGATATAAATCAGTTTACAGTAGTTTTAACACTGTCCAACATAGCTGAAAAGTATTTATGATGATTTCGGTTGTCTTTCTGTCCATACTCTAACTCGTAAATTGTGGCTGAGGTAATACAACTCATTTAACTATACCATTGGCTAAATTTATTTCATAACTACAATTTTCCTTAATTTGTTCATTAACTTGATAAATAAATAATATATAAAGATTAAGAGAAAGAGAGAATCAAGAAGATTAACAGTATAGGGAGAGTAAATAACAAGATAGGGAACGTCAATAGATAACTAAAAAGAATTAATTAAATGAGTTAGTGATAACTATAAATAAGAATTAGAAAGTTTAAAAAGAGGGGTTAAAGCCACCCAGCAATTACTCAGAATTCCATGTATTTTTTATATGGTTATTCATGTCTACTATGTATTGTATGTATACTGAATGTTCAGTATTGAAAATGAACTGTGTACCATTTAGGGACAATTTTTTTTACCATTTAGGGACAATAAATGATTTGTTACCATACAGGGACATACAAAAGAATTCCAAAAACATTTCTTATACATTTTACTGATGTTAAAATACTTCAAACATAATGAAATTCATATGCATTACCGAGGTGAACCAAAACATGTTTTCTCATAAGAATAGCATAACTAGCATTTATAGTTCGTTTACAGAAACACATAAAACAACTTGGTTACAGGCTGGATTATGATCGATTTCATAGTTATTAAAAAATGCGATTTGAAAAGTGTTTTGTTGAAAAGTGCTTTATAATATATGCTTGATGCATGATTTTTCGATCTTGTTAGGTGCGTTCGTAATTATATAAATACGTAGCACCTATTTTCGTCGTCTGGTCCGTCCGTCTGTCTGTCTGTCTGTCCGTCCGTCCATCCGTCTGTCTGTCCGTCCATCCGTCTGTCTGCCCGTCCGTCCACCTATAGCAACGAAAAAACTACCCAACCGAATGGTTTGAAATTTGAGATTATTATCTTTGGAGAATTTTGTCGAGACATTTCAAATTTTATGAAAATCGAATCAAAACTTTAGAAAATATTAATAAAAACATTTATTAAGAAATTTGTTTTTTTTTTTTTTTTTAAATCGGTGTTTTCTTGTTATAGGAGCTTCCGAGGTTTGATCGTCAAAGCGACACAGAGATACTTATTTTATTACAGAATTTAATCGGCAGACGATATAATTCATTTCACAGAATTAAAAATCATCAAGATCTGAATATTTATATAACTAGCTATAGTACGAACGCACCTCATTTGTCACCTTTGACGTACAATTTCCAACTAGTTTAATTATTGTTTACGGTGAACACTGGTACATATTTAATTGTAACTACCATAATTACGGGATTTTTTTATGATATTTTAAATACTCAGAAGATATTGCTCGTTCATTTATATCGGATAGAAAGGCAAATTCGACAAGTTACCTGTCTATTTTATAAATTAATGTATTTGCTTTTGACACGTGGATGCACTTGACTGAAGATTAAACATTCACGTATCGCTATGCTTTTCACTTTTCCATCATCATATGATATCTACATTGCATTTCTGTTACAATTTATCATTTCAAATTTATTTTGCTACATTTGTTCGAGATTATTATTATTTTTTAAATTTCATTTATTATTTGGTATTATCTACTTTTAGAATATGTTTATATTCCTTATATATTGATATTCCCTGATATAAGATATTTTCTATGCATATTATATTTTTTAATATAACAATTAATGTAGAATATTATTGCATGCTACATGCATACATTTTTAATAGGAGATTCGGTCATTTTTCTTATATAAACTTCTTAGGTTAGTTTCAATTTCAAAGGTATATCATATATATACATATATATTTAAAAAAATCGAATTGTTCAAAAACTTAACAGTCTTAAATGTACCAAAAACTTCATTTTTGGAAATGTTTTATAAAAAATAGCTTAATACTATAAAAATAATAATATATTAAATTTGAATTGTAATATCTAACATTTTACACTGAGTTAAGTGTAAATAAACGCTTACCTTATGGACATGTAACACAATGAAATCATTTACACAATGATTTCTTTATCCTGTTTTAAAGCAGTGGAGCAGCCAGGATCCTCATCTGAGAGGAATTCTGAAGCAGTGTTATTCAAAAAATGAACTATTTCGTTGCGTTACATGTCCACGAGGTAGCGTTCAGTAAATACGTGACTTATAAAAATCAACGTAATGAAAAGCACAAACAACGATAAAAAAATTTAGCACTTATATGTTACTTATATGTTTAAAGGTTTCATAAAAGAGCCTCTTCTTCAATAAAAAGAAAAGTAAAAGAAGAAAGGGAGAAAGAGCAGTAGCAGTAACGTATGTTACTACTTTTCTGCTAAGTGCTCCTAACTTTTTCTTTCTTTAATTATGTGTTGAAATAAAGTTGTCGTATTATGAAGCCTTGAAAGAGATGAATGCTAAAAATATATTGTTTATCCTTTTCTTTACTTTGGCTTTTACACATCATATTTTCATCTTAACACAAGTTATTTTAACATGCATCTTATCAATTTTTAAATCCTCTGGGAGGGATTTTAACACCGAAATTCTCTCTTTCGCTGCGCCAGTGGTTAAAGTAATATGTTTTAATTCAAGACCAAACATTTGGAGATATAAAAAAAAAAAATCATAAAACACACACTGCAAAAAAAAAATGTTGATTTTACGGTATAATACTGGCATACCAGCTGCTATGTATTATACCGTAAAATCAACATTTTTTTTTTTTTTTTTTTTTTTTTTTTTTTTTTTTAAGTGAGACAACATGGATATGAATGCATTTGAAAAATAAATGTCCAAATTATTAATAAAAAGAATACCCACATTCATTCGCAAGATAAATTTATCCGTCGATTCGCATAAGAATATATAACTAATGAACATTTTTATGCTTTATCCTCATTAAAAATTCACAGATGTCATTACTGTTATTCATGTCGAGATGTTGGTGCAGTGACAAGAATTTTCAAACAAACATCTAGACGTTGTTCAGTCCGAGACTATGCCGGAGATGTGACATTTTTAATTTCCGATTCTGCATACATCCAGTAGCGTCTGCTGCATGATACTCCGCGTAACAACACTTATGACATGCACGTACAATTCTGGGTCTTACATGGAATTATCACCTGGAATTGCGAGCGTATATGCAATTTTTTATTTTATTTTTAATTCTTATACTTGTCACGAAGTATCTATTTATTATCTCGTAAATTTCAATTTTTATTTATAGTGTAGGATTTCATGGTGCTGCGAGTGTTTTATAATACGCGAGAGGTAAAGGTGGAGGAGTGACAAAGCATCACGTGGAAGGTCTTACAGGTATTTTTGAGGTGTTTGTGATTTTTCTGCTATCCGGATAATTTAAAATTGTATTAAAATAATATAAAAACATGCGTGTGTGTTTGTGGGTATCTTTTAATGATTGCTATTGTTCTTTTTATTATGTTAAAGGTTTCAAAAATCTTTTTTTTTCTTTTCATTTGAAGATTTTTTTTTTCGCTCTCACTAAGTCATTCACTTCCTAAGTAAAAGTCTCAAATGATAAATTATATGTATAATATGAATAATTTCCATGTGTTTCAAAATTTTACTTAAAATTTGCTAATTTAATATGCTAATAATTTCGTTTTCTTAGTTGTGTCATTTACGAGTTTAAAAAGTTCGTATGATCAGGAATCGAATTCCAACTTCGATTCTAGAGGTTTTGCTTTATAACCATTTACAAAAATAATAAGATTCAAACTCCTTAAGTACATCATATACGCATAGAATAAGCTTCTTGTTTCGAAGGTATGAATATTTATTTTGTTCTTAGGTACTTAGTACGGTTGGTCAAAAAAAGAATAGAGAATATCCCGCATGCGCTTTAATCACTAAATTGCCCCCCCCCCCCTCCTCAAAGAGAGAGAAAATAGTTATTTGACTGAAAATTATGTCGTCTTTCAAGTTATGTTAAACAAAAAGGCTTAGGGTGTCGTCTTCATACTGAAATTGTAACAGACTCAGAAATTTTCAATATATAAAAAGACCTAATTTAGACAACAAATTAAGCTTTTCGGTAAATTTTACCTTACGATGCCTAGCGGGAAGTGATTCTGTCAAGTAGTTTAGGAGCTACAAAGGTTTAAATGTGGAACTCTAAATGTTAAATTTACTTGTAATCGTTGCAAAACAGGTTGCAATGCTGGTTAGTTTTTTAAGTATAACTCATACACTGCTTGGCGAATGAGCTGTAATTTTAGATTCGCATATTGGAAGTTTCTAGAAATCGATTTCTGTTAAGAAATTCATAGTTTACGATTCATATTTTTTTTTCGAAAATTAATTAATATATATAATATTTGAGAAATAACATATACTTACTATGAATATTCTTATAAAGTCCTTCTGAAGATTCCATAAGATATTCATAGTTTTCCAATTTTGCTTTTTTATCCTTTTGGGTATACTTCCTTCAGTGACCATTCCATAACTTTTTATAATGTATTTTCCTTCGTTCTTCACATGTGTTTTCATTTTTAAATTTATATATATATATATATATATATATATATATATATATATATAGAGAGAGAGAGAGAGAGAGAGAGAGAGAGAGAGATTTCTATAGAAGGCTCAAATATGTGAATCCAAACAGCTCATTCCATACCAATATAGTTATTCCTAAAAAACTATCAACGTTGCAAGCTGTTTTGCAGCAAATTACAAATGAATTTAACACTAGGAGTTCCCAACTTTAAACCTCCATATTTCCTAAACTAATTCACCGAATGTCTTCCCGCTTGGTATTCTAAAGTAAAATTTACCGAAAATTTCAAAAATGACGTCAAAATTAGATGTTCATGTTTCAAATTTCTGAGTTGGGTACAATTTCAGTAGTACAATTCCTTAAATCTTTTTTGTTTAACTTTTTTGTTTTTTTGTTTTTTAGTGAAAGAAAACTCGAAAGACTATTTTCGTTTTTTGCTGGGACAAACTAGTGATTGAAAAATTAGGATTCATTCCTTAGAAACACATTTCTTGTTCTATGTTTTCAGGGTCTAATTAAAATATGTGTATTTTATTATTGTGTTTTGCGTCTTTTCTTTCTTTTGTTTTTATACAATTTTATTCATACTCATGCAATATTAATGAGCTAAAAACTTTTTAATGAATAAAGATTGCAAGTTTAAAATATTAAAAAAATCCATTATTCAGCTTTTTTTTTTTTTTTTTTTAGTAAACGATTTTGCAGTAGATTCTTTTTAAACATAATAACTCTGTCACTCTCAAAAATTTCCACTCGCTGCTCTATGTCGCAGAGCCAACGATACTTATTTCATTATGCAACGTCCAATATTTTCAGAAAAACAATGCTGCAGTACTTTTTTAACACAGGGGAGATGGGGGATGAATGGGATATTTTAACAAAAATAATTATTTTAAATATTCTTTTTAAGTTATTTTCAATGTTATATATCACATTTCATACATTAAGTGTTTGACTACATCTTATGCACAATATCTATTCAAGATTATTTTTATACAGATATATATTATGAAATTAAAAAAAAGTTGCTGTCTGTCCCAATCATCCCCACAACAGTGATGAACGGGACGCAAGTATTTTCCTCCCTGTATTCAATGTTAAGGACTAAAAGCTGACAAAAATGCCTCCTTGGCAAAAGCTGAGAGATTCTAAATTGTAATATGTTCTCCAGGATTATTTGTCAGCCAATCATCTTGGACTCATCTCAGCTTTATCTTAAAAGGATCATAAACGGAAGCATTCAATGGCTGAAGACGATGGCTACAATGAGGATGAAATGTTAAAAGAATAATTACCACAAATTATTAATTTATCAACATGTATAATATTATTTCGTTAATAAATATGTTTTTCAACATCCTCTTGGGATGAATGAGACAGTCCCATTCATCCCCATTTGAAATGTCCCAACCATCCCCATGACGCATATATTCAATTGTCAGCTATTTTGTCTCAAAAATTATTTTGTCACAATGGTTAATATTCATTCATTTTAATTACCAATATTGAGCCTTGAAATAAAAAACTACAACATATCTTAATTGTGTATATTGCATAAGATATTTAAGTAACTTCAAATGTAAAAAAAAAAAAAAAATTACTTTTGAGTAGAGTTTTCAGGAAATGCAAATTTGAGGGAAAATGAAAACAGCCATGTGGTCTTGCTTTTGGTTCTGAAGCACACTATGGTAGTGAAATCTATATGAGGATAGGAAGCAACTGAAAAGAAATGTTTATTGCCTGAAATATTGAGAACGACCCATCCATCCCTTGTCCCACTCATCCCCCATCTCCCCTACAATATTAACTAACGATCTCAAACATTTCCTCTCATCGCTTCTAACAAAGTCGTAGATCCAAACGCGACTTTATTTCAACCGTTCGACTGAGAAATCCACCTTCACAAAAATAAAAATAAAAAGCCCATAAAATAAGATCCCCTCCAAAAATGCAGAACATAAATTTCGTTTATTCTGGTTTGTATTTAATGGTTCACCACTGAGCCCCGAAAATGTGTGCGTCGAAAAATATTACAAGCTATAACAGCAATTGGTGAGCGATTTTTGGGTCAGAGGTCCCACGATTCTGGTCACGAAATAGCCATTTGCTAGCCTCGACGAAAAAGAGAAGCCCCGGGCAGAATAATGAAAAAAATATATATTGAAAAAATGGCAACAGTTCCTTTTCTCCCTCCTATGGTTATTTAGAGATGGTTGTAAAAGTCGGTAGTTACTATTTGTTAATGTCTGTTGCGCACTCAATTTGGAACAGCCCCCCTCACTTAAAAAGGATGTAAAAATGTTTGCCTTTTTATTTGTTTGCACATTTTTATATTAATGTTTACTTGCTGATTGAGATACTGAGAAAGAAAAAAAAAGATGCAATACAGAGGAGTTATTGATGTATCTTTTAAGGTACAAGTTCTTAAATTTCGATAAACCTGCAGTCTTGTTTGGTGATTAGAGCATTCGCAGCAGTCCGGGTGGTTGCGGACGATTTTCGACTTACACGAAGGCTGTTCTCTAATCCAAACGGGCTACTTTATGACATAATTTTTAATTCATTTTTGTTCGGAATCGTATGAAATTGGAGGGTGTTCTTATTCAGAAACTTTGTAATCGAAACACGTTTTCCATTTTTTAGTAAAGGCAGAAGATATTTCAGAAAATACTGTCAAAGTTGACGTTTTGAATAGAATTCCTGCCGTGAAAAACGTATTGTCACGTGACACGAATCGTGTATAACTCGATGAGTAATTTATTTATCAAAAATGGAAATCTTCGATTCCAAATCGCTTCAAGAGTCCAAGCTTTCCAATTTTAGGCCTTTGTGTTTAAAAATGAGTCAGAAATTGTGTCAGAAAGATTCCCGTTGTTGAGCAGGTCATTTGAGAACCACCTTAAGCAAAAAATCCTAAAAAAAGAGAAACTTTGGCACCACAAAAACTAAACTTAAAATGCGAGTTTAAAAAAAAAAAAGAAAAAAAAAGAAAGAACGTATATGTCATTACTTAGGTTAGACCAGCTCTAGTTTGACCTTGTTTTCCAGAAAACACGGATTCTAAAACTTTCCAGCCACGTTAATAGCAAAACAAGAAAGAAACACAAATCATGCGTCAAGTATAGATTATGAAACAATTTCCAACACTTCTAGAATACGATATCAAAACTCCACCTTCTAATAAGGTTGAGAAAATTTCTAAAATTGAACAACTTAGAAAACGCATAACACATTTGAAAACCCAATTTCAGGAATTACCTTGCATACAGCCGTCTAAAAGCAATAGGAGACAAACTGATCTTAGTTCAAGATAATAGAACAATTGTTTCGACGGCGCAGCAAATATATTCCATCGTTACTCAAATTGTTTAATATGTTTTAGTTCCTTTTTATTTTCAACACATCATGATTTCTGCAAAAGATATTAAAATTTCTACTCATATTTATTTTCTTAGATTCATCATTTTCAGATTATTATTATTATATTTATTTATTTAAAGCTGTACATAAAAGTTTTTTATCACATTAGTTGCAGCATCAAACTATGTAAAATTATTTTTTTGAGAGTTTCCTAACTGTCAAGATCGACCGGAGGTAATTTGGTATTAATAAGTGTTTACATTACCTCGAGTAGTTCCAAGACTAGTTCTAGTCTCTATGTGAAATAAACAATGGTAGAAAATATCCTTGATGTGGTAGAAACATCTTTGAAATTTCAATGCAGCCTCACAATTTTCCATGATTCTGAAAACCTTTCTCTTATTACCAGAAACCATTTGGAGATGAACCAACCAGAATCCTCAGACAACAAGAGGTTTTCGACATTTATGGAAACGTTCCTGAAATAAGAAAAGGCTTTTTTTTTAACACAATTTTCTAAAAGTAGGTTTCTATTAATTTCGGATACCTTGTGATTTCAGAGATTTTTGATTGGTTCTTCTCCTAAAGCTTCCTGAAGATATAAAAAAGATTTTCAGAATCATCGGTAAGTACAATGTTAGATTTAATTTTCGTAACGACTCTTGGACATCAGACCAAACAGATAGCGTTTTTGCAATTCTTTTGCAGTGTATTATTTGCGGGAGTTCAGTCTAACCCCTGTTCAGGGCCACCGAAATTATACTGCCATGTTTTATAACTTTCATCCATGTTCTAAATACATAATTTAATATTCTTATTGAGTCAGTCCGCGTATAAGATAATTTTTTTAATACTGTATCGACATTTGACAGAACATACAAAATTCTTTCTTTCTCCCAAATAAGTCGCTAAATGGGTATTCCTAGATGATCTTCTTTACAACGATTTATCTTTTATTTTTAACCTTATTAGTATTGTCACTGATCTTCTTCACAAGCAATAAGGTTGTATGGAATAAAAATAGAATGGGTGACGGTATTAAAGATGGTAGAAACAACTTCTTGAAGATTAAAAAATTGTTTTAATGAAGCAATTCATTTTCACAGTTGTAATGTTACAACTTGGTTCATTAGCAGAAATAGTTCATGTGATAGTCAAATATAAAAGGACAGTAAGTGGCACAGTCCAGTTTTTTTTCTTTTTTTTTTTTTTTTTTTTTAATATGATAACATGCACTCCTCTTATTTTAAACATGCCCTGAATCTTACAAAGTTATTGATATAGTAGAATCAATATGAATTGGAAAATTTACATTCGGAATTTCAAATACTAGTATTACAGAACATAATTTAAATACATATCTTCCAGATGGGAAATTTTTTCAACAATATATATATATATATATATATATATATATATATATATAAACTTATTGTAAAAATTAACCATTGAAACAGAAGAAACTGACCATATACAATGAAATTACTATACCATATAGCAGTGTCAAATTACAAATTATAATATATAGTCCTAATATATGAAGTAATATTATATATATATATAATTTAAACAATTTTTTTTCTTTTTTTTACGAATAATTTTATTGTTTTACTTGATACCTTATTTAAAAGATTATTAATTAATACAAATCCTTGTTATACAAAAAGTGAAATATCTTAGCAGAAAAAAAAAAAACGCCTCGGCATCGTGTAGAAAAACACCTTATTACTGCAGTTTCTGTTACTAGAACCTATCCATGATAGTCCTGGAAGATAGCATCAAGTAAATTAATAATGAAATAAATCAACATCGTGAATAAAAAAAAAAAATCTTTAATAATCTCGAAGCGTTAAGTGGTGATTCCATCTCATTAAACTGACCTCTGATAAGCTCATATACTAGTAGCTTCCCGCAGAGACTGACAGGTAAATAGCTTTTTCGACTCTACACTTTAAACACAAACGACCCTCCCTTCCCCAAACCACCCTACTGTTGTCCAAACCTCGGTGTTCCGCAGACAACTTCTGTTTAATCAGCGCCACTCTTATCTGATAAATCATTTAACACGGGACCTATCATTTTGGGTGATCCAGACCTTTTAAAAGAGCAGAAAAAAGAAGCGAAGCATCTTCGATCTATAATGCTAGACAATTAATAGTGGGATGAAACTGCAAATGGGTGTAATCTTGGCAGGCGTCCGAAACTTGCCCCACGGGGTTAGTGAGGCAATGTTTTTCCATGCGAAAACTTGTGTTCGCATTTTGAGGAAGCGTAATTTCAGACAGTAATTTACAATGATTGTTGCAGATCTGAATCTAACCATACTATTTTGAGAAACAAATTCATATTTTTTATATGATATTCCAAATACGATTAGAAATATAATTCAGCTTTAAGCTATTAATTCCTCACAACTCTGTTGAGTTGTTTCAGGTAACAGACTAGATGTCATTATCAAAACGTTGTCTTAGTGAATTGTGTCCGCCAGATTTTTCCAGGATGGTTCAGTTGGTAGATTGTTGGCAGCTTAAGCTAAAGGACCATTGTTCAAATCCTGGCCGGGACACTTTTTCACTAAGTTGGAAAATTACAACTCGTATAAGTTATTTACTTATAAAATCAATATGATTTTAATGAAACATTACCAAAGTTTAATATTTTTCAATTGTAAGTGGTAATAAAGCTTGAACATGTTTGAAAATAAAGTAACAAATGACATATTTCTGCTAATTTACATAATTTTATGTAATTTCTTTAAGGAGTTATCAAAATTAACGAAAAATCAACGTGTAATATGTTTCTTATCACGGCTTAGGTATTACTTAATTAAATTTTCGCACATCATTGTTTTATATGCAAGCGCAGTCGACTTGTGTAGATTTTCTTGATAAGAAAAATACAACAATGATTTTTAAAATGTCGAAACTCATAGCACTCTATCCCCTTTCTTTCTCTTAACAATAATATTTAACATTTTCATTTTTTAAAATTAACTTCTCCCAAATCATAATATGGAAAAATATTGACTTATACTGAAATAATTCTGATTAAGTGCCTAATTTACATATTAGTTACAACATAAGACTTTACTGTAAGGATTTTAAAACATTTCCTCCTGTGATTCTCAAGTGGTATTAATTTTTTAAGTACCCAATTTAGATATTTCACATATTTTTTAAATTAAATTCATTCAAAAGAATCAGGTTTAGATACGCTATTAAGTAGTTTCATGTCTTTTGTTATACGAGATACTGCAGAGTGAAAAGAAATACAAGGCTTCATTCAGTAAATAGCTGGTAAAAGATGCATAAAATTCGAAAGTAACAAAAAAAAAATATGTATAAAAACTTTCCAACTGCTTTGTTACGTTACGTTAAAAAAAAGCATTTCATGTCATTTCTCTTTATTTTATTTCCTCACAATAAAAATCTCCTTATATTGAAATTGCAGTTGTCCTTCAGTTATATAGTGAACTGTGAAAGTTATAACTTTTAGTCTTTCGCATAATAAATTGTATAAAGAAATTGTAAATAAATTGTAACATGTAAAGCTATAGTCTATATTGATTTTAATGCTACAACTGCAAAACTTCACTGCCTTTATTGGACTGAATGACTAATGACTAGGGTGAAACCCCCAGTTATTGACACATAACCGCAGTAACTGACACTTCAGCAGAAATCTAACTCAAATAAGCATTTTCTTGCAAAAGTCTGCAAAGTAATGTCATCTAATGGTAACTTATTTGTCTTAACTGTTATAACTTATTTTTCAGCTATTGGTTTTTCAAAAAAGGAGATAGTGTCAGTTACTGGATATATTGACCATATATTTATGGAAAAAATTAATTTTTAGTAATAAAAATTATATATTTTTTAAAATTTTGTCAACAATAATTTTTTAATGTATCTTTACTATACTTTCAAAAACAAAGATAAATATAAAATAGATTTAAAACTTTGTAATAGGGATTTGAAGAAGAAAAAATCCTTAAAGTGTCAGTTACTGGGGATTTCACCCTATATTAGTGATTTGAAAAAAAAAAAAATCCTTAAAGTGTCAGTTACTGGGGATTTCACCCTATATTAGTGATTTGAAAAAGAAAAAATCCTTAAAGTGTGAGTTACTGGGGATTTCACCCTATATTAGTCTTTCATATTATAAACGGTAAAGCTAACTTTTAGTCTTTCTTTTCTACTACTCTTCATTGACTACTCTTTCTATTTAACATTTTCATTGTTTAACCCCTTCAGGGGCAAAGTACTCTTGTAGCTAAAATATTGAAATGACTGATTGACACCAGGATTCACGAACAAATTTATTTTAAAATAAATAAAAGATTTTCCTCATGTACCTTATAAATTCAAAATTTGATTATAAATTTCTGGTGTCATTGTGGTATTTTCGAATTAAAATTAAGTGGTATATATAATAATACCGGTGCCCTTCAAGGGGTTAAAATGAATTTTTTCCGAGTCACAATGTGACACAGTAATGATTTCAACTAAATAATTTACTTTAAGTGACCAGTTACAAAATCATCAATAGGTGATTTTAAATTTCCCACTATCATACCCCGAGGTTTTCATATATATATATTTTTTTTAAATCAGTGAACTCGAAACATTTTTTACATTGTCACTATAGATAGTGCGTAAAACAAAACGTACCTCTGGCTGTTCCTTTTCACAAAACAAGGAACTGGGTGACTTACGTTTCATGAAAAGACAAATGTTTCATTCCGTTTTTATTTTATTTCCTCACAATAAAAAGCTCATTAAACTGATATCGCAGTTGTCTTTTTTTCTGAATAGTGAATTATTAGGCTATAAGTTTCACTCTTTCTTAAATCTTTGATTTAGTAGCCATCAATTATGGTTCAGAATGGATGCGTTCGACCATGAAATTGCGGAAAAATGGTTGTTTTTTCCGCAACACGAGTGGATAAATTTCTCTCCCCTCAGACGCAGTGCGAGAAAAACGCGAATGGCAACAACTGTTCGCGAGAAGCCATTTTGTACTTCGAATTGGATAAATGGTTCACTGTAGCGTAGCCAGAAACACCGAGATGTAGCCGCACGAAATAATGATTAATTAAATGGATGCCATTATTTAGAGGATGTCTTTCCAGAAAATGATTGGCTGCACTGCAAAAAAAAAAAAAAAAAAAAAAAAAAAAAAAAAAAAAAAAAAAAAAAAATATATATATATATATATATATATATATATATATATATATATATATATATATATATATCGTATATACTCGTGTATAAGTCGACCCCCCAAATTCTTACGGAAAATTTTGAAAAAAATTGAATTTTCGTGTATAAGTCGAATCACATTTCTGGTAGTATGTTGAAAAATGATTTGTAACTGAGGATAAAAAAAAAAATAATAATACATTTTCATTAAATTAGTAAACGTTTCTAATCAGACTTTCTTTTAAATTCAACGTTTTAAAACTGTATAATTATGTAAAACTGAAGAAGCTTAAACTATTTTGAAACCTATTCAGATCAATTTAATCATACATAAAAAGAAAAAAATTCTTTGAAAAATCTATTCAAGCCTTATTTACAAGGGTAAACAACTTCTTAGACTGCTAAAAATGCATTGTTGCATAGCGCGTATTCCAGTAAGCTATATTTTTCGTTAAAATTTTTGAATTTCACGATGAACAATTTTTTTTTTTTTTTTTTTACTTTCTCGTATAAAAGTCGACCCCCCATTTTCAACTCCCAAATTTTGTCTAAAATTCCTCGACTTATACACGAGTATATACGGTATATTGATTTTACGATATAATACTAGCATCCCAGTATATATACTACCCGATATAATACTAGCATACCGCGTATGTGCGGCAGTGTATTACTGCTTGTCTTACTGTTTATTACTGTTAGTTTTACGGTATAATACTGACAACTGGGGTGCTAGAATTATACCGTAAAATCAACATTTTTTTTTCAGTGTATAAATGCAAGAATAACAAATAACAAACCACCTTCCGCCCACTAAAAATACCTAATAAAATAAGCAAATTTCTTGCAATAAAATGTTAATGTTCAACTATATCATTTAATAGTGTGAACATGGGAGTTATAAAATCAATGGAAGCTTAACATTACTCACTCTCCGAAGATTTGGAGATCTCATTTTATTTTGTACTTTTTTCTGATAAAATTTTCGGCAGTATGTGAATGAATATTACTATATCATTCAACACATATCATTCAACAAAATAAATTAATAAAGAATTTTGACAAAATTTACGAGCAAACCAGTATTTCGAGGTTATAGGTTGAAACAAAATTTTCATAATTTGACGAAACATAATTGTCAATCAAACAATAGAATAATTTTCTGTACACATAACTTTATTTTTCGTTTATGGTTCGCAAATGACCTGCTCAACAACGTGAAATTTTTGACACACTTTCTAACTCATTTTTAAACGTAAATGCACAAAATTTGCCTGCCTGTCTACTGAAGTGATTTGGAATCGAAATAAATTTTCCATTTTTTTTATAAATAAAATACTTATTGAGTTATAAGCGGTTCTTGTCACGCGAAGATCAAATTTTCTCCTTTCTCTCGCTGTCACATCCAAAAATTCCGTTTAAAACTCCAACTTTGACAGTATTTTCTTAAAGTTGTTCAGCCTTTACCAAAAAATGAAATACATCTTTCAATTACATAGTTTCTGAATAAGAACAGCTGCCAATTTCTTGCCTTTCCTAACAAAAATAAATTAAACAAGTTGGAAATTGTACGTCAAACGTTACAAACGAGGTGCGTTCGTACGCACGTTTTAGAATTAAATTCATGATATCCCGTGCGTAGAACGGGTTAAACAGCTAGTTAAGTATATATTTTATGACACTGTTCATACAAATATCTTAACTAGTTATATAAATATTCAGATATATATGTATCAGCTAGTTATATAAATATTCAGATCTTGATGATTTTTAATTCTGTGAAATGAATTATATCGTCTGCAGATTAATTTCTGTCATAAAATAAGTATCTCGGTCGCTTGACGATTTAACATCCATCGGAAGCTCCTATAACAAAAAAGCACCGATTTAAAAAAAAATCAAATTTCTTAATAAATATTTTTATTAATATCTCCTAAAGTTTTGATTCGATTTTAATAAAATTTGAAATGTCTCGACAAAATTCTGCAAAGATAATATATTTTAAATTGCAAACCATTTGGTTGGGTAGTTTTTGCGTTGTTATATGCGGACAGACAGACAGACGGACGGACAGACAGACAGACAGACGGACGGACAGACGGACGGACCAAGCGACGACTATAGGTGCTACGTATTTATATAATTACGAACGCACCTAAAAATGTATCTGAAAGTAGCCCCCGTTGGATTTGAGAACAGCCTTATAAGCCATACTGTTTCTTAGATTTCACATGTGATACCGACCGCAAACGAGATTACAAAAACCTTTTTTGATGACTACATTTTGATGTCTGCGTTGTCGATCGTGCTAGATTTTTCGCAACATTACTCTGCGTAACTCGCATTGCAAACGCAAATTCAACCATAATCTGTGAAAACAGGTTCGGCCATTTTAGATTCGAGAGTGGAACTAACGTTCGCTAATACATACAGATATCCAAAATTAAATATTAATACAAGTTACTAACTTTTATATGAGTGCAGGTGATTTGCGAAATTATGATATACTCACTACACATCTATAAAAACATGATAAATTCATTACCACTTAATATAAGTTATTCACTTTTATGTAAGTGCTGACTGATTGATTTATGAAGATATGATATACAACACAACATGTGTTTAACTTTGTTATTTAGTCATGGCTGTTACATCGAACTGATAAATAAATTAGAACAAAATATTTGTAATAATGTTTTTTATTTTTATTTTTTTATGACAAATATTGAGTGATTAATATTTATTACGCAGTTATTTGCCTAGCATTTTAGTTTGATAGAAAATAGCTTTTATTTATTTCATTTTCTTTGCTTTCTTATCTTATTGCTGAACATACATTCATGGGATATAATTTTGAAGTGAGAGAAATAGCTAACCTTTAATAATTAACAAATAATCTTTTAAATTTTAAAAATATAGTTCAAAATAGGAATTTTGTTAAAATTAAAACACCAACTCTTTTATAATACAAGGAATACAAGCATTATTCGAAAGTTGTTTATGCTTCCAACAGGAGGCTTGATAATTCGGAATTATCCGCATTCTCCTTTGTACGATTAAATTTCAGCGGATTAGTCAAATAAAATAGAATTATTGTTGTCAATGTCTTTACATTGTGACACAAGATTTGCATTTTAAAATGTCATTCAAATCGAAATCAAGCAAAAGAGGAAAAAATAAAAAGAAAAGTATTTGTTATGCTGCTTTAATCCAATTTCATCATGTCGTTTCATTTCCCTATTGTATTTTAGGAAAAAAATGTCTGCACGCACTGTGGCTATTTAGACAATTTTTGGGTGCTTTTTAACACTTTCCAACCTAGTTGAAAAGTGTTTATGACTTCGGTTTGTCTGGCCGTCTGCCGTCTGATCGTGCTCTAACTCCAGTAAATATGCTCGGATTGCCTTGCAATTTTTATATGTTATTGTCGTCATCTATAGCACGTTCCCTATTTCAACTGAATTGTCTAGCACTTATAGTTTTTTTACAGGGACACTCAAAAGAATTCCGTTACATTACGGTATATGGGGAAAAATCGTCTGCGGTTTATTTAAATAATGTTTCACTATTTTAAACGCATTGAAATTTATATATATCACTAAGGCGCATTACAAGAGGCTTAATAGGGAATAGGGTGTGCATAGCACTTATAGTTTATTTACAGGGACAGTCAAAAGAATTCCGTTACATTACGTCTATGGAGAAAAATCGTCTGCGGTTTATTTAAATAATGTTTCACTATTTTAAACGCATTGAAATTTATATATATCCCTAAGGCGCATTACAAGAGGCTTTCTACATCAGAATAGTGTGTGCATAGCAGTCATCGTTCATTGACAGGGACACACAAAAGAATTCTCTACTGTCTGTTAACAATAATTCCTGGAAGTGCGTTTTAAGTTGCTGAACGCGATTTTTAATTTAAGTCACTTTTTGTTTATTACATGGTGTGTATAAATTCTGTAGATCCTATACAGGGAAGCACAAAAGTTGTCGAACACATTTCCGTTTATTGACAGAAACTCCAGAAGGAGAATTTTAAACTGTGCTACGCGTTTCCTAACTAAACTAAAATTTAGCATCCTATATAGTATATATACAAATCTATAGATCCTATACAGGGATGAATGAAAGTATCCGGATATTTTTCCGAATATGGTATCTGTTAGAAATTCCTGAAATTATGTTTTTAAATATGTTATGCGTTTTCCAAATTGTTTACTTAGATGTTATCTTTTAGCTTATTAAACGGTATGTTTTGTAAAATTATTTTGGAAGCGTTGGAAAGTGCTACATAATCTATGCTTGACGCACGATTTTCCGTTCTTGTTTTAATTTAAGTTGATATATGTAAATAAAGATAGCATTCCTGATAATTAACAGAATTTTGCAAGATTTTCGCGTCAAATAAATATAATCATACGAGGAAAAAAAAAAGTAAACGGTTGGATCTACATCAAAATATACATGATAAAATTACTTACGCACTATATACATTACTATATAATTATTTTCTATTAATTTAGTAAAATAATTTGCGCTAATATCATGATTTGGAAAATGAATTGAAATAAACAGTAAATAAATAAATAATAATAATCGCAAACTCTCAAATAACAAAAACAGAAATAATAGTTATAAAATAATTCATATAAATTTAATAAATCCACTATTTCGATCTCAATATTCAACATTGTAACAATACAAACAACAAATTTACAACATTAATAAGTGCTAATATCTGATATTTCGGATATTTTATAAAAGAAGTTTTAGCGAAAAAAATAAAAGATGAAAATACTTAACTAAAATAATAATACGTTTCATATAAAAGTAAGCTTTTGCTTCACTTCTGCTTTTTTTGAAATGTTTCATTTATATACATTAACTAATATCAATATTATGCATATTTGGATAGTTTACACCAAAATCATCTATATTTTGTCAAACATCAGTAAATATTAATGTTTGCATCATAATTTGAAAACCATCGTGTTTCAGTTTTAAGTTTTGAAGCATTATATTTTATATTACATCAGTCTTAGTGATCAAGGACTTGTGGATTTCCAGTTGGAGTTAAACGCAGCTTCCAATATAATTTCAATCATTTTGCTGCTCTCTGTCAGAGAAAAAATAGACCAATGCCGGGTCCATGGAAAATCGATGAGGTATAGTATTCATAGCAAACTTACAAATGAATCTTATTCGCAATTTAATATACCTAATCAGGTAAAATCATGTACGAGTAGGTACCACATAAAAGCATTTATGCACAGTAAAGACAGTTTTACGACATGCAAAAATAATCCAGATGTTCCAGCAATAGTTCCATTTCAATATTTGTTTCTTCAAAACGAATTGCATCTAATTCAAACAAGTTGGAAATTGTACGTCAAACGTTACAAACGAGGTGCGTTCGTACGCACGTTTTAGAATTAAATTCATGATATCCCGTGCGTAGAACGGGTTAAACAGCTAGTTAAGTATATATTTTATGACACTGTTCATACAAATATCTTAACTAGTTATATAAATATTCAGATATATATGTATCAGCTAGTTATATAAATATTCAGATCTTGATGATTTTTAATTCTGTGAAATGAATTATATCGTCTGCAGATTAATTTCTGTCATAAAATAAGTATCTCGGTCGCTTGACGATTTAACATCCATCGGAAGCTCCTATAACAAAAAAGCACCGATTTTAAAAAAAATCAAATTTCTTAGTAAATATTTTTATTAATATCTCCTAAAGTTTTGATTCGATTTTAATAAAATTTGAAATGTCTCGACAAAATTCTGCAAAGATAATATATTTTAAATTGCAAACCATTTGGTTGGGTAGTTTTTGCGTTGTTATATGCGGACAGACAGACAGACAGACGGACGGACAGACAGACAGACAGACAGACGGACGGACAGACGGACGGACAGACGGACGGACCAAACGACGACTATAGGTGCTACGTATTTATACTAGAATCCGTCAGGCCGAAATGTCGGAGCATTGAGTGGGATAAACATAAAATATAACATTAACAATATATAATATATATTTTTTTATTTTTATATTTACTGTTTAATAGTATAAAAGAAAATTTACAGTAACAGCTGTTGAATCTTCAAGTGTTTATTCGGTCAACAGTTGCCTCAGATACGGCTCAAATGCTAATCTATCAGCAAGTGCCCCCATTCTTCTAATTTGGTCTAGCCTATCCTTTGCGAAAGGCACTTCAATCAGAACATCCTCTAAACGTCGAACCCTGCTAAACGTGACATAAGTTGCTCCAAGTGACAACTCCTTTTCACCAATGTCCACAGCTATTTTTCACAAAGTTAAACCTTGGGATTTGTGTATGGGGACAGCGTATGAAACTGTTAAAGGTAACTGAGTACGGGAGCATGAGACATTGTTTTCTTTCCAAGACTTTGTAATAGGTGTGACAGGAAAAAGTCTTTCAGTGAGAAATGGTCCCCGATAATCATCAAAATGAACCATTACTGCCTGTGGCATGCCTGGAGGCTGTAATCCTGGTCCGTAGACAATATCTTTTACCTTACCAAGTGCACCGTTGACCAATCCTCCCTCTGTCCACAGATTGGTACGCAACATAATTCTGCATCCAATTGCTAAAAAAAGTTCAGCCTGAAGTCCAGACGCGTGCTCATCTTCACTCCATTTTGCTATTTGATTATTGTGGTCTGCTAATATTCTTGCCACTGGCCATTTTGATTTACGAAGTACTTCTTGATTATGTTCTTCAGCTTGCTTGTTTGTGGGAAAAAGGCGTATGGCATCTTGAAATCTTTCAAGTTCAGCCGGAGGCTGTATAGCTTTACGTCATTGCATAAGGGATGTGTATTGGTCGCCTGTAACTTCGCCTATGGAAAGCGAATCAAGAGTCTCTCTAAACTGTATTTGCTGATCGTCGCTTTGTCTCATTGACTTTGTTAAGGTGAAACAGTTTTCAAACATCTTAAGAACTGTTTGTCCACGTAAAGCCAAAATGTCTTTTATAGAATGTCTCCTATATAGAGGTGTGTCTTTTACAGGCTGTAGCTGCCTAATATCTCCAATCAGGTAAACAAATAAGCCTCCAAAAGGTTCAATGCTGTCTGGTTTACCTTCCCGACATCTTTGCTCAAGTGCAGCCATCAGACGGCATCCGATCATTGAAAATTCGTCAATAATGAGAAATGAAACTGGATTCATGCTGAGCTGTAGATTTCTTGTTGCTTCACTTCCTAAATCAGCAAACGATTTAAAACATGTTGGTACTTTTAGTGCAGAGTGAATTGTTTTGCCCTCGACATTAATTGCAGCAGCACCTGTTGGAGCCAAAACCATAATAGCTTCCGGTCCTAACTGCTCGGTAACTCTTTTACGAATTTATTTTATTACCGTACTTTTTCCAGCTCCGGCTTTTCCAATAATAAAAGTACGTTTAGGGCAATTTATAAATCTTGATTGCAAAGACGAAAGCTGTTGCGTGAATAAGTGAAGTACTTTTTGCTGCTCATCTGTAAATCTGATCTCAGACGTATCGTAATTTTGATGCACTGTAAGTTGTTGCTCTTTACAGTAATTTAAAAATGAAGTAAAATTGCGATCAGGGTACTTGTAACTCTCACTTTTCCACTCACATGCATGATCAATCACGCGTTGCCCCAAAGTATCCTCGTTTGTCTGCACAGGAACTATGGCAGCTGCTGCCATATATGGATCAATATCGCGGTATTCTTCTTGCAGGATTTCTGTCTCATGTGTACTGCTAACAGCAGGAAAATTCATTTCTTCGTGTGCATCAATATTTAGATCATTGAATGCTTCCTCCCATGAGTGATATGCAGACGGCAGGCCTTCTTGCAATAAAGAGTCAGAATTACCTCTCCAAGGATAATTGAGTAATACTTGTTGCCTATAGTATTCTTCGGCTAGAGTTGGGTCGTGGTTGAGTGATGTAAGAGGAAAAACTCTGACAACTGCATCTTTTCTTCTTTGGTGATAATCGACTCCTCTTACTGAGAAAGATTTTGCAAGCTTAAGAAGCGTGCAGGAAATAAGTTTCTCTGGCCGCGCGCAATATTTCTGAAGCATACTTTTTGATGGTCTTTCGTCGCTTGAAAAGTTGATTTCTTCCCAGTTCTTATCATGAAGCCGTATTGTAACTACTTCCCGACAACTGTGATACATTGGCCATCCCATTAATATGTGTACTACCTCTTGGGGTGAGTAATCCCTTTCAGAAACAGAAGATAAAATAAGTTTTTGGACTGCTTGAACCGCTGGATTTGTTTCGTTCATCTTATTTAAAATCTCAGATAACAATTCCTTGTAAGGAACAGAAGCTGTTTCTGATTTTGAGGCATATTTGGCAATGTAATGCAAAACCGCATCCTTTGATGTAATAGGACTGAAATCCGTGTTAGCTCTCCAAACTTGTGACACGAAGCAATTGTAGGTATTCATTTCAGAATCGTTTCTTTTTGGCAAAGAGCTAATTATGCCATTTTCTACTTGAAGCTTTGGAGAGTCGCACTCTGCTTTTGGAAAACCACATCTGCAGCTATAACTATTTGTACCTCTTTTTTTCCTTAGGCAATAATCTCCATGTCTTGTGTGACGTTGGACTTGATTTAAGAGCTGAGCGAGATCTTTTTAACGATCTTCACTGGAAATGTCTGAAAAGTGAACTCGACAGCGGTGTATATCATTTACGAGGACGTCCTTGTCAGGATTAACAGCACTGCATAGTTTTTCAAAATATGCTGTTACGGCTGCTACATTTTCAGCGTTAGTCATGTCTAGTGTTTCCATGTTTGGCGCCCCTCTTAACCACAACAATCCATGCATGTGAGGACTTCCACGCCACTGCCATTCGAAACGAACCCAGTAGTCGTCTATTAAAAACAACGGCGTCAAGATTTTTCTCAAAAATATATCACAACGTTTTTGAAAGAGCCAACCAGTCAACAGAGGGTTGTCGTGCACTAATTATCTGCGTGCTGTATCAGTCAGCTCATTTGGATCTCTGTTAGGCTCTAAAAGTCTGAAAAGATCAGGCCAGTGATAATCAGCTGCAGACAGTGTAAAAAAATTGTTGGTGCTCCAATTTGTCCTACCATGGAAAGGAGTTCTCCACAACGTGCACGCCAGTATCCTTTTGTGGATCTTAATTTGCTAGCATAAATCATAATGTGTTTTGCCATTTCTGGTTGCCTATTCAGAATATCACGCATCTGCTCTACCGTCTTATTGCTGAACCTATTTCGCTGAACGAAAAAACGCGTTGCCAAAGACTGCCACCGAAGAATTGAATTCATGGCAAAGTAGCAAAATCGGGGGTCTTTAGCAAATCGCCCATCTTCATACTTCATTAGGAACTTAAAATACTCATCAGGACAGACTGCTTTTTGAAGAGGTTGTTGTAAGTCAGCTGTACCATGTGGAAAAAGATGAGGAAAAGCACGTGCTATGTAACCCTCTTCTTGAAATTCGTTGATAGGCTGTGAATTTAATGAAGGGTGAGGCACACGAATTGCGTCATTTATTAAGTTGTTTTGATCTACCGGTTCAAGTAGTGGTCTAAATGACTCGCGCCTTATTTCCTCGTTCAAAGTATCAATATCCTCAGTAATATCGGTTGCTGTTGGTAACATTTGAGATACGTCACCATTCTCAGGTAATGTAGCGATCAAATCTTCATCAATTGTGATATTTGAATAATAAGGATTGTGAGCTTTAAGCCATCTGAGTGCTTCTAGAAGGCGTTGTGAGCGAACAGAAAACTCTGCACATCCTGATAAAGTATCTTTTGTCACTAACACAGCTGAAGTCATATCTGAAGGATTGACAGGCAGGCGCGAAATAAAACTCTCAATATTTTGTTTAAAGCTGATTACGCTGTATCCATACTGTGAGCCTCGTATACGGTAAAGAGAAACCACTGGATGTATTTGAGCGATCATCATTTGTTCAATGTAGCTCAGATCTTTGAGACAAATAGGAACTGGACCTGGGTCCATTGAATTAGTGGCAGAAAACTTGAAAGCACCGTCTCTACACTTGTATGTCTGGCAGAGCCCAGCAGTATTTAATATGATATCAGGGAAAGCTCTGTGACACGTATTACAGGACACATAGGTGATTTGCGATACCTCTCTATCAAACCTGATTGCTTCATTCATTTGAGTTGTCAGTATACCGGTACTCGGCAAAAAATCTGAAGGTAACTGACTTGTGCGACTTCTCCGCATTGAATTACGATTCGCAATTCTTCTCATTTCAGCTGATTGCTTTCTCTTAACTGGCATCCTTGCAAATTCTATATAATAAAAACATATAATCCGTTCATATATAAAATGTTTCTTAACATATATTTTTTTTTATCCTGGATTGGCTAGACTATATCAAAATAAACAGATTTACTCTTATACTTCTTTTATACAATAAGCTTGAATGAAAAGAAAAAAAAATATTTTGAAATGGAAACAAAAGTTTAATTACACCAATTGCTGAGTTCGATTAAAAAAAAACTAAATTCATGTACTTAATACGATTTAAACTTCATTGCACGTGTTTTAAGATAAAAAAGTATGGGGTCCTTATTTCAGAAAAGTAAAATGTATGTAAAATATATAAAAGTAAAATATATGGGACCGAGATTAAGAGCTTTTACTAAAAGGTTGTTTCCGAGTATATTGTTATTTAAATAAGTTTCTCATGCTAAAAAATGGCAACAATATAAATTATTTCAATTTTCTTTTAATTTAATTCAAAAGTTTCTCATGATAAAAAATGGCAACAATATAAATTATTTCAATTTTCTTTTTATTTAATTCAAACAATCGCAATGTTATCTCTATGGGGAAATGGAAAATTCTAGAGCAGACGATTCCGGGCGTTAGAGTTGACAAATATTTCTGTTTTTCAATCCCCGGCGAGATTTTGCCACTACCGACTTCCAGTCCAATTTTGGTATCAATGCGGCAAATATTTTGGCCGCTATCGTGTACACAAAAGTGTAATTTTTCACGGGAAGCCGGAGCTTTGCTCCGACAATAATTACGAACGCACCTAAAAATGAAATCTCGAAAATTGGTCAGTAAGCGAGTTGCTGTTATCAGCATTCAATCCTGCATGTTGCTTAGTCTTTTTCATCGCAAATTTAGGGATTAAGATGGTAACCATTAGTTACTACAGAGGTGTCGAATTTTGGCTTACCTTGTCCTGATTTTTGAAATGTTCGTCGTTATTCAAGTTTCATCTTAAAGATTCTACTTGCTTAGTACCCCACAGGGCTCCCAAATGGTCTGTTTTTTTTTTAGTACCACTTATTTATAAAAAATCTTCTTTTTAGATGTTTCAAGCAAATTTTCTAGAAACCTACCTCGAAGGTTATTTTAATTGCAACTGTTGTAGAAATCTACCAGGAATTTTTTCTTCGAAAATACTGATATTCAAAAAACGACACTAATTGGGAACCCTGTACCCGTATGTAAAAAAAAAAAAAAAAGGTTTGTAGCGCTAACAAAATAAACCCATACCTTTATTCCTACGATCTAAAGGTCATGGCGTAACTCAACGAAATGCCATCTAACAATGAATTAATGTTAAATGTACTAACAACCGTATGAAAAATCTTTTAAAAATTTCATCACATCAACTTTATATGCAGAATTTCTACAGGAATTCTACTCTTCACTACCTCTTGCTTGCTACTTCCGTGAAGTTATATAACTTCTTTCTTTTCAAATGCCTCATATTTCATTCATTATTTAAACAACATAATTTTGTTTCATCCAACTGTTTATGCTCTTCAGTATGCTGCAACTTAGCATGTGTTCAACACGTTCTTCGAAGAAGAGTCTTGGTCTGCAATCTTGCTCTACTTCTTCGGGCGAACAGTATTTTGACCTTGCCGTAGCCTAGCCCCAGGCCGAGTTCTATCAAACGGGCTTCCAGACATCTCAAAATAATTTATGCTTTTCACTTTTAAATTATTTTAAAAAAGTTATTTTTACATACATTATCTGGAGTATAAGGTTACTGCATGTGCCTATATGTCGAATATTTAATAGTATATGAAAATTTTTGAAAGAAATCCGTATTTCCCATTGAAATATAATACTTACATCAAATTTTGCATATTGGCGAAACATATTCGAGAACACGATTTCGGAGTTACTTTTTTTTTTTTTTTTTTAAATAAAAATAAACCTAAAATAACCTTGTATTTTGAAAATATTCTCTTACCTGATTTCCATAGAAAAGAAACTTTCAAATGACGTTTTTTTTTTTTTTTTTTTTTGGGGGGGGGGGGGGAGGGGGGGGGTAATATATATATATATATATATATGATGCTTAATTATTTAAATTAAAACTCTAGCCCCATTTCATTAAAAAATAATATTATTAAAAATTACAATAACTTTTGAAAATTTTTCTTCCTTCCCCTTTTTATCATTTGAAATACTCGTGTTCAATTTTGCATGAAGTTATTTTTCGACAGTTAAACTATTACATAGATACCGGTTCAAATAATCAGGTTTGGATGTTCATAGCGAGAAGAATAAGGAGAGGACGTGGGGGGGGGGGGGGGGGTTGATAAGTTTAGACCTCATGCGCAAATGATGACTGTTATCAGCCAGTCAAAAAAACAAATCAAATTGTAATGAATAAATTTCATGTATTTAAACGGAGTAATTTAATGAACTTTAGTGGCAATTTTAAAAACTTTTTTAAATACTAAATTTTTTTTCAGATGATGCATCACTTGTAATGAATTGTAATCACTTGAATGAAAGACAACCTATCACAAATCTAATGTTTCTATCCACTTTTGGGGTAATACAAATTTTAAAAAAAATGCAACATAGATAAATGTTTAAAATTTTTCAAATTTCAGCACTCTGACAATAGAACTTTTATAATTCTTATCTGATTTTAATTCTTTCGTCGTGCAAACAGACCCGCCTGCTTTTCACCATTTGAGGATTTGTACTAATCAATCACAATTTCATTAAGGCTGTTTACCGGTTTCAGAATAATACGGCTAATCGATTGCTATCTAAAATAAATTTTCCCGTTTCAAAATTACGTGTATTTAAATAATAAAATGACATTACCTTGACTTGAACTTCTCTAAGTTGAGTTTTCGAAACACGTTTCGCTCATGTCAGATGAAATGTTTGTTTATTTATACATTTCACATTTAATGATATGATATAAATACTTCCTTTTGTCAATTTTGAGTGAATAAAGATGTATATTATACACATATTCCTACTTCGGTGTCTTTAATCAAGAGATAATTTTACGATTTATATGTTTAAAAAAACAATGGAATCATTTTTCAGAGTGTTTCATTTAGGAAACACAATGAAAAATGAGTTACTACCAGAATTCAAAATGATCGTGACTCTTTAAATCATTAAAAATTTTGAAATAAAGATTTTTCATCTTTTTATAAGTCATTTGTGAAGACCTTCGAAGCAATTATGAAAAGTTATTTCCGGAAAAGTAAATTTTTATGGAACGACATATAACTATGTTATGTTAAACCTAAGAAATAATTTCTATATAAATTAAGTTCTGTTTTAAACATCTCTGTAGTGTATAATTACAAATGAAAAATTTCCAAGGAATCGAAACTTTTTAGTTTGTATTCGTACTTTCCGAAGAGGTGTGTAAAGGATGTAAGGTGTTGAGAGTTTTTCATTCCTATATATTAAGGGAAATATGTATTGTCCCTTTTACCTTTTTGCTTCCTTATTTTGTTAGTTTTAATTTTTATAAAGATGTATATTGCAGACATATTCTTCATTCGGTGTTTTTAATCAAGAGATAACTCTACGATTTATATGCTTAGAAAAACAATAGAATCATTTTTCAGAGTGTTTCATTTATCAACGTAATGCAAAATGAAAACAACTAGAATTCAAAATAATCGTGACTTGTTTTGAAATATGAATTTCGAAATAAAGATTTTTAAATAAAAAATTCTCCGACTCTTCATTTTTTTATAACTGTTTATGAAGATCTTCGAAGCAACAATGTAATGTATTTTTTTTTTTTTTTTTTTTTTTTTTTGTTCTCTGAATTAAACCTAAGCAGTAATGTTTATAAGAAATAAGGTAAGTTTTAAATTTAAATATATTTGTGGTATATTACAAAAATAGGGAAAGGAGATAAATAGAAACTGGCTTGTTTGTACCTGCGTTTCTTGAGAGTATGCGAGATGTCAAGTATTCAATAAAAGCGAAAATGTGGAGTTCTTTATTTGGACAGACCTCCTTTGATTGAATCCTTCTATGATACTTTGTCTAAAACTAACTAATTACTTCAATACCCCTACTTTGAAAGACTAAAGATAAGATATTTTATTTATGTTTTTATTTGATTCATATTTTTGATCTAACCTTTCTGTTTAACGGTAAATTCTGTGTAAAATGAACAAGAAAATAGATTAAAATTATTTGTATATATGCACATAAAAACAGTGTACATTTCCCCCACATCACTCATTCAATCACTCACCCTCTCACTCACACACACACCATACACACCATACACACACACACACTATATTTACTATTTCGGTAACGCAAGAAGTAACCTAGAGTAAAAGCAGATAACTTGAGATTGGTCTAAAATTATAAGATATTCACTACTTTATATTTTCAAACTCCAGTTCTTAACTTCGAAATTTAGAGTACAGAGAGTTAAAAATAAAATAATTAATTAAAGAAGAGAGTTAAAAATAAAATAATTAATTAAAGAAGAGAGTTAAAAATAAAATAATTAATTAAAGAAGAGAGTTAAAAATAAAATAATTAATTAAAGAAAAAAATAAACTAATAAAGAAATAAAGAAAATCTGTCTTTTAGAATGTAAATGAGCTCATAAGTAAAAATGAAACTCTTTTTAAAAAAAAAAACGTGTACAGACTAAAAGATCGCAGACAGTTTATTTTATTTAACGTACGAAGGATAAGAGGATTCTTTCCTGTGTCATAGTTTCACCGATATTTACTCAAAGTGTTGAAGTCCTTTAAATGCTATTGGAAGAATGAAATAATAATTAAAAAAACCATAATGTTACCAGGATAAAAATGGAAATCATGCTTCATTTACTTGTGTAATTTTAAAAGTACATTGCAAATATTACACGGCGTTGAATTAAACCTAATGTATAATATAAACTCTATGTCATGATAGGCCATGTTTAAAAATTATAAAATAATTTATCATCTGCAGATAATTACTTTGTCTGACATATACTAAAAAATATAACAAAGATAATTTCACTAAATTAGTTTGTTCAATATTATTGAATGTGTTCAAGACAACTGAAGCAGCGACTAGTTTCATCAAAAGGCAATGAAATATTAAATAATTAAAACCAATGCCTCATTAGTACTCGTTCATTACTCATTGATAAACATTCTGAAAAAATATATATATATACAAGCAACAACAACTAAATTAGCAATGAAAATTGACATATTTTCATTGAAAAATTGTTGAATTATTTATATGCAACTCATTTAAAATTCTTAGATCAGATACAATCATTAATTAAGGAAACGATGTGTGTGGCAAAAATGAAATTTTGAATAAGATAATTCAAAATTTCCTGGTTTTCACTTTCGTCATCGGTAAAATTCTGTACACATTTTTTAAATAAAGGGCAGATGTTTCTTCATTCACAAAATAATTTGTATGAATTTGTTGGCATATAAATCCCATCTGCTGGCTTATGATCTTTAGGCTTAAATTAAACTTCTGAAAATATTCTAAAATTCAAAAGGCTGTCTGTCGACTACATGCATTTGGATCGGATCACTGAAACACTTATAAAGATTTTCTGTGTTGTGTACAGCAGGGATCAATTTAAAACATAGCCCTTAGAAAGATAATTATAAAGAGCATGATTTAAGATAAAGGAAAACATATTCGAATGTATCCTTAAGATAATGATATAAGATTACTTATCCGAAGTTGCAGTATTGTCTGATTTTGAGATTATTTTTTTAGTATTAAAAATAAGGAAAACAAATAATTATTAAAAAAAAAAATTATTCAAAAATTTAAAATTCATTTCCAAATCCAATTGATGTAGTTTTGATAATTTTACCTATAAGTTCTGTTTCGTAATTATTTTCAAGGACAAACATTTTTAAAACTGCATTAACCTAATACTGATGACTCCACACTCTAAAAACGACATTTTCAAAACTGAGCAAAAAATACTCAAATCTGAGTAAGTCGCATAGTCAAAATGGCTCCGAATCAAAATGACTCAAGTTTGAAAAATGTACAAACTCATTTCTGAAAATATGCACACACTCAAGATTAAAACATCATGTGCTCATATTTGAGTATGTTCATGTTTCAAAAATGAGTTTGAACTGATTCTAATCATTTTTGAGTATGTCCATGTTTCAAAAATGAGTATGAACTGACTGATTTGCTCACTTTTGAGTATGTCCATGTTTCAATATTCTGAGTATTTCTGGTATTTCAGAATTGAAAACATTGGGTCGTCATATTTGAAACAAAATGTATTTCATAACAAAATGAAAACATCGATTTACTCAGATTTGAAAGTGTCGTTTTTCTCGGTGCAAGTCGGTGTCAGAATCGGTTTTGGTTAACTACGGCCAAGACCTTCATTAACCCCTTGACTACGCAATCACAAGCAGTGAACGGTCTCTTCCTATAAGGTTTTGCAGGAAAGTAAAGACAACTCATGTTCTTGGTCAGTGAGATCTCAAATTCCCCTTGCTAATGTTAAACCTATAAGAATTGAATGCATTCGTATTTTTAACATATACCCTCAGAAATAGGGTAAAAGAAATTCCTTTTTCTACAGTGTTTTGACTGTTTTGATGTAATTTAGGATCTGCGCATACTTTGACTTGAATGAATAATAAAAAATAATTGTATAATACAGCGAATTAACTTTAACAAGATTCACTAACTGAGATACTATTACGGTGGTAAAATTAATAACACATTACGAGAGGAATGTTTTTTTATTATTATTAAATGAAAATTTCGCCGCTAGAGGGATAAATAAAATTGTAGTTCGAAAATACTTTTGAAACCACTTTTCAGTTACAATGAATTTGTGAATGCTAAAATTCATTAAATTTGCGAATGTTTATTACCAGGTTACAGGGTACCAAATTAAAAAATAGAAATAATAATAAAATGATCCGATTCTTAAAGAGAAAAATGTACTCACCAATACCTTGTTACTCTCTTTTGAAAAGTTTAGTACTTTTGGTTCTTCGTTAAGCTGTTTTTTACTTTTCAAAGGTTTCTAAATTGTTCATGTTTGGTTAACGCTGAAAAGAAAACAATCAATTTTTATCATCGATGAAATGAATTTCAACAATAAATTTAATTACAAATAATAAGATTCATACAATGCAGGTATTACGTTAATAAAAGTTTGAAATCTTCTCTAATGTAGTAGTTCTCTACTATATTGTAAATTTCAGGGGGGGGGGGGGATTGTTACATGTATGGCATTTGCTATGCAAAATTTGTAGATTACCAAACTTTTTTCTATTAAACCGCATACGTTCCATGCGAGAATTTTATTTCTAATAATTCTTTTATGTAATACAACACACTAAACTTCATGCATTAATGTAACTAGATCAGGTTTATGATTATAATATTGAAATTGTCTGGTTAAAAACATGCAACGATATGAATAAAGCATTGTGTGTAAAGTCTAAGACAGGCAGATATCATTGATTAGTATTTAATGATGCGACATATTTTCAAAATAATTTGCTACAAAATGTATGCAGAAAAATCTGTAAAATATTCGTTTACTGTAAAAATAAATTAGAAAAATACGAAAAATAATTATATGTGAAATTTTCATTGAAGAAGTATTTGATAAGCTTGTTTATTTATTATTTTTTTTAAAATAATATTGCGAGCGTTTTAAACCGATTTTTAACAAACAGATTTTATGATTAATTTAATGATATTGCATATTTTCAAAATAACATGATTAAAATGTAGGCAGACAATTACGTAAAGTATCCGTTTACGATAAAAATAAATTGAAAAATTCGAAAAATAATTATCTGTAAAATTTTCACTGAAGAAGTATTTGATAATCTTATTATTTTAATAAAACATTATGAACGTTTTAAAACTATTTTTAATATATGAAAACAAAACTTCATTGTATTATTACATATAAATTTCAATTATTGGCAAGTTGTTTATATATATATTGGTCAACATTTTTTAAAACTTAAACAAATAATCTGATTAAAAGAAAGAATTTTTTAAGTAAAATTTTAATAATAAAAAAAGTATCTTCATCTAGTTTAGTATAGTATTCATGTCTGTATGTCATACTATTAATGTAGTTTAAATAAAATATTTAAGTGATGTAGTTTCTCTCATTGTTGTAAAAATTAAAAAAAAAGGTTAGATCAATTTAATGATGTTACCATTTTGCGCAGTATAAATGTAAAGAACAAGTCCCAGTATTAAAATCAAGCCTATCATAAGAAGTAAAACTGGCATAAAGCTAAGCTATCTGATGCGCGATTGGCACTAGATGAAATTTTTAAATTATAACAAGGTTTTGAATTTTTCGTGCATACTTATTAAAGTATTAAATAGGGATAAATTACAAAACTTTTCATATGATATAGGATAAAACTCCTAGTGTTACTTAAAAAAAATGTACATAACATAAAATACATTTATTTTTATTTTTATTTTTTAAGTGGCAAACTGAAACACTTTTAATTTTCATTATTGCGAAAATATATTAGAATACTTTGATTACGGGGCTGGTAGGTCTGGCAACTATTTTTATATTCAATCGTACATTAAAAAAAAAAAAAAATGTTGATTTTACGTATAATACTAGCACCCCAGCTGCCAGTATTATACCATAAAATCAACATTTTTTTTTTTTTTTTTTTTTTTTTTTTTTTTTGCAATGTATCACACAATTTACAAAAAGTTTTCTTTCTGTTACCTTTCTCTTGACGTAAATATATCATAGTTTAACTGTATGAGAGAGATTAATTTTCAAAAAGTGATACGAATAGAATAAAAATTAAATGTGCCGAAATGTGTGTTTTGTCTGTGTGCTCAGGGTCATGGCTACCGTGGAGCGCTTAGAGAGGGTATATTGTGTAATGAAATGTATTTTAATTTCCTTACAATGAATGTTTAAACAGAAAATATTGCACTTTCAGATTTAATAGTGTAAATATCAGTAACAAAATCAAAATTTAGCACTTTTTTAACACTTTCCAACCTTGTTGAAAAGTGTTTCTGACTTCGGTTTGTCTGGCCGTCTGGCCGTGCTCTAACTCCAGTAAATATGCTCGGATTGCCTTGCAATTTTTATATGTTATTGTCGTTATCTATAGCACGTTCCCTATTTCAACTGAAGTGTGTAGCACTTATAGTTTTTTTTACAGGGACACTCAAAAGAATTCCGTTACATTACGGTCTATGGAGAAAAATCGTCTGCGGTTTATTTAAATAATTTTTCACTATTTTAAACGCATTGAAATTTATATATATCACTAAGGCGCATTACAAGAGACTTAATAAGGAATAGGGTGTGCATAGCACTTATAGTTAATTTACAGAGACAGTCAAAAGAATTCCGTTACATTACGTCTATGGAGAAAAATCGTCTGCGGTTTATTTAAATAATGTTTCACTATTTTAAACGCATTGAAATTTATATATATCACTAAGGCGCATTACAAGAGGCTTTCTACAGAATAGTGTGTGTATAGCAGTCATCGTTCATTGACAGGGACACACAAAAGAATTCTCTACTGTCTGTTAACAATAATTCCTGGAAGTGCGTTTTAAGTTGCTGAACGCGATTTTTAATTTAAGTCACTTTTTGTTTATTACGTGGTGTGTATAAATTCTGTAGATCCTATACAGGGAAGCACAAAAGTTGGCGAACACATTTCCGTTTATTGACAGAAACTCCAGAAGGAGAATTTTAAACTGTGCTACGCGTTTCCTAACTAAACTAAAATTTAGCATCCTATATAGTATATATATACAAATCTATAGATCCTATACAGGGCTGAATGAAAGTATTCTAATATTTTTCCGAATATGGTATCTGTTGGAAATTTCTGAAATTATGTTTTTAAATATGTTATGAGTTTTCCAAATTGTTTACTTCGATGTTATCTTTCAGCTTATTAAACGGTAATGATTTGTAAAATTATTTTGGAAGCGTTGGAAAGTGTTACATAATCTATGCTTGACGAATGATTTTTCGTTCTTGTTTTATAACGAATTCAGGTCTTTCACTAATAGTCGAAAATTGCAGAATTGGCTTCCTAGTTTTAATCTGGGGATTCATTGTGGGTTTTAATGTTATAGTACAGTAGAAATATGCGTTAGAGGTGGAACTAATTGCAACAAAAATAATTTTTGTTGTAAATGGTAGGTAATACACTCCTAATGAACATACTAAAAATATACATTCGTACTGTTGCGCAAAATGTAGTTTTTGGGGGCCATCTTGAAAAAAATATGAAAAACTTAAAAAAAGCTTAAAAAATCATGTAGGGTATCAAATTACAGGAAATTGCATGCTGAAAAAGAGTATGATATTGCTTTTTAAAAGTAAAATGTTTATAAAGATGAAGAATACGTTTTTTGGCGGCCATTTTGAAAAAAATATGAAAATTTCTAAAAATCTTAAAAATTTATGTAGGGTATCAAATTACAGGAAATTGCATTCTGAAAAATAGTATGATATTGGTTTTTAAAAGTAAAATGTTTATAAAGATGAAGTAGGGGGGAATTATGAAAAATTCTACCTACATAACCTCTTGTAGGTAAACCTTAAATGCTTAAATTATACTATATTACATTACACCTATATCTGATACTGTGAGACTAATTTTGATTTTCTTTATTGTCTGTTTCAGCAAGGTAAATTTTGTTTTGAGTCAAGAGAGTTTCATAAGAACTGCATTTTGTGTACCAATGTACTTTGTGACGATACTCCCCATGTCACATTAACAGCAAAATGTTTGACGGGAATCATCAACGTAAGCAAACAAAGAGATGATAAAATTTATGAACTTTTCAATCCTATGCTTACTAGTGCTGTTAAAGTGCACACAGAATGTCGACGTATATATGTCAATCCTATTAAAATTAAAAGTGATATAAAACTGAAAACACCGCAAGATGATATTCCTTTAACCAGCTCGAGAACCGAGCTTATCCGGATATAGTTTTACATTTAAGCTCAAACTTATTTTAAGTTTCTTAGCATTATTATTATTTTTTTTTTTTTTACTTCTATGATTTGTTGCTAATATTTCCAAATTCTGTTTAAATTTACCTCTTGGTCTTTAGCAAATTTCCACGGATGATTTTCTGTATTTTTTGTCGTTATATGTTATTTGATCTGTAATCAGAATCCATTGCCAAGTTATTTTGGCATATAAAGTACAGTATACTCCATTATTGGTGATTGATATTCATTAAGTATTCATTCGTAATGAGAATAAGGGAACACACCGAGTATAGATTACTTTGAGTTAATTATTTTTAAGCAGATGTTACAAGTTTAATTTTAAAAACCGCAGATGTTTTTTTTTTTATTGCTACTAAAAGAAAGCTAGTTCGTGGCAGGTGAGATTTATGTATTATAAAACAGAATTAAATTTGAATTAATTAAAATTAGTAACATTGTTTCATCTGCATGCATCTAAAACTGATTAATCAGAGGCACCAGTTTGTATTCAAACCAAATCTTACTTAAAAATTGTGATAGACAGAGCTTAATCGGGGTTATAAAAATATACAATATTAGGAAAAGTTGTAAAAAAGTTATAATAATAATAATAAAAGTAATCGTACAACTCTTTTTGTTGTTTTTTGAATGAGAATAGCTATTGTGACTGAAGTTCGACCTTAGAAACAGCGACTTAAGAGGTTAAAAATCATAAATGTCCTTAAACTATTTTTTATCGCTTGTAAATGATACTTTCAGTGTTTGTAAATTATAAATTATATTTGATAATGTTGAAAGCATTAGAAAAAGCCTGAATCTTTATCCTTAAATAGTTAAGATTTCCGCTACAAACTTTTGTTCTGATAGAGCACACAAAGAGTTTTAATTATCAATATACGTAATATGTAATAAAGAGTTCTAAGTTCATCCATTCTCTTCTTGAAAGATCATTTAATAGTAAGAAATGTTTTAATTCTATTGCTAAGTATACTTTAAAAACATTTTAGCGTAACTGTGCACCAGAAAATGATGGCAGCTACTTTGCATACCAATAGAGGTGTAATGAAAACATTCTGCTGCAATGAAACAATAATATCTTTCGGTGTAGTGAAACACCAAGAATTATATTTGGTGTTCCATTACACTACTTTAGGAACAAAGTAACTACCACTATTTTTGATGCTTAGTTGAACTAATTTTTTTTTTCAGTGCTTCAAGACATAGTGTTCAGATGCAATACATAATGGGAAATAACTATACATGAGACTGCTTTCCAGAAAAATACTGAATGAAGAATTTTTTTTTTCCTTTTTCATTTAATTTTACAAAACATTGACGATGGACAATCTTACCAAGTTTTAAATCATTAAAATTGAAATTAATGAAGACATTTAGTAATGTTATAGTACTTTCTAATTTTCAACCAGTTGTAGAATAATTTTATATGAACATACATACATATACACTGTAAAAAAAATCCGAATTAACGGAATAAAACTGTCAATTTTGGAGCCAGTTGAAAATCGTTTAGTTTACGGAAAATACCTTTTTTTTTCCTCTAAAAAAATATGGATTTTTTTTCTGTAAAAATTACAAAATCCATATATATATATATATACAAGAAAAAACCGTTTTTTCTGTAAAAATATGAATTTTGTAATTTTTACAGAAAAAATCCATATTTTTTACAAAAAAAAAAAAAAAAAAAAAAAAAAAAAAAACAGTTTTTTTCTGTAAAGAAAATGTTTTTTTTTCTGTAAAAATTACAGATCTTTTTACAGTGTATCTATCCATACACAATTATATGTATACATCTAATAAGATTATTCTACAAATACGTAAAAATTACAAAATGCTATAACATTTCTAAAACGAAATCATTTTATTTCATTAATTTCAACTTTAACGAATTGAACTTTGACAATATTGTTCCACCGTCAATATTTTGCAAAATTAAGATTTTTTTTTTCTCTCTTCATTTGTATTTTTTATGAAAAAATAAAGAAATCTATGTGGTTATTTCCTATTTATTTTTATGCCTTAAGTACTATATTTTGAAGATAAAATTGATCTTTTTTATACTATTTTTCTATGTAAATATGTTCACGTATTTGCTTGCAGAAATCCCCCCACTCCTAGCATGTCTCACTGCATAATCATTCTTTAAACTGCAAAAATATCATGTTCCCATATAGTAAAAAAGAATATAATACAAATACGGGGTATTAAATTTTATATTTTATAATTATTACATTTTACAATTATTACAACTACAGGATTATATTTAGAAGTGATGCATATATTAATATTAAAAATAAAATTAGATTAATTCTGCTTGTAACTTAAACACATGCATAGAAAGAAAGAAAGAATATTTATTAAGAATAAATTCGACGTTCAAAAAAAGTCTTAGTGAAATGTGCATTACTGGGAATATATGTAAACGTTCTTAAATATTACCGATGCTGGCAATGGCAATATAAAAATAGGAATCTACCTTTATTTAATTTAACTACATTTATTATATAACTAACTAAAAATATACATACCACCTCTGATCCACTAAATTCGATGCAGCATATATATCACAGATTATAAGATGGTCAGATTTCGAAAACAAATAAACTCTCGATGCCACCAGATAATTTCCATAAGTACTTCAAAAATGGTCGTCCCATCCAAAAATAATTAGTGAATGGTGTAAGGATACTTCAGTATTAATGAATGGTGCAAATAAAAAAAAATCTACAGTACCTAAAATGTATATCAACACTTGATACGAGATGAAGTTTTAATACGAGATTAAGTGTTTTTTTTTTACACAATTTTGGTGATGTTTCAACACCGAATTTGGAGCGAAATTACAGTTTCACAATGCAGCTATGACAAATGAGAGATGCTGAAGACTATTGAATTTTTTTTTACTAAAATGTAGAATGCCTTTCTCAATAGAGGCGAAAAAATGTTGCTGAATGCAGGGACTAATAATGTATTATATAGGAAAGACCTGGGGACTCCTTCCTTTTAGGGAACTCCTTAAACATTTTCATACATTTTCATTCAGACCTACTTCACATTTTGGGGGCCTTCTTTGAGAGTAGAGGCTTAGCGTCCGTGTCCCAAATGTCTAAAGTGTAATTATGTTCAATTTGTTAAAAAGAAAGTGTCAAATTTGATCAATTAAAACTTTTAGATCGCCAACAAATTAAATAGTAGGTTTTTCATCTGTTATTTCTGTGTAGTATAAAATTATATCAAGTATTACATTCTTCAAATAATAGTGCTGATGCTTAGATTTTAGACAGATGAGGGATAAAGAAATTTTCTATTTTTATTTGTAGAGTATTTATTGAATAGAAGAAGGATTGTATAATGTTACTATTATTATTTTAATATAATTATAAGAGCATTCATAATGTCATATTGAATGAACATGATATTTACAAAAAGTGCATCTTCACTCAAATATATCACAAACTTTTTTTAAAAACTGATTTAAACAATCCAGACAGTTGAAAATTTAAAGCAGCCCACTTTCCCGAAATTTATTTTTTAATCATTAAATTACTTTTTCTTTCCCTTTAGGAAAGTCTCCAGTTATCAATCTCTTTCAAATTGTCAATCGACATTCCTATTTCCCACATTCATTCAGTGAGTTACGAGGAAGCGAAGAATGCTGAAATTATCACATATTGAGCAGGGATCCATTTCAGTCTCTGAATGAACCGATGACCCGTAAAATATTCCAAACCACCAGTCATTGTCCATGTTTTTGAACACAAAAGTGACACCCATCAGTATTCCGTTAGGCAACTTCTCGAGTGCTGACCCTTGTCCGAAAGGTGGAACGAAGATATTTAAATGACTTTAAAGAAAGATAGAAGAGGCTTCTGAGTTGGCGATTAGATTTTGCTTCCCATCGTAGCCGCTATCTAATTGGATCGAGTAGCAGATGTGTCACAGAAGACACTTTACATGCTGATCACGTTTTCGTCACTAAAATAATCCACCTGCACAACCGGAGTTTTAGATCGAGGCTTTCAACAAGAGCTGCTCTAGGAAAAATAAAAATACCTACTACTGTTTCAATGCACTTTATAGATGCAGATAAATTAAGTATCAGTAGAGGTAATTTTTCTCAAAATAAGGTGATACAACCCTGAACGTCAATAGAAGAAGACGAATTAACCGAACACGAGAGGTGTACCAAATACACCACTCAGTGAAAAAAACAGTCGCTAATTTTAAAATTAATTACGTGATTAACGTCGGCGCTTCTTTTGCCCTATTCCCAAAGAGTTCAACCGATGTTTAAAGTTGAAGTTTGCAAATTTATCTGCTCTTTTTCATTATTTTCATTGATAAGACAGCACAGGTGTACGGAACACGTCGCCCATGTATTTATGTAATTTATTCTATTTTATTTCTTAATTAAACTGTTTTAAAAATATATAAATTTGATGTTTGTTACTTTTATACTATTACTAGACTTTAAACAATATTTTTCTTTAGCACCAGAAGTTATATTTAGGCTTTAAAAGGCGTTGGCGTACGGAGTACGTCGACCATGTTTTTATGTTTACTACAAACCGTCCGTGTTACATTAATTCTACGTTTTTTTTTTTTTTTTTTTTTTAACAATTTTATGTTTATTACTTTTATATACCACTGGGCATTGTATTAAGCAAGGATATTATTAAAACTTGTTATTTAGGCTCTAAAAACTGATGACACATAGAGTGCATCGCCCATGTCTTTATGTTTCTACAAACCGTCCGCGTATATATATATATATAGCATTAGTTACAGAAAAAAGGAACATATAGCTGATATTAAGTATAGTAGAAAAACAACAGCTCTGGCAAGATTATATCAAGAAGAAACCATCCAAATAAATTTCAGTGAAAGTAAAATAATTTTCCCCTGCAATCTATACTATCTATCCATTATAAGAGAAACCATAGAGATTGTAACACGTAAAAATACAATATGTAACGATGCAGCATCATTTAATTTACCAAAATTGTGGCTCGAGTTACCCCAAGGTTACAAATATGGAAATAAACATCCAAGTAAAAAATAAAAATAACGTGCGTAATTTTTAAAAAGTATGTGTGAAAAATTAAATGATTGCTTTTCAAGTAACTTCCCCGTGCATTTATAGAATATTTTTGTTTGTTTTGATAATAGTTAGATTGAGCTGAAACATATGTCAACAGTCTAATAAAACCTATTTTACTGTTTATATATTTTTTATTTTATAACTTATGGCAATTAAATGAAGTATATACCTGCTACTGTTTGAATGTTCTTTATAGACGCAGATAAATTAAATGTGAGTAGAGTTGATTTTTGTCAAAATACGGCGTTTCATCCCCTGAACGCTGATAGAAGAAAACACGATTTTCCAATTCAAAAACATGGTCATAAAAATCTGCATCATCATGACACACCTATATATAGTTTTTTGTATTGATATGCTTAATCCGATGAAAGAGTATGCGATATAAAACAGATAAGTTCGATTTGACAAATGATCTTAAAAAAATATTTATCTTTAGTAATTCAAATTAAGTTCATTTGTAATACTATCAAAATTAAAATAAATTAAAAAATATATCAATTACATTTCCAGTTTTTAAATTTAGATGCCATTATGTAATTAGCAGGAAGAGGGAAAACATAAATGCTATAGTAGCATTTTGCATCTTTATAAATTCAGCTGATACTAAGTATTCATGGTACTGATATATACACAATCCGATGAAGTAGTCTCCAGAATTCATTATAAAGTATAAAAATTTATGATAATTCGACTTGACAATCTATATTAAAATATATTCCTCTTTTGTAATTTAGATTATGTTAATTTGTGATAATATCGACGTTAAAAAAGTTCGATGAAACTCCTGTCTCTTTAAATTCATATAAATTATAATTTAGTCAAAACTAAGAAATAAAACACAATGTAATTTAACATTTATTCTTTATAAATTCAAGTATTATATATATATACTATATAACCATAATATAGACGGAGTTATAATTCATCATACACAAATGGCGAAAAAAAAAATGAAAGATGAAAGTCATACATGTTATAATAAATTATCAAAAATTGAAAATTTTGAAATTCATAGTAGGATTATCAAGCCCAAATTACTATAGATTCAACAAAACATGTACGTTTTCATCCTTGCACACAAGCTATAATAAGCTAAAAAGGTACAAGATTTTGGCTATCCTAAATAAACCACAAAAAATTGATGGAAAAAGGATATATATGGCTTTACAAATTTAATAGAATCTGGTAGCCAGCAAAAAATTCTTGCCGCCAGTAAAATTATTCCCCCCCCCCCCCCCCCCCACCTTCATTAATTTTCAAAAAGCACAAAAGTTTTTTTTTTTCATTTTTATAAAATAATTGAAAAATAAAATAACAAGCATAGTTTAGATTTATTAGTTACAAAGTTTGGAAATTTACACAATTTAGAACGATAATATGAACATAGTATCGTATTGTAAATTATCAAAATTATTTATCATGAGGGAAAAAAAAAAGAAATACTGTAAAGGCTGAAATAACCGGCATGTTTGGAAAATGCTTATTGCCGAATGCTTCAAATGTCTGGGTAGTTGAGAGCTACAAAAAATCTGTATCTGATGATGTGCATTTTTTTTCACATTGTATACAATTTTAGGTGTCAACACTATTACCTACTGTTTTATTGAAACCAGCCCCAGTCTTCCCACCTTTTAATTAATGACATGCTAGCTGGCTATAGAGCAAAAACGAATAGCGTTTTCTGAACATGAGATGGAAAATGCCTTTTAAACCTGGTTCTTCCATAAAAAGTAAGAGAGAAGAGGGATATCACTGTTTGCCGCGCACTAGTAAGGGTGGAGTAGAGAAAAAATCCCGTTGGTGCTCATTTCTTAGATCAATTTTTGTACACACACACACAAATAAAATAAAATAAAATAAAATAAAACAGTTATTCTCAAACAAATCAACAACCCCCTCCCACACTTGATTAAATAATTTGGTCGCCAGATAAAAAACTTGGTCACCAGTGGCGACCTGGCGACCGCATTTGTCAAGCACTGTATATATATATATATAACCATTAATGAAACATTACGATAACACCAACTGAAACTTGAAATTATGATTTAGGAAGTAATAATTTATTGACAACGAAATTGTAACCCCAGCACAATGAATATAGATATTAGATACTAATATAAAAGAAGTAGAAATTAAATTAAAAATTGAATAAAATAGAATGAATGAAATTTGTGGAATTTATACAGAATTATCAAGTCCCAAATGCATAAATTCCACAAATAAAATGAGTGGTTTCATCTTCATATTAGCATTAAAATTGCTAAAGAATATGAATTTGGGACGACCACTCTATGACCATAACCATCTAATTAAAAAAAGACTGAAAATTCATAAAACAAATACAATACTTAAAAAGAGAGAAACCTTACCCAGAATTATAAGAGAAGAACTGGATAATAGATCGACAAAAGCCATAATCTACACGATGAAGATGGATTCCTACTACCAACACTTACCAGATACATGAAAACAAATAAAGGCAATGAATTGCAAAAAATAATTTACTAAATGTTGCCAAAAACAGTTTTAGAAGATTATAAACCCTGTTGCCAATTTAGAAAATTAATTATATATGTGTATACGTTGTTTCTAGAAGATATGATGCCTTTCCGATGGAGTAATATCCAAAATTTACTCGGAAGTATAAAACTGATAGTAATTCGATCTGACAAACAATATTCTAAAACTTTTCTCGAAATGAAAAGATCAATTAAAATGCAGAATTTACTCGAAGTTATAAAACTAATAGTAATTTGATCTGACAAACGATATTCTAAAACTTTTCTTGAAATGAAAATATCAATTAAAATGCAGAATTTACTCGAAGTTATAAAACTAATAGTAATTCGATCTGACAAACGATATTCTAAAACTTTTCTCGAGATGAAAAGATCAATTAAAATGTATAGACTTCTTAAATTATCATAAGCCATAATGCATATAGTCGGGATTAAGATTGAACAGGTAATGCAATTTCACATTCTATCACTTAAAATACTAAACCATTTTTCATTTATATTAATTACAAGAATAAGCAAATATTTCGTGCGATCGTAATGGGAGGAAATATATTTTCGAAGACTTCTTCAGATTCTAACACGTAAGGAAATGATTGCCATCAGAGTGAGCGAAATAATTTCCGGTCTTCGGTGACAAAGTATCTTTGATTACAATAATAATCGCTAACAAATTATATTTATTCTCATTTGTGAAATAAATAAATCAGAAAGGTTAAGAGCACTTTTATCTCTAAGAAATTAATCTGCAATGCGGGTCAGAAACATCATTGTCGCAGTATGAACCAACCATGTTCTCAGCAATTTGCTCTCTATTAATGGATCTAATAAATAAATCGAATTTCCTCTTCCCTGAGGTCATATTTTAGTGGCCATTTCGTTGTCAACATTTCAAATCTAGCTTTCTAATAAAAGAAAATTTTTGAATTGTTAATATCTTCTGAAGAAGGCATTGTGATAATTTGCCCATCGGGATTAGTAATAAACAGAAATTTATCTTTTAAAGCACAGTTGTTCGCCTGAGTTGGGATTTTTCCAGAAAAATCTACTTTATACCAGCACATGCGGGGAAACTATGTTTTTACAGGTGGTAAATAAATAAAATAAATGAATAAATAAAGTGTGATAGAAACTTTAACGTTTAGAAATGAAAGTAATAATAAACAAGAACGAAAAATAATGCGTCAAGTATAGATTATGTAACCCTTTCCAACACTTCCACAATACTTTAATATGATGAAAATTGGTGTCTAAGTAAATAATTTGGAAAACGCATTACACATTTGAAAACTCAATTTCAGCAATTATCATCTACACTGCAAAATAAAGTGTTGATTTTACAGTATAATACTGGCAGCTGGGATGGCAGTATTATACTGTAAAATAAACACTTTTTTTTCGCAGTGTATAGTCGGGAAAATATCCTAATTCTTTTTTGCAACTCTTTATATGATATGTAGATTTTTATATATACTATATATAGTATGCTAAAATGTAGTCCAGTTAGGAAACGCATAGCATAGTTAAAAAATTCTATTCAGCAATTTCCGTCATTGTGCTGCCCTGTATATGATCTATTGTATTTATACAACATCAAGTAATATGTAAAAAAAGAGTTCGATTTAAAAACGCGTACCACAACTGAAAACGCACTTACAGCAATTATTCTTCATAGACAGTACAGTAACCGAATACTTTTGTGTGTCCCTGTAAATGAACGATGAATGCTATGCCCACCGTATTGTATAGTAAGCCTCTTGTGTTTTTCAGTAATATATATCAATTTCGATATGTTTGAAATAGTGTTACATCATTAAAATACAACGAAAACGATTTTTCCCCGTAGACCGTAATGTAATGGAATTGTTTTGAGTGTCCCTGGAAATAAGCTATAAACGCTACATCCTTCATTTTTAATATCAAACATGCCATGTCAAACCTCAATAACATATAACAAGTGTATGACAATCTGAGTATATTTACGTGAGTTAGAGCACGGACAAACAGACGGCAAACAGACAGACAAACCGAATTCATAAACACTTTTCAACTATCGTGTATCCGTCGAAGAATTTTAGACAAAATTTGGGAGCTGAAAATGGGGGTTGACTTATACACGACTAAGTAAAAAACAAAACAAAATAATAATAATAGCGGAGTGAAATACCGGAGTCATATTTTTTTCGCAGATAACTGGTAAATGTGCAAGTCAAGAATGTACATTAATCACATATGGGTCTAAGTTGGAGAGACAGATAAAAGCGGACAATGGTGACTGACAAAAAAAACTCAACAATAATGTATCTGTAATTGTTCTGCACTCATTTTCTCTTGGGATAGTATTCCCTTCAATACAGAGGCATTCCTTTCAACATTTTAAGCCCCTTTTTAGAGTTCAACTTGAGAATGCTTCTAGATTTCTCTCCTAAAAGTCCTACAATACAAAGAAGTACTATATTTTAGCAGTTTAAGAAGTTGTTTACCCTTGTAAATAAGGCTCGAACAGATTTTTCAAAAAAAAAAAAAAAAAAAGTAAGTAATCATCAAATTGGTGTGAATAGTTTTCAAAATAGTTTAAGCTTCTTCAGTTTTACATAATTATACAATTTTAAAATGTTGAATATAAAAAAAAAAAGAAGTTTGATTAGAAACGTAAAAAATAAAAAATAAAAAAAGTTTACTAATTTAATGATTTTTTTTTTTTTATCCTCGATTACAAATCATTTTTTAATATACTACCAGAAATGTGGTTCGACTTATACACGAAAATTCAATTTTCCCCCAAAATTTTGCGTAAGAATTGGGGGGGGGGGGGGGTCGACTTATACACGAGTATATTACGGTATGTTGGAAAATGTTAAAAAACAAAAACTAAGCAGACGATAATTGTCAATTGGAAACTAAGATATCAAAAGTAAAAAAATAAAATATAATTTGAAATATATTTTGATACAACGTATCTTTTAACCAATTTAACCTAATCTGATTTTAACTTTATGCTCAACATAAAAGAGAAATCTGTCTTTCTGTTGACTGATTTTAGTTTAGCAACAAAGTGCGGTATCTCATGTTTTTTTTTTCTTTTTCTTTTACTGTTGCCAACCAATTGCCAATTTTGATAACACTGCCACTAATTAATTTATATTATTGTAGCAAACTTTTGTTATTGTTGAGATAGCTTTAACAAAACTCATGCTGGAAAATTATTTTAAGAAGTCGTAAAAATCATTACATTGAGCTAGAAATAAATTTCATTCAAAATTATACACTCCCCCTATTTGATGATGTAACATGAACGAAAAAAACATCCTTCAAGTATTTATTATGAAACACTTTGCAAGCACATCAAGAAAAAAGGTGTAAGAAGATATGTAAGTAAACAACTTAGAAAACATATAACACATTTGAAAATCCACTTTTAGCAAATAGCATCCCTTACGAATAATACAAATAATACGACTACTTTTTTGACTATAGTCTAAAAAGTAGTCGTATTATTTTGTGTAGCCCTGTATATAATCTATAGATTTGCATATAAACTTCAAAGAATGCTGAAATTTATAGTTCAGTTAGAAAATTCACTTTTCGCAATTTTCGCCAATTGAATTAAACGCACTCGAATTGATCTGTACAGTCCTGTATATTATCTAAAATCTTTTGTACACACCCCGAATTAAGCTAAAATTTAAAACAGTTTAAAAATGCCTAACACAATTTAAAACGCCCTTTCAGCAATTACCAACTAAAAGTGGCAATGTATATTGTTCTTTGCGTAGCCCTGTATACGAATTTATTTATATTCCACAAACAACTATAAATATACTAAATATAGTTCAGCAGGAAAATGCATAACACAATTAAAAACTACCCTTAAGCAATTCACTCCCACAGTCAGTAATACTTAGGAAGTCATTTGTGTAACCCTGTATATGATCACCAGAATTTATGCACACTACGCACTACGCAAAAATTTTGTTAAACTTAAAAACACAAACCAATGTTGAAAACGCATTTCCATTAATTATCGCTCATAGACAATACTGTAACAGAATTCTTCTGTGTGTCCCTGTAAATGAACAATAAATACATTGCACACCATACTTCTCACTAAGCAACTTCTAGTACACCTCAGTTATATGCATATAAATTTCAGTATGTTTGAAATAACGTAACATCATTAAAATACACTGCAACCGATTTTCCCCCGCAGACCATTATAAAACAAAATTCTTTTGTGTGACCCTGTAACGGAATAATAAATGCTTTGCACTCTATATGCTTCAGAAAGCATGTTTTAGTGCAATTCATAAAGACATATCAATCTCATTATGTTTGAAATGGAATCACACCATTCTGAACACCATCAAAATGCACTTGAACCGACTTTTTCCCAATGCTCGTAATGTAAAGGAATACTTTTGACTGTCCCTGTAAACGAACTATAAATGACTACACACTTATTTTTCAATAGCGATCGTGCTACAGCAAATGTCAATAATATATAAAAATTACAGGGCAGTAATAATATATTTACGAGATATAAAATACGGCTAGATAAACAGAAGTCAGAAACATTTTTCAATTTATGTTGGAAAGTTTTTAAAACTGAAAACAAGGGATATTGAAAATAGTGACGCATAAATAATTAAATTAGATTTTTTTGTTTCTTTCGGCTGCCTTGCAAAAGTAGCCCACACATCTATATGACAAAGATAAAAAAGTTCATTGAGAAAGAATAGGACTTTGTCGCTGATTAAAATTTTAATATTTTGATAGTTATGATAAAATTGTATTTATTATTGTTATCTTGCTAATGCCACAGTTAGCTTACAAAACTGCTTTATAAAGAAAATATTACAAATATTTTAGCCGAAAACTATGAAATTATTCTCATCTGTATATCATTAGCATATAATGGCGACGTGAGACAGTAAAAAATAAGAATTAAAAAATGTTCTGGATAATCAAAATAAAATGACTTTTATGATGATCCCAAGGTTGTATATGAAAACAATATGTCGGCTAAGAAGGATTAATTAGGTGCGTTCGTAATTACGTAAATACGTAGCACCTATACACTGCAAAAAATAATTGTTGATTTTACAGTATAAAACTGGCACCCCAGCTGCCAGTATTATACCGTAAAATTAACAGTATTAAACAGTAAAATAAGCAGTAATACGCTGCCGCGCAAGCAGTAATACGCTACCGGGGCAGCTGGGGTGCCAGTTTTATACTGTAAAATCAACAATTATTTTTTTGCAGTGTAGTCGTCGTCTCGTCCGTCCGTCTGCCCGCATATAACAGCGCAAAAACTACCCAACCGAATGGTTTGAAATTTAATATATATAATCGTTGCAGAATTTTGTCGCGTTATTTTAAATTTTATGAAAATCGAATCAAAATTTAAAAATATTTATTAAGTAATTTGATTTTTTTCTTTTTTTTTTTTTTAAATCGGCAACTTCCTTGTTATAGCAGCTTCTTAGGATTAATCGTCAAGTGACCTAGATGTATCGCCAAGTTATCTGACAGGTATGACGTTATAGTCATATATGACGTAATAGTCATATATGACGAATATGACATTTTATAACCTTTAATGACCAAGTTATAGTCACATTCTTCATTCTAGTAAATCCTATCATACGTAATTAATTCAATCTTCAATGATATCCCATGATAGGTAATAATTCTAGGTTGCCGTGGTGATTACGTCCTATTTAAGATAGAGTCACATTATTTCCGTATTACTGAATTTAAAAACCGAATTTGTAGACATAAATTGTTTAATTATAGCAATCCTATAATCTACCGACAGTTTTTTGGATAGCTGTTTCCGCAAAAATAGATACTGAATGGAAAATAGTCTTAATATCGACTTCAAGTCTTAAAATTTTAAAACTATAGGCTTAAGTGTGCCATTGGAATTTTTGGTAAAAGTCAACAAAAGATAAAATGTTGCCAACTTAAAATGTAGTTATTTTATTACGGAAATTAATCATATCATAATAACATACGATATAATTCGTTTCACTGAAATAATACCAGTACGAACGCACCTCATTTGTCACATTTGACGTACAATTTCCAGCTTGTTTTAAAAGCAATTTCGTAAATTCATCAAAAGTAACGAACACTAATTTGAGAGTCTCCTTGACAGATTACAATGCTAACAAATCTAAATTGTCAATTTCTGTAAGGTTATAAAGGTTTCCACAATAGTTAAATTGTCATGTTCACTATGGCTATAGGGTTTATTTTTATTTTTATACTGAAAAAATAATTCCGTAAAAATACGGAAACTGTACTGTCAAAGTACGTATTTATTTAATACTGTAAAGATCACAATAAAATCCACAGCATTAATCAAAATGACAATTTAACTTCTGAATTTGCACTGTTATCTGATAAGCATATTTTCACATCCCTATGCACTATTTTCATTTACATTCACAGAGGTGCCAGGCTCTCACTAATCTTCCGTAATATGTGGATTAATTTCACCCAGTTTAACAACGTTTCGAACCAGAAAAATTATTTGATGAATCTTTATTTAGTTAATTTCAGATTTCTACATGGAATATATTTAATTTCATTTCTTAAAAAAAAAAATTCTGGTGCGAAACGTATTAAACCTGGGATAAATTAACCCGCATTTTAGGGAGGAATAGTGAGAGTTTGGCACCTTTGCATTCACAAAATCAATTGTTATTAGTATAAAAAAGCGGAACTTTTACTGATATGTACGGAATTTTTATTTACATAAAAATAGGATTATTAGGGAAATAAACAAGTATATATTTTAGTGAAGATTTATATATATTTCTTAATTTAGAAACGCAAATATATAAAGACTGTTTCTAACTATATATGTAAGTAAATTAACAACTAAACATATTCAAATTAATTATCAAACCACAAAAGTTTTCCCATTAAATAATTAGAATAAAAGTGCAAATTATTATATATATATTTTTTTCTTGTCACTACCATTTAACAATATATAAATTTTAAACAAAAATAAATATGTCATTTTCAAAAATATATTGTCATCAAGTGCATGTCAAGTAATAAATGATAACATTCGTTTTATTCATATAAATACATTTTTAAAGAAAAAATAAATAAAATCTAATGGAAAATAACGAAAATAGTCTTAGTTATTAAAAAAATATTAAATTTTGACCAATTTCTTCCAACTGTGTGTATAATCTTTCGTAATATTTATAGAAATATTCGCCCACTTTCTTGCGCTGACATATATAGAACTGTATTTTGATGCATCCTATTTGCTTGAAGAAAAAAAAAATAAATATTGTGTGTCTTTACATATCGAGTACAATGTCGTGTGTGTCATTTAGAATATGATTACGGTTAAACAACTACAGAATTCTTGAAGTTAAATCGTTTTACAATTTCAAAGAGTTATTTTGCGTTGATCCGCTACAATAATGACTTTTAAATTACTATTCTCTCCAACTGAAGGACCTGCATCATCATACACATCTCCAAGGTTTCCTTTTTACGAAACTTTTAGAAACAGTGTTGAGATAGTTATTCAATTATTGATTGTTCACCAAATATTGATTGCTCCCTGGTTAGCTTTTACACATCAGGTAAAATTCCTTTACCAAGATTGCACGAATTCATTTCCCACCCTATCTTTTCCCCCCCAAGACTAATTTAAGTTATCCAACAAAACAAGCAGTGAAAGATAAAGATAGTCCCATAGTTTTCAGTGTTTATAATAATGTGTCACATATACTTAGTAAAAGATAATCGCAAGTGTAATTACAAAAAAAAAAAAAAAAAAAAAAAAAAACTCATGTCAAACTTAAAATAATAAGAGTTATTTTGCAAACCCAGACAATTACAAAGTTTGAAAGTTCACCGAAACCAATTGTCTCGTTTTCGTCTCAAATATGCATACAAGTAGTTCAATTTCTGAATTATTCATTGAGACTGAATTAAAGATTCGTTAAGTATAGTAATTTCTGTTCCATGACTGAAGAATGTAACATAAAATTCTACAAAGTTGCAGATGAGAAAACTCACATTCTACTTCTCTTTTTAAGAAGGATTATGTTAATCTTTAAACTTTCTAGTCTTGGAGTGCTCTACAATAAAATTTTAACTGTCGTAGATCGAAATCTTATTCTGAATTAACCTTTATTATCATTTTGTGTGCAAAAATGTTTAAGTTTCATCTAAAAAGTCCCTTTTTTATAGTATCTGCTATCAAAACAGAAATATTTTATTCTTCTTGTCTATTTTAAGGTATCAATAGAGTAGTTATTTAGTATTCACATTAGTAATTGGAAAGGCCACTTACCGATTGCTTACGGGGGTCATCAGTTTGCTGTTTTATCAGGGTTATCAAGTTTTTCTTTGCTTCATATCACGCGGACATTTACAAATAGATAAATCCAGAATAATAGCTTGCATTGTGTTTGGAGATGAGACCGACTCATTCAATCTTTTCCTTACAGCGCATGTTATAAAGAATTCAATACTGAGGAATAGTGTCGTCGAATACCTTCTTTGGTATCGGTACCGATGGACAACACTCGGTACTTCCTGCACTTTCGAGAGCACAACATCACTGAAGTAAAGAAAACTGCATTTCGTGAAGAAAGAGAGTTTGAAACAAAAACTTTTTCTCGACTATTATCGGATTAAAATCCATTCAACCGGGGAGAGAGAGGTGTGAACAGAATTGAAGCAGTTTTTCATTACAACATACGTCATCTAATGCTGTCGACAGTTCTAAGCGTGTGATTGTAACAAATGAATTTTTAAAACTTTTTCCTTACTACGTAGTCTCGTTTTTAATTCGGCAACAGTTTGTTTTAGCGAAGCATAACTTATTTGCCGGTAATTAGTCCAAGCGGTTCCAGGGTCGTTGGTACCCCCGAGGCCCGACAAAACAAGGACGCACGAGGGTCATTGGTATGGCAGGCGCGGTGCACACACGACGACTTCTTTTTGTTTATTTCCTTTTCTTTTACGTGCGCGAAAACTCGTTACGTGGGGTGCTAGGCAGTCAGGATGTCGCAGTAAGATGGTGTTGGGAAATCACCAAAAAATGAAACTTCACTGCTGATCATCAGAACTGTCAGTATCAATGATTAGTATGTCTAAAGGTATGGCCTCGGGAATTCCTCCAGTCTGAGGAGGTGATTCCCATACGGATCGGAATATCAGTGACCCGAAATGAAGCCAAACGTGCGAATTAAATCTGACAACACGGAATCACTCTCTTTATGTACTAATGGGTGCTTTAATAAGTTGAATCCAGTCGTTCTAAAACTTCTAGACGTAAGCCTCTTGAGTTTAATGAATATTGCAGTAAGAGCGGCAGTGTCGTATAATCAACATCTCTTTTCGTGGAAGGTCCAAATCTTCCTGCGTTTCTTAAACTGTGGTACTCCGATCGCAAGAGATCCTTGAAGGTCTTATGGTCAATGTAAAAATTTTCACTTATTAAAAATATGAGAAGAAGTTCTTATGCGTAGATTCAAAGCAAAAACTATCAAAATGTTTAAAAATACGGTATAATTGCCGAAACATCAGTTGAGGCTTACCGTGGAGGCCCGAAAAATTTTTGGTCTCCGTCCGTCTGTTTTTTTTTTTTTTTTTTTTTTTTTTTTTTTAAATATGTCCCGTGATAGCTGTCACAAAAGGTAGCCAATTAACTTGATATTTGTTAGATATGTTGGGGGGTGAAATCATTATTATCGGATTGAATTCCATTCAACCGGGAAGAGGTGCGGACAGAATTGAATCAGTTTTCCCGCTACCCGGAATTAGCTGAATAGTTTTCGGTTAAAGTTGGTTCATTCGTTCGAAAAATACAGAACATTTCCTTTCCTGCAATAATGCGTTTCTATGGAAATTCATACGATCTTAAAATTTTATAATTCAGCTGAAAAGAAAGCGACACACTTGAATAATTGATTTAAATGTTAAATTATGGATGCTAAATTTCCGAAATGGAGGTATTAAATTAATCCTATCACTTTGAAAATTTGCCAAAATATTTATTAGAGTTTAGATATTAATTGCATAAATTATTGAAAAATTTTATGCAAGAATTTAAGATACATAAAAATACATTTTAATTTCTCATTTTTTACAAAATTTTCAATATCTTTCTTGGTATTATTATGTTAGCCGGGCGCCAGTGATATATTATATATATACGAGGGAAAGTCATCAAGTATGTCACAAAAGTTGATTAAATAATAACTTACAATGATATTCCCTTCAAAACTATTTTTATTTCTCAACATATTCTACACCAATATTTATGCATTTATCACCGTTTTATCAGTGCCTCAACACCAGCTGCATAACATTCTTTGGGTTGCTGTCTCAGCCACATTAGGACTTCAAGTTGAACCTTTTCATCATCTGTGAACATCATCTTGCAACTTCTTCAACATCCACCATACAGCTTCGACTTAGCCCCAAGCGATTTTCATCTGTTTAGTCCACTAAAAACCATCTTGGAAGCAAAATGATGTTCACAGATGATGAAAAGGTCCAACTTGAAGTCTTAATGTGGCTGAGATAGCAACCCAAATAATGTTGGGGAACTAATAAAATGGTGATATAAGTGCATAAATATTGATAGAGAATATGTTGAGAAATAAAAATAGTTTTGAAGTGAATATCATTGTAAGTTATTATTTAATTATCTTTTGTGACTTACTTAAAGACTTTCCCTCGTATATACATATATATATATATATATATATATATATATACATATGTATACAGGGTGTATCATTAAAGATGGGCAAAACTTTAAGAGGTGATAGTACACATCCAAACAAATAACTTTCATCAAAGAATGCATGGTCAGTATTAAAACGCAGAGGTACTAGAGGGCGCTGAAGGTGATGTTGTTACATGAGGCAGAAGCACACAAAAAATGATTAAGTGACAAAAGCAAATTTAATGACATGTGATTACAACAAGTGTTCAAAACAGTGACCGACAGTGTCTCTGCATGAGGTACAATGGCGAAGAAAGAATTGGCGAACTTTTTGAAAAACAACAGGTATATCACGCACTTCCCCTTCAGCAGCCGAAAGTCAGGCGACGAGGCCTTCTGCCGATTCAATGGGGATCTCATACATAAGAGTCTACAAATGTTCCCACAAAAGAAATCGAGGCATGAACGATCTAGCGAGCGCGGTGCCCAAGCTACTTGACCACCTCGCCCAATCCATCGGTTGGGAAATATTTCCAGGTTAGTCCAGATAGTTTCGTACGTTTCGTACTTAATGCGCTGGTGCTCCATCTTGCTGAAACCACATTACCGCCGGATGTGTGGGGGAACGGCATTCAACAGGTCTGGCAGCACCTGTTGCAGAAATATGAGGTATTTGTTCCCGTCAAGGCGTTCTGGCAGAAGATAAGGTCCGAGTACGTAGTCTCCGATTATTCCTGCCCAAACATTGATAGGAAAGTGTCGCTGATGAGCATGTGAATAAGTGGCATGTGGATTTACATCCACCCATACATTTTCATTCTGGGTGTTAAATGCACCTTCACGTGTGAAGGTACATTCATCCGTGAAAAGCACAGTTGCCCCAAAATATGATTGTACCGCGTTTTGCTACAGAAACCAACGGACGAATTCCCCACGATGAAGATAATTCCTTTGAGTCAGTTCCTGGACTCGTTGAGCATGATAAGTATGCAAACTTTCATCCTTCAGTACTCGCCATGTCGTGGAGTGTGCTACATGTAATTGCCTGCTCGTGTACTTGTACTTGGCTGATCAGCCGCCATATCCAGAATGACTTCTTCCACAACCAACGTTCCGTCCGTCTTTGCATCCGATCGGGAAGCGCGAAAGGATCCCGTCTCACACAACTGTCGGTGCAAGCGCTCAAATGGTTTATGGTCGGGCAACTGCCTGTTGGAAAACCGCTCTCCGTACAATCTTTGAGTCTTTGAGCTTTTTCCACTTGCAGTTCCATAAATAAAATGCGTATCAACCTTTTCCCTACTATTGAAGGGTAACAACTTTCGATACGTTCTTACCGTGATTGACAGTTGCACACTCGGATCAGCTAGGGCTCCTATAATACAGGCTGAATCATCAAGCATTTTGATGCCCACTTACCGTTTGTTGCCCATTGTTGCCTATGAGGCGAGAAATGTTTAAACGATTAACGTGTTACAAAATCGCTTAAAATGGACGGTTGTTTCGAATAAAATTGTTCTAATCTGTCAAGGAGTGGATTTAAAATATTTAAAATCCATATAAATGAAGAAAGGCGGAATAATTTGTCTATAAATGCTAGAAGAATAGATCAGGATTGAAGAATTTCGCCAAATGCCGCGCCAACCAGATCACTTGTATACAATAAACCGGTTCTTCCAGTCCGATATGGTATATTGCAGGACGGGTGAAAAAAGCCCAATTGCTAGAGAGAAAAAAATATTTTTCACCAACCCATGTCTAGAATCTCCACCTTATTTATCTTTTGGATGGATGGAGGGGGGGGGGGGTGTATTTAGTTAAATTCATTTACTGTTGTTAAAAAGTGTAGAAAATGGCCTTTCTTTAATGAAAATTTAAAGATTTTAACACTTTGAATTTTGCGCGGGGGGGGGGGGGTCAAAAGGAAAAAACTGAAAGTTGAGAGTAGGGGGGGGGGGGGGAGCTTGATTGAAATTATTCTTTATTTCTTGTTTGAAAAAAGTAACAAACACATAAGAAAAAAAATAGAGAATTTTAATTTCATCAGCTGTAGAAAGGAGGAGGAGGGGGGGGGGGATTTTTTATTATTTTTTTGGCGGGAAGGGGAAATTTTGACGATTCATTATTTATTTACTGTTATTGTAAAATTACAAATAGGGCAGAAATTTTTTTAAATGAAAGAGTTTTGAAAAAAACACAATGCAAACACACTAATAAAAATTTATTTGTTGCTATAATAGGTGCAAATACTAAAAACACAGTTTTAAAGCATTAAAACAATTTATGATGTAAAATCAGGATGTCAAAATACCTAACTAGGCGCTTTTGGCTAAACATTAGCCGTCATCAGAGGATAAAAAAAACAGTCGAAAAACTATACCTTGTTTTTATATAGTAACAAATAAATTTTTATCAAAGTGTTTGCATTGTGTTTTTTCAAGTTTAAGAAGGTGAATTTGACGTTTTTACTACATGGCATTTTCTATATATTTTTAAGTGAAAGAGTTTTGTTTAATGTGGATTTCAAATTCTCTGATCAAGAGCGCAAAACTTTTTGACATATTTTCTGACTCATTTTTAAACGAAAAGGAAGAAAATTGGCAGAACTGACTATTAAAGCGATTTGGAATCGAATAGCGTTTTCTAGTTTTTGACAAATAAATTACTTATCGAGTAATAAGCGATCATTGTCACGTGACGACAAGCTTCTCTCTTTCTCGCGCTGCCGTGTCGGGAATTCGATTCAAACCGTTCACTTTGACAGTATTATCCGAAAGATCTTAAGAAGCTCTGCTAATTTTGTGTGTTTTTGAACAAAAATGAATTCAGAAATATGTCAGAAAGTAGTTTCTTTGAATTTGAGAACAGAGGGGAGGAGGCGAGATCAGTAATTTCGAAAAGGGGGATTTTAAATAATTGGTTATTTATTGCTGCAATAAAGTAATAAATGAGTAGACAAAAAAAAATAAGTTTTACAAATTTTAAACTTTTACATACTGAGTTGGTTGATTTTTTTTTTATTTTAGGGATTTTTTTTTTTTTTTTGGGGGGGGGGGGGCGGAGATTGAAATAACATTAAAATATAACAGAAATTATTCGAAACGCGGAAGGTTCTCATCATTATTATTATTTTTTTTAATAAGGATTATTTTACATGCGATTAAATTGTAAAAACTGAATATCTAACATACGAAATTTATTCCCTAGAATATCAGCATTTTAAGACTCTTTTATTAATAACAAATTATATCACAACTTAACTTTATACTGAAAGTAATAAAAATATCCAATGCATGTGAATATATATTTTCACATTAAATCAAATTTAGAATTAGTTAAATTTATATTGTCATTCTTAATTATTCATGTAAAGCAAAGCAATAAATATCAATTGATGAAAATGAATTTTTTATTTTAATATAGTATTATACAAAAGCATAATTACATGTTTTTTTTTTGTTTTTTTTTTTATGTATGGCGCTATTAAATATCTTAGCTATTTACTTTTATATTTTTGCATGTGATTAAGTAACTAAATTCACTCGCCATCTACGCGATAAGACGCCAGGTCAGGCGTCCGCCTGGGCAACTAAATGGAGGCGTGAGCCAGCCCGGTATATAGGAGCCTTAGGATCAGCGGCTTTTACGTATTAATGGATGCAAAATTTTGCATACGCGTTCTTCTTCTTCCCCATATCACATCTGCATGCTATTACTGCTGTTCTGCTCCAGATAACTCGCAACAGGAATGGAGCTTTAACGTTTTCATAGGCCAAGTTTCCAAATGCACCAGTACCTTTGCGTTTTATTTCCGACCATGCATTTTTGGATGAAAGTTGTTTGTTTGGATGTGTACTATCACCTCTTAAAGTGTTGCCCATCTTTTATGAAACACCTTGTATGTGTATACATATACACACATATATACAGGGTGTCCGAAAAGTCGGGAAACGGTCGAATAACTCAAGAAATATACATCAGATTGAAAAACGGAAAATTGCATGTTTAATATTTTTGAAAAATCTATTTAAGGATATCAAAGTTGCCCCACCCAGCTCTGCCCCTGGGGGGGGGGGAACTTTGAAATCTTTAATGATAACCCCCTTTTTTATTGCAGATTCGGATTATACGAAAAAAAAATACGTAACTTTTGTATTTAACATTTTCTTCAAAAATCGTAGCTGGCGCTGTAATCGAGTAAAATGCAGTGGGAATCGTTTCCATTGAAAAGTCTGGAAAAGGTTGAATAACTCGAGAAATATACATCGGACTGAAAAAAGGGAAAATACATGTTCAATATTTTAGAAAAATCTATTTAGGACATCAAAGTTGCCATTTTTCTAAAATATTGAACACTTCTTTTTCCGTTTTGCAATCTGATGTATATTTCTCGAGTTATTTGACCGCTTCCAGACTTTTCAATGGAAACGATTCTCACTGCATTTTACTCGATTACAGCGCCCTCTACGATTTTCTGAAGAAAATGTTAATTACAAAAGTTACGTATTTTTTCCCATAGAATCCGAATCTGCAATAAAAGAAGGGGGGGGGGTTATCATTTAAGATTTCAAATTTTTGCCCTCTTGCCCTGGGGACAAAGTTGGGGTGGGGGCAACTTTGATATCTCTAAATAGATTTTTCAAAAATATTGAACATGCATTTTTTTTTATTTTTCAATCCGATTTGTATTTCTCGAGTCATTCGACTGTTTCCAGACTTTTCAATGGAAACGATTCTTACTGCATTTTACTCAATTACAGCGCCATCTACGATTACATATTTTTTCCTGAAGAATCCGAATCTACAATAAAAAAAAAAGGAGGGGGGTTATTAGTTAAGATTTCAAAGTTGCCGCTCTTTCCCCCTATTATTAAACCTATGGGCGTGACATCTATTATTATTTTTAAAATAGGTGTGTTCAAAAAGTAATGCATGTGTTTCCTAAAAAATAAGTTATTCAAGTTACAGTTACAAACGTTTTGAAAAAATCTTCAAAGTACTCCCCTCGAGCACCTTACACATTCTGTTCAATGATCTTCCTAGGCATGGTACGCGACCTGGAAGATTTCGACCGGTACCTGGTTCAGAGCGGTCGTCACGGCGGTTTCGGTCGCCTCAATGCCGCCATAGAGTGTCATTTGAGGGCGGTCTTAATCCTCGAGGCTGTGGCAGCGTAGCCAAGTTTTGCTTCGCCAGGAACTCTCGGACGCGCAAAGCTATATGGCTGGAAGCATTGTCATGATGGAGCACCCAGGTATCATACATCTCTTTTCGTATACGGAAGACCCTTTATCTAAATTTTTTGAAAAGTTCCAGTAGACAGCGTTGACGGTCTGTCCTTGATGTACAAACTTCTTGTGGATCACAACTTTTGTGCATCTCCACAGAAAAGTAATATTTTAAACTTCTTTTTCACAATATATTTTTCTCAAAGAATCTCTCTCCCTAATTTTTTTTTTTTAGTTGACAGAATATTTCTGAAATATATGTGTAATTTAATATTTGATGTGTTAAAAACTGACGAAC